>JANAVB010023997.1:1938694-2048694 GCA_029216955.1 Iris pallida
CGAGACCTATTATTCATATTTGTGATTCTCTGTTGAGATTATCTTATTTTCTTTTCTATCTTAGATATTGTGATTAAGTTGTTCCTTATATGTTGTTCTTCTTTCGGAGCATATTCCATATTATGTTAGATGTTGTGACCCAGGACAGCGTTCTACCGCCGACACTGTGGCGTAGGCTGGACGTACCTACTTCTCGTGCCCTTACACTAGGTGCGGGTCATGACACATTTTTAGTGGTGGCCCATGCAGGTCCAGATTCACATTAGTGCGATGTCGTGGTAGTACAGCGACTTAGTTGTACTACTACGAGTCTGCTCTAGAGTATAGGAAGTAAGTGTTAGAATGAGAGGATACTCAATCACTGTTAGAATTCCTTGAGAGATTCCTGGGACGACCCTTGAGAATCTTATTTTAACTTCGATTTGAAATCTTTTCCCTTGATTTGATTCACCCATTAATCCTTTGATTCACCCATTACTCCTTGTTATTGAATTTAATTTTGATGGATTCATTGTTGAATTTTGAATCTTGATGATTAGTCGTTAACTTTGAGTTTGTATTTAAATATATTTTTTTTTTACTTTATTTTTGGAATTTAGGGTATAACATGATAACATACTTGATAATGACAGTGAAAAAGGTAAATGTCTACTTTATTTATGGAGTTAGAATTTATCGCAGTCATACTGGCTTGCATGACAAGGACGTAGAGCCTGATTTAGATAAACTTATCCTAGTTATGGAATCTAGATTTTCTTACAGCCATACCGGTTGGCGTGGTAAGAATTCTAAATAACATGATTATAGGGTGTATATCTTAGTTACGGACTCTATTGTTTATTGCAGCTATGCTTACTGGCGTGGCAAAATTTTAGCAACATGATTTCAGGAAGACGTGTATGGTTATCAGATTATATCTTAAAATTGGTTCATTCCTTTTGAACAGATGAGCAAGAACAGATTTTATTATTATTTCTTTCTTGCCATTATTTCTTGTATTACTATTATTTTCTTATCTTAGTTAACTCTGTCCCAATTACATCAATCGTCTATCTCCTATCTAATTCTGTCATCTATACTTTGAAACCTTTGAATCTCTATATCTTTTTACCTTGGAAGGGTCGAGGAAGTAACATAAATCATCTAGCTCAGAAAGGACGTAATTTGTTAACATATGGTAATCTTGGTAGGAATCTAAACGTTGGTCTTTGATATAGAATTTTGAGACAGAGATGTGGTAAAAAGTGAGAATGAAATCAAGAGATTTATATTATCAATTGAGGAACAATCACACATAGAAAAATATTTTGGATATAAATAATTCATAGATGTATTTCCTAACTGACGAGGATATTCGAGGTCAACTTAGTTTTGAGGACTTGGATAAATTTTGGTTATTGATTCTTGAGATGTTTCACTTTAAGGCTATGATGTTAAATTTAGAAATTTAGTAATGGAGAAGAAATTTTAACTATATTCGATGGCAATACGAAATTGAATAAGATATTGCAAGAAAATGGCTAAGAACAGAAAAAAACACAAGGATTTTTGAGTTATAGAAATCTAGAGATTTTGTGAAATTTTAAATTTAAGGAGAATAATATTTGAGGGTGTACGTTGAAGGAAATATGAAGGTTGATTGTATAATGGAGAATAAGTTTTGTAAGGCCTAGTAGATTTAGATTGAATAACACGAGAAGAGTAATTTGAACAAGTTCAAGGATTTCATAAAACTTGATTTAGAAATTTTGAATCTAATTTAAGACAAGGTGGAAGAATTTTGATTTAAAGATGTTTAAGTGGTTAGTATTGAGTGCTAATAAATAAAAGGGTATGCTTCATGAGAAATGTTTTGGAATTTAGGAATTGAGCCTATGATGATCATGACAAGGTCCAATCTTCATAACAAAAGGGTACAAATTCTTGGTGGTAGTCATATAAAGGTTGATATTCATATTTAGACTTATAAGATAAAGATATGATTGACAAATGATGATTAGATAAGCTTAATGGTATCAAAGAGAGATGATTAACTTGACTTCCCTATGAAACCTTTTCTTTTGTTTTCCCTATCAAAAGGAGGAAATTGACTTATTCCATATCTTTGAATTATCCTTTAAAGGTTTTCAATATATCCTAACTCTATTGATCACGACCAATCGACTTTGGTCATCTTTTCTCATCGTATTAGTATCATGGGTCGTACTTAATTGAATTAAATTTAATTGTGACCTACATCTCCATCCTTGGATGCTCATGCTCAGACTTCGATGACCTTGTTCCCCATCTTGCCCAAATCTTGATTTACCCAGAGATTGATCAACTTAGATCATGTCGAGACTAAATTTTCTTTTATATATATATCGTGATTGGATTTCAATGCTATTGACAGTCGTGCTTTAAACTTTCGATTTTGATGATCTTTAGAATAGTAACGCTTCATAGTTAATTCCTAGTTGTTTTTTTTCTTTTGATAATTACCAGTTTTCATATAGGATGATAGACAGCCTTACAGCCCAATGATTTATTATTTTTCTTATCTTTTCCAGTATGGCACCCATGACCAGAGTCTGTCTCCAGTGTACAGCTGCAGTTCCGGATGAGACCGAGATTGTACTTTCCCCCTTCTATATTTCAGGAGGTGTTAGCATCCTCACCGAGAGTTTTTCTCCATCTCCTATCCATCAGTAGAGAGTTACAGTTCTGCGGGAGACTGAGGTCCTCCCTTTGCCTCCTGGAGTGGTACCCCATGCCATTCCTGATGGGGCTCAGATTTACAGACTTCTTCAGGATGTGTGGGAGGTACAGAGAATTCAGGATGAGCTTATTAGAGAGCAGAGTCTCAGTATCCAACTGTTGTGGGATTACATGGATTCGAGGGGAGAGCCTAGCCCCAAGTGGGCGAGGAGCACTATATACCCAGAGCCTCAGGAGTATCCCGGCTTCCAGCCTAGACCAGCCTATCCAGTCTATATTCCTGTCCAAGCAGAGGCCAATTGAGCGAGTGCCTACCTTTGCCTTCTGTAAGAAGCCTGGGCACGTATGTAAGGACTGCAGGAAGAGACTAGGATTGTGCCTATTATATGGGTCAGCTGGACACAGGATGCTACATTGTCCTACTTCACCTTCCCCTAGTCGAGGCCTATCTCCAGGAGAGAGTTCCAGCTACCAGACCTAGTAGAGGTGAGTTCTTGACCTATACCTTATCATGTCTTGATGATTACTATACTCTACCATATTATTTGTATGTTTTGATATCTTATGACTACTTTCGATCTAGTATGACTATAATGGCTAGATGATGATGCCCAGACTGATATTACCGGCCATAACCCTGTATGATATCTTTCCAACTGCATGATTTAGATAAGTTTTCTTAAGACTATGATTATTGGGGGTTTGACCTAGAAGGAGTACAACCACTTTAATTTCGAGGACAACATTATTTTAAGGAGGGTAGATTTGTCACACTAACTTTTCAATTTTAAGGGTATTTTAGTCATTATTTCTTTATTTGAATTTTTTATTAATTTATTAATTAGAGTGATTGCTTTTGTAGCTGTGATTGGTGTTTTGAGTTGTAGAAAGTGGTCTAACCTTAGAGAATCATGAGTAGAAGACTAACCATGCATTTAGAATTATCCTTGGCCTTTTAGATTTTATTTTAGGGCCAATGTCCAAATTAGGAAGCTATTAAATCATTTTTAAGCTATTTTCCATAAAGCCTTTTTAGCCTTTTTGACATGGGCCTTTTTAGCAACTTGAGGAGTGCTGGCCCATGATCAAATCCTAAACCTAACCCTAATACCCTCTTGGCCGGCCACAATAGCAGCCCCCCTTCATATCATTGTGCTTTGGTTTGTAGTCGTCACAAGTGCAAACCCTAGCTTCTCTCTTCTCCAAAAACCCTAACTTTCTCATCCGGCATCCGATTCACCTCAAACGAATTGCATTGCGACTGTGGGGAGGAGGAGAAATTGCTGGAGCATTGCTAGCAAGGATTTGGAGATGTTAGCTCGGGAGATACTGGTCGTCAAAGCGCTCGAGGAATTCCCTTTTATTGAGATTCCAACTCCCAATAGGTAAATCTCGTTCCACTATTGTTTGTTCTGATTTTTCTTCCTTAGAGCATGCATCTAGGTACCCTCGACCTGTAGGATTAGTTTTGTTCGATTTTGTGTCCGATCGATGTGCGTATCGGATACGTATCGGAGCCACAAAGTAGGTGTTCGATGAAATTACTCAATCGATTGAAACTTGATAATTTGTGAAACTATTTATATATTTGGATAGCCCTAGATGTAGGGATCACGACACCATAGTTTGCACTTCGAATTGGGCTCGTGTCCGTGTCCAAACAGGACACGAACACGCTACACGCGCAGGCCACGCACGTGCCCTGTTGTCTCGTGTTGTTTGCGCGATGCGCAGGCCACGTGACTGCGTGCCACTTGGCGTGTAGGTGGGGACAACGTATATGGACACGTCCCCCATTTTTGTGTCATCTTGATTCGAATCGAGTGAGAGATCGCGATCGCAAGGGTCGACACATGCACGCGCGTGCGCACAACCGTCGCTGACACGGTCCTCATGCCGACACGTGTGGACACGTGGACTCGATCCGATGTGTCCTACGTGTAGCCCTATACCTAGCTATCCTAGGACACGACCACGATACGTGTGGTGGGATACACGATTCCATAGACTCGTCGTCTCGCGTGCACGATGATGTACACTGTTCTGTGCACACGCACACAGGCCGCACGTGGACACGGGCTTCGTGTGTGTCGGATACGACACTTGGCCGCACGCTAACTCGGCCAGTAGGTCGGGGACGTGTTAGCCTAGGTGTACGCGATGTTTCACGAGAAATAGTTCAGAATCGAGCAAGAAATTGAACTCGTACCGATTCATTTGACACTTGTATCGGGTTTTCCGATACTCACTCTGTAGACACGATACGGACACGGTTTCGACTCTGTGAGTACCCGAGCACGTCCCACATATCAAGACCATCGTATTTACCAATTTTTGTGGGTTCTAGTGGTGTATTGTGCGTTTTGGGTCGTTATGTGAATTTTGGGTTTTTTCGACAATCGAAATTGAATCGAATGTATGAATATTGGATTTCTTGACTTTTAACTAACGATTTCTGGGTTTATGACTCGTATATGATATTTTGGACTTGCAGGAAGCGATCATCGGATTTATGTCCTATTTATCTTCTATTTATGTATATATACTGAGTTTTCCCCTTTATGTATATATATATATATTTTTTTATGTATATTTTTTTTATGTATATATATATATATATATATATATATATATATATTTATATATATATATATATATATATATATATATATATATATATATATATATATATATATATATATATATATATATATATATAGCCATATGTGTAAATGTATATTGTTGGTGGGTTAGCCGAGATCCGTAACCTCAGTTTCGAGTTTCATTTTCCTTTGAGTAACCAATTTCATATATATATATATATATATATATATATATATATATATATATATATATATATATATATATATATATATATATATATGTTATTTTTAAATAGATATATGTATAAATGTATATAAATATTATATAGTCTCATAGTTAAGTACTTAGCTATTATTTTCAGTTTTGAACCCTCACAACAGCCCCTTGTTGACACAAACCTCTTTTCACAAGTAAGTTAGATATATATATGTGTATATATATGTATATATAGTTTTTTTTTATATGAGTATATATATATATATATATATATATATATATATATATATATATATATATATATTTGAACGAAAATAAAACCTTTATTGAATGATAGGCACAAAATGCCGAAGCCAATACAAGTAAGCGCGCCATGCGCGAAGACCGACTCAAAACAAAGAGAGAAGCACAAAGTGTTGCCCACAAAACGGTAACTGGGCCGAGCATCAGAAGGTTAGGCGATCAAAGCGAGTTCCCGAGGGAACCGCGCCCCTGCCCCAGTCAGCAGTCCAGTGTAGCCCAAAACTGGTTCGAAGTGTGACTGCAACACCTCTTTCTTTTGAAGATTTGTCGAACCATCTCTCTGTACAATTGTGGAGGCTGGAATTAACGTCCCTCGAATCTGTATTTGTTTTTGTTTTTCCATAAAACCCAAAATGCGGCGGCAGCGACGATCTGATGCCCATGAGACGTGTTCCAGCTGGCCAGCAGATCGTTGATGCCCCCGGTTGTGGGGACCATTTTGCACCTGTAGTGTAGGTGTGTCCAAATGTGAGATGCGGACTCCCCAGAAAGCAGAACGTGCTCGACGGATTCTGGATGGTGATCAACACAGCAGTGGCATCTGGACGCCAGACTATATCCGAAGGATTTAACTGCATCATCCGTGGGGAGTTTCCGACGCGCGGCACGCCAGAGGAGAATGGACCATTTCGTCGGAATACACGTGTGCCAAAACTTGGCGGAAGGGGAAGTCGTGACATGTATGTCTCTGAGGATGGCTCTGGCCGAAGCTAGGGTGAAGACGCCACCCCGGTTGGAGGACCATCTGAGCACGTCCTGAGCGTCAGTGATCGACAGATTAGAAGCACCCAAGCTCGCCGCGGCTGCCGGGCCAAGCCAATCTCGCACCCTATCCCAATTGCACCCTGATGCGTCCTCATCCCATAAATCTCGGATCTCGCACCGCGGCGGAGTAATAGCGTTGTCCTGAGGATATCGTCCCCCAACCAGCGTTCCTTGCAGGCCTGCGAATGACCATTACCCAGGGTCAGACGAACGTGTGGTTCTGCAAGGATACGGCCACGGATGATGCGCCGCCACGATTTCGATACGGACACGATACGGACATGGTTTCGATACGGACACGATTTCGATATGGATACGATACGGAACCACGAAAGTGTGGTTCCGCAAGGATATCGTCCCCCAACCAGCGTTCCGATACTCACTCTGTAGACACGATACGGACACGGTTTCAACTCTGTGAGTACCCGAGCACGTCCCACATATCAAGACCATCGTATTTAATATATATATATATATATATATATATATATATATAACCTTGAATGAATGAAATATATCTATATGTAAGCATTTGCTTGTGGATGTAACCTAGGGAGTATTGGGACGGATTAGGATTGGCCCAATGAGCCTAGATTAGTCGAGTTGACTGGGAAGTTGACAAATGTTAACTTTGGGTCAAACTTGATCCAAATCGACTCAAACAAACTTAGAATGACTTGAAAACTTGTGCTTGACATAAAAATTAGTAAACGGACTAGTTGACTTATAGTTGACCAAGTTTGACCAGAGTTGGCCAAGGTTGACTTTGACCTAGAAGGACCTAGAATTATGTAGAATTGCATTGTAGACCTTTCTTATGATATTTTAGACCTTGTTGTGACTTATGATTATTTTAAATAGGATTACATCACTCCAGTTCAGTTACACTTTCTCATCAGCAGCTTGGATTATCAGGCGAGTACATTCTCTGACCGTTTCATACTTGTTATCACTTGTTATAGACTAGTTTACTTGGGCATATTCACTTGTTATAGACTAGTTTATTTGATGTTGTCACGATGTTATCACGGATTAGTACTATATGGATCTCTTAATGCATTGTTATTCCCTCGGATACATTGGGTATATTGTGCTCATGTACTTTATCATGTGCATCGTCTACTCTTTTTATTCATATTTATTCATGTATACTCATGTGACATTCATATACACTCATGATCATGTGGCCAGTTGTTTCATGTGGACTGATCCTCCATGTGAGACACTACCTTTCATGTGTAATAACATAACCTAGACAGATCCTTGTGTACTGATTGGGATAGGAGGAGTATTTATTTGGTTATGTGATCTACACCATTATCATGTACAAATCAAAATTAGATTTAAGTCATGTATAACCTAAGCCTGTTTACATAACCAAACATGTGCTCTAAATCACATAGTTAGTTCAGTTTTCTTATATATATCATGTATATCTATATCCACTATATCATGTTCTTCTTTTTACAGTCTCTCTACTATTTCTTTACAGCGTTTCATGTATATTATTCTATAGCTTGTTCATATTTTCCTTTCATGTTATGAACTATGTGAGAGATATGTATTCGTTCCTGTCCTGACTAGACCTGTTGAAAATATTACAGATGACGAGGATTGCTGCGATACTTACTATGGAGCAGGCCTAGTTGACACAGGTGACCTGGACCCTCAGGAGGATCCAATAGTCGCTGAGGACTTGCCATTAGCTTAGTCTAGACTTATCTTATTGTCTAGCTTTATGAGATATTTGAGATTGTATTGAGATATTATTTATGATGTGGTTTACACCGAGACCTATTATTCATATTTGTGATTCTCTGTTGAGATTATCTTATCTTTTTTTACATCTTAGATATTGTCATTGAGTTGTTCCTTATATGTTGTTCCCCTTTTGGAGCATATTTCATATTATGTTAGATGTTGTGACCTATGACACCGTTCTACCACCGACACTGCGGTGTAGGCTGGACGTACCCACTTCTCGTGCCATTACACTGGGTGCGGGTCGTGACAGTGCTTTTAAGGTAATGGAAGATACGCTTAACCGCGCACAAATGTGATTCCTTAGGATTGGCTTTAAAACGTACACACAAGCAAACACTAAACATTATATCAGGATGACTAGCAGTTAAGTAAAGTAAACTACCAATCGTACCTCGATACTTATGTATGTCGACAGGTTTGCCTTGTTCATCAATATCAAGCTTGGTTGAAGTTGCCATCGGAGTGCTAAGTGGTTTGAATGCTTCCATATCGAACTTATTTAATAAATCTTTTGTGTACTTGTCTTGATTTATGAACATCCCATTTTTAGTTTGTTTGATTTGCAGTCCGAAAAAGAATTTCAGCTCTCCCATCATGCTCATCTCAAACTCATTCTGCATACACTTTGAAAATTCTTGACAAAGAGATTCATCAGTAGATACAAAAATGATTTTATCTACATAAATTTGAATCAAAAGAAGATTGCCATTAAAAGACTTTATAAACAGTGTAGTATCAACCTTTCCTTTTGAAATTCCATTGTCAAGTAGAAAAGAGCTTAGACGATCGTACCAAGCACGAGGGGATTGTTTCAAACCGTATAATGCCTTCTTCAATAATCAGGATTTTTGAAATCAGTAAAATTATGAAAATATGCAAATGCACATAACATGCGAATGGATTCTAATCTCGCAACTAGGCATAAGTCGCATCGTAGTCGATACCTTTTTCCTGATTGTATCCTTGAGCTATTAGTCGAGCCTTGTTACGAGTCACTAAGCCATTCTCATTCAGTTATTTCGGAATACCCAGCGGGTGCCAATGACTAGATGATCAATGGGCTCGGGAACAAGTTTCTAAACTTGATTCCGTTCAAATTGGTTCAATTCCTCTTGCATAGCATCTAACCAAAAATTATCACTACATGCTTCTTCAATATTTTTGGGTTCAAGCTGTGAAATAAATACAAAACAGGAAGCTATATCTTTACTAGAGGAACGAGTACTTACACCCTTGGTAATCTCACCAATTACCAAGTCGTTTGGATGGTCTGCCAAAAATCTTATTTCTTTTGGCATATCCTCCAGATTGCTGGTTCCGACTTCTGGTTATGTACGTGATTTGATTGGAGACTCAGCTGGTGCTTTGTGTGAGGGTACTGCAGGAGCAGTACTGGTGTACTTATGTCTTCATCATCATCATCATCGATAGAATATTGATTGAGTTCATCAAATTTAACATTTATTGTTTCTTTGATGATCATCGTTCTCTTGTTGAAGACTCTGTACCCTTTGCTTTTCGCCGCATAACCTAAAAATATACCTTCATCGGCCTTTTCGTCAAATTTTCCCAAATTATTTTTAGTATTAAGAATAAAGCATTTACAACCAAATACTTTGAAATAAAAAACATAGGGAGTTTTATCAAACCATAATTCATAGGGAGTCTTCTTCGATGTAGGTCGAATTAGAACCCTACTGAGAACATAGCACGCTGTATTTACAGCTTCAGTCTATAGGTATGTAGGTAGACTAAACTGATTTAACATTACTCTAACTATTTCGGATAGAGTCCTGTTCTTATGTTCTATAACTCTATTTTGTTATGGAGTCCTAGGGCAAGAGAACTCATACAAATAACCGTGTGTGTCACAAAATTGCTTGAACTCTATATTTTTAAATTTGCCGCCATGATCACTTCGAATACGAGTAATCATGAAACCTTTTTCATTTTGAACCTTCTTACAAAAGGTGACGAATTCTGATAATGCATTATTCTTGCGTGCAAGAAAATATACCCACGTATATCTAGAGAAATCATCTACTATTACAAATGCATATAACTTACCACCTAGGCTAGCAATTCTACTAGGTCCAAATAAATCCATATGCCGTAATTGTAAAGGTCTAATGGTACTTACAGCGTTCTTGGAATTAAAAGCGGATCGGGTAGCCTTGTTCTTTTCATATTCGCTATATACCGTATCCTTCTTGAAAGAAATGTCCGGTAAGTCTTGTACCAGCTTCTTTGTGGATAGTCTTAAAATTGTGTTCATGTTTGCATGACCGAGTCTCATGTGCCATAGTTGACTCTCATCACTTTTGGCCATCAAGCATCTACCTGCTTTGTTAGCATCTTCTAACAGATAGAAAACAAATATATTGTCTTCCCTGATACCTTCAAAGATAATACTACCAGTTGAGCTATCAAATATAGTACATTTGTCTTTGACAAAGTTAATGCCATAACCGTGATCAGCTAAATGGCTTATGTTGAGCAGATTATATTTTAATTCGGTAACTAGACAGACATCTTTAATCACAGGGTAGGAAGCCTTACCAATATTACCATTACCAATTATGTACCCTTTCAAATTATTACAGAAGGAGACGTATCCTTCTTTCTTCTTTGACAGTATTGCAAATAATGAAGCAGCACCGGTCATATGTCGTGAGCAACCACTGTCGAGGATACATTTGCTTCTAGCATGTGAAGGGCGTTTCACCTACAAAAGAATGTGCAGATAAAAACTTTGGTACCCATTTCTTATAGGGTCCTGGAGTGTTAGTTTTTTTTGTATCCATGCACAGATTTTCAAATCAACAAGCTTTTTAACTCTACACGAAAAAGAAATATGACCAATGGTGCCACAATAGTGAAATCAAGCATGCTAAGTGTTGAAAGCAAAGTGTTGTGCATTATTGGTAGGTCTAGGTTTTCTAGTGTAAAAGAATGCATACCTATTTGTATTCTTGGGCAATGGTTTGGTTTGGTTAGGTCTGACAGTGTTGGGTTTGACCGTGTTTCGATGATTCGGAAAGTGACACGTGTTAGGGTAGGAAGCAGCAACTTCAGGCTGTTTTCCTATCCTAATTTCCAACTTTTTGGAGGTGTCATATAACAAGCTATATTTAGCAGTGAGTGCAATATTTCTAACAGTAGCTTGCTGGAGACTTTTCTTCTCTTTGAGTAAGTCTTCCTCTAATTGGGTAATGGTCTTGTCCTTCTCTTCAGATAGTCTTTGGGTATCGTGTAATAACAGCTTAATAGAAGAAAGCTCACATTTCTTACTAGAACAATTACTACTTCTAACCTCAGCTAGTAGGTCGGTAAGTCTTCCTATTTCACCTTTGTACTCTTTGAGTACCTTCTTAGAGGTTTGATATTTACTATGCAGTCTTTTGTAATCCCCTAAGAGGTCAGTAAAGGCTTACCCTAGTTGCTCAAAGGTAAAATTATCATAAGTATCAAACAGAGGGTTAGTGGTTACCTGATCGTACGCCATCAAGCATACATTTGCAGCGTCATCCGATTGCTCGTCTTCTGAGTCGCTAGCTTCACTTTCATGCCATATGCTTGTATTGGCATTTCTTCGGGACGTAGACTTCTTCAGGTAGCCCTTGTCATATTTATTGTTCTTCCTGGTTGATGATGATGTTGTTGGACAATCTTTCCACATGTGTCCTTTCTTAATACAGCTATAGTAAATAGGATCTTCATCGTTGTTGTTGCTGTTGTTATTGTTGTCCTTTATTCTTCTGTTGAATCTCATAAACTTCTTAAATTTTCTCACCATAAGAGCTTGATCCTCAGTGTCAGAGTCACTGTAGTCGAAATTATCTGTTGGCCCATTCCATGGTCACACCTGATTTTAATAATCGACATTAACTTAAGTCAATACGCAAAATATACGAACTGCTGCTAATCATTTCAGGTCTTGTGAAATCAATATCAAAAAGCGTACTACTACATCAGCAAGCATGTGAATCATCATTCTGAAGCTTATTTTTATTGGAATCTAGTCCGAGTTATTTTATAATTTATTATGTATTTTATCTTTATTGAGTCTAGGATATAAATTGTAAGATCAACTGGATAATACTGGCTTAGGTTAATCATAGTCCACTTTCCTATACAACCTACCCATCCAAAGTCTACCTACCAAAAATATTATTTCTCTTCTGCAACAAAATTTGACAAATGTCTTACATTTTTACTGAGACAGAACTCAAGCCGAGTTCGGTCCGAAATTTGACCGCGTTCGGTCAGTTTGAATTTAAATATTTGTTGCCTCCAAACCTGCATGTAACGTTCATTTGCGAAATCTTTGCATCAGAACTCTGTCCAAATTCTGTCCGAGTTCGGTCCTAGAAAACACCTATAAATAGAAGAGAATTTCTCATTCCAAATCACTCTATCAATTTTATCTTCTTTTCTCTCTTCAATAAGTGTTTTCATCCGATCAAAAGCTTTCATATCACACCTACACTTCTCTTAGCCAAAAGCTAGTAATATCTATTCGATCTAGAGTCTTTTGGTTTTCAAGAGTTGTAAAAAGGTTGTTCAAAGTTCAAAAACTATCTCTGTTGTGGAGCCGGTCGTGCACTCGTCACCAAGCACGGTGTTGTGAAGTTGGTCATGCACTTGTCACCAAGCACGGTATTGTAAGAGACTGCAAGCTCTCAATTAGCTTGTGCCTTAGTGGATTAACATCGAGCAAGAGTACTCGAGACTAGATTAGTCCTCTCAGAGGGATATCATTGTACATCGCTGTGTCACTGAGTTTGATCTCTCTATCTCTTGGTATATTTATTTACTGTCTCTTATTCACTGCCATAGTTAACTGCTTTTAATTTTGAATTGGTGATTATTTTTTGCTGCACTCGCACTCTCCCTATTCACCCCCCCCTCTAAAGGTGCTCAACGGTCCTACAATTAATATCAGAGCAGGTTATATTCTAATATAACAAAGCTCAGAGAGTATATATGGCAGCCGTGAAATTAATATTCAACGGTGAAGGGTAATCCACAAATAGACCCCCACTATTTGATGGTACAAACTATACCTACCAGAAAACATGAATGATATTCTTTTTAAAGTCTCATGACTTTGATCTTTGGTCTATAGTAGTTGACAGTTATAAGAAAACGGCACCTACAGTAGTTGATGGCGTGCTTGCAGACAGCCTCATGACAAATATACAGAGGCTGAAAAAGTGAAGGCTAGTCTAGATGCTCGTGCCATCAATGCACTGTTCGGTACAATTAACAAAAAAGAGTTCAACAGAGTTTCAACCTGTAAGACGTCTCATGAGATTTAAAAACTTTTTGAGGTAACTCATGAAGGTACTTCCCAAGTGAAGAAATCCAAAATTAGTAGACTAATACAGGAGTATGAATCTTTTAAGATGAAATCCAGTGAGTCAGTTATACAGATGTTCACACGTTTTCTTGATATTACTAATCCTTTGCAATCTCTTGGTAAGGATTACAGTAATCATGAGAAGATCAGAAAAGTGCTACGGGCTCTTACCAAGAACTGGAACCCAGAGGCAACAGCATTCATTGAAGGAAACGATCTCACCACCATGTCTCTAGAAACACTGATGGACAAGCTCATGACCCATGAGCTTGATCTGCAAGAGTTTGAAGATGCGACTCCAAAAGAAAAATCTATCGCCTTTAAAGCTCAAGCCAGAAAATCTACATGCAATGATTCTGAGGAAGAATCATCAAATGGTGATGAACAAGCCCTACTAGTGAAGAACTTCAAAAAAATTCCTAAAGTTTGAGAAATCAAATAGAAGGAAAAGAGATATCCAAGAAAGCAATGAAGATGAAACAATATGCTTTGGATGCAAGAAATCAGGGCATATGAAGAAGGACTGTCCAACTTCGAAGAAAAGCAGTCCTTACGATAGATCAAGATCAAGCAGAAAAGCAACAACATGTCAAAAATATGCAAATACTAGTATCTGGCATGAAAGTGACGCCAGTGATACAGAGGAAGAAGACAGACCCTGCGGAAATACCAATGTTTGTCTTATGGCTTTTGATAAGGTATCCTCAAACCCTTTGTATGATGATTTTACTTTTGATGAATTAGAAAATGCCTTCAGCGAACTACTCGAAGAACACAGAAATGTGCTTGACAAGTATAAGCAATCTCGAAAAGAGATTAAGGCATACACAATCGAAGTAGCTAGACTACCCAGTCTCATTGAAGACATTAAAGAAACGTCTACTACCGGTAACACGGAAGAGATAGCCAAGTTTAAAGTAGACTATCATGAGGCTATCCTCAAAGTTAAAAAGAAAGAAAGAGACTATGTCAAAATACAAGAGTTATATGACATAGAGAAGAAGAAGTACTTAGTCACAGAACAAAGACTCATAGACATGACTGCTAAATATAAAGAGTCTTTTGCAGTTTCTAAAAAGTTAGAAATCAAGTTAGGCAAACATGCAATACCTGTGACACAGCCTAAGTTTAGTCCTAATGCTAAGCATACACCTAAGAGGACTAAAACACAGAAAGCACGAAAGAAACACGATTATCACCATGCTTTCACTTATAGGTTTTTAAAGAAATCACATATGCATGTCAACAAAAATTCTACTAACACATTTTTAAAACTCACTTGCACATATTGTGGTACTCATGGACGCATATCACAGTATTGTTTAGCAAGAAAACTTGTTGACAATCACACATTATTTTGGAGACCTAAGACTAATCAATATGGACCCTTCAGTAAATGGATACCAAAGGATTTATCTACTTGTTTTGTAGGTGAACCCTCAACCCTCTCATGCTAAAAGCAAGTAGATCCTCGATAGCGGATGTTCGCGGCACATGACTGGTGATGCATCTTTGTTCGCCATGCTATCGATGAAGAAAGAAGGATATGTCTCCTTCGAAAATAATTTGAGAGGTGATATCATTGGCAATAGCACTGTTGGTATATCTCCTTATCCTGTAATAAAAGACGTTTGTTTAGTTACAGAATTGAAACATAACCTATTAAGCATAAGTCATTTGGCTGATAATGGTTATGGTACCAACTTTACAAAAGACAAATGTACCATATATGATATGTCATCTGGTAATCCCGTATATGAAGGGATTAGAGAAGACAATTTATGTTTTCTTTCTGGAGAGTACTAATAATACAGGAAGATGCCTAGTAGCTAATCTAGATGAAAGCTGGCTATGGCATATGAGACTGGGACATGCTAATATGGACACTATCTCACGACTGAGCACGAAGAAGCTGGTAAAAGGACTCCCTGAGATTCCGTTCAAGAGAGATATGGTATGTGCTGACTGTGAAAAGAACAAAGCACATAGGTCTACATTTAAATCCATCAACGTTGTAAGTACTTCTAGACCTTTGCAGTTGATACATATGGATTTATTTGGTCCTAGTAGAGTCGCTAGTCTTAGCGGTAAGCTCTACACTTTTGTTATTGTTGATGACTTCTCTCGTTCTACTTGGGTTTACTTTTTATCAAACAAAAGTGATGCTATTTTTAAATTTCAGTTATTTTACAAACAGGTACAAAACGAAAAAGGCTTCATGATTACTCGTATCCGAAGTAATAATGGTGGCGAATTCGTAAATACTGATTTCAAAAAGTTTTATGATGATAGTGGATACGACCACGAATTTTTTTGTCCTAGAACTCCTCAACAGAATGGTGTTGTGGAGCGGAAGAATCGTACTCTAAGCGAGATGGCTAGAGTCATGCTAAATCAGCATAATCTTCCTAAATATTTTTAGGTAGAAGCTTTTAGCACAGCCTGTCATGTTTTAAATAGGGTGTTAATTCGACCCATCTCGAAGAAAATACCTTATGAACTTTGGTTCGGAAGGATTCCAAACATTTCTTATTTTAAAGTTTTTAGATGTCGTTTTTTTATCCTGAACACCAAGGACAACTTGGGTAAGTTCGACTCTAAAGAAGATGAAGGAATATTTCTCGGATATGCTGCTAAGAGTAAGGGATATAGAATTTTCAATAAAAGATTTATGATTGTTGAAGAATCTATTAATGTTACTTTTGATGAGCTCAATAGTCACAGATCTAGCGACAGCGATGATGAAGGTGTACAAGCGAAAACCGATAAGAGTCCTGTGGAAGATCTGACTCATAAATTTGAATCATTAAAGTTCTTACCAGATCATTCAGAGACACTCATTATAGGTGATGTATCAAAAGGTGTAAGTACACACTCCTCTCTTAGAGATTCTGAAATAGCAGCAAATGTAGCTTTCATTTCTCAAATAGAACCTAAGAATATAGAATATGCCTTTAATGATGAGTTTTGGATTAATACCATGTAAGAGGAACTTAATCAATTTGAGAGAAACCAAGTTTGGGAACTCATTTCCAAACCGATTGGTCAATCAATAATTGGTACCAAATGGGTGTTCCGAAATAAACTAAGTGAAGATGGACAAGTTCTACGCAATAAAGCACGTCTAGTGGCACAAGGTTATAATCAAGAAGAAGGTATTGATTACGACGAGACATATGCTCCTGATGCTAGACTAGAAGCTATTCGCATATTTTGTGCATTTGCATATTTTAATGATTTTAAATTATTTTAAATGAACGTGAAAATTGTATTTTTAAACGGATTTCTAAAGAAGTAGTTTTTGTGAAACAACCCCTGGCTTTGAAGATTTTCAAAAACCTGATCATGTTTTCAAGCTTAAGAAAGTACTCTATGGACTCAAAGGCACCTCGTGCTTGGTATGAACGCCTAAGTGCCTTCTTACTTGATAATGGTTTTTCAAAAGAAGAGTTGATACAACTTTGTTTATCAAATCTTTAGATGATGATATTCCTCTAGTGCAAATATACGTTGATGACATCATATTTGGTTCTACTAATGAAAAATATTGTCAAGAGTTTGCTAAGTGTATGCAGAGTAAATTTGAGATGAGTATGATGGGAGAGCCGAACTTCTTTCTAGGACTCTAGATCAAACAACACTCAAAGGGAACATTCATCGATCAAGCCAAATATACGAAGGACATACTGAAAAAGTACGACTTCGAAAATGTAAAGCCTATCGGAACTCAAATGGCTACATCTACAAAGCTTGACACTGATGAAAGTGGCAAACTTATCGACCAGCGTAAGTATCGAGGTATGATTGGTAGCTTATTATATTTAACTGCTAGTCACCCTGATATTATGTTCAGTGTTTGCATTTGTGCATGATACCAGGCAAATCCTAAGGAATCACACGTAAGTGCCGTTAAGCGTATCTTCCGATACCTTAAGGGAACTTCTATAGTCGGCTTGTGGTATCCTAAAACCAAATCCTTTGATCTGATAGGTTACTCGGATGCGAATTTTACAGGATACAAAGTAGACCGTAAAAGTACCAACGGTACGTGACATTTTCTAGGAAAGGCCTTAGTCTCATGGTTTAGCAAGAAACAAAATTCTGTAGCACTATCAACTACTGAGGCTGAGTATATCACCGCAGGACGTTGCTGTGCTCAAATTTTGTGAATGAAGCAAAACCTAGAAGACTACAATCTGTACTACACTAAGATTCTCATTTACTGTGATAACACTAGCACTATTAACTTGACTAAGAATCCTGTATGTCACTCACGCACAAAACATATTGAAATTCGTATCACTTTTTTACATGATCACCAACAACACGGGAAAATCTGCCTAGAGTTTATTGACACAGATCATCAACTAGCGGACATTTTCACAAAATAACTGGCTGAAGACCGATTTAACGTTATGCGGCGAGAGCTCGGCATACTTGAATTTTTGGATTCATAGTGTAGTATGTTTATTAAATTTATTTTATAAAAAGAAACTTTGTAATTTATTAACAAAAATTATTTTGGGTACAAGCTGAAAGGGCCCTTCTGTCATACAGGTGTAACTAGCCTAGAGCGACACGGTGTACTAGTCTTCGGACTACCGCTAGCTGGGATCCGGCCCCTACAGCTAACCCAAAGTAATAGAAGTTATTAAATGAAGGTGTACAATAGTTATAAATTCAAATTTTTAAACAAATACTGCATTTATGACATTAGGAATACAAGTAGCCAAATTCGGACCGAACTCTGATCGAGTTCGGTCGGCGCTGTACGGATTTCCAGAACCGAACAGCCGGCCCTAGCTCTATAAATTATTCTCCTTCCTTTCACTTTTCTTCATCTTTCTACCGAGAATTACCCACAAATACTCCATAGAGCCTCTCCTCCTCCTTCATTTCGAGTTATTCTATTCTCCTTTATTTCGAGAATTACCCACAAATACTCCATAGAGCCACAAATCCTCCTTCATTTCAAGAATTACCCACAAATACTCCATAGAGCCTCTCCACCATCTTCATCCTCTTCAAGGCATTATATTCTCTTTTTTCTCATCCATGGCACCTAAACACCAAAAGAGAAAGGTTGATTCCTCTCAAGAAGGATCATCCTCCTCTGACTATGTTACCGTAAATGTTTTTAGTCCGTCTCGACCTACTGGATCTGATGATTACGATTTCGGTCTCTTTCCTGATAGGGAATTTTTTGACCTTTGGTTTGACTCATTTTCTGGTCATAAAATTTGTGCTGGAGCACGTGTTAACTTTAACATCTTTTCTGAGTATGCTCCCACTTTCAACCGTCTCGACTTTCGTAATTTTTTTAAAGTTGCTGAGAACATTTATGATAATGCTGTTCGTATGTTTTACTGCAATCTGCAAGTAAAAGATAACGAAAACTTCTATTCATGTGTTGCTGGGTAGGAACTAGAGTTCAATGGCACAGACATCAGTGAATATTTTTATGTTCCTGATGTAGGTGAAGCTTTAGTAGACATTCATCATATTCAGTTCCATGAAGGTGTCACCCTTGATTCCTTCAAAGAACTTTTGTGTCATCCTAAACCTGTTCCTAGAAGAGTCTACTCCAAGCATCTAAATCAAAACTTCTATGAACCCCACAGGTTTATATTCTCTGTTCTTCTTCCAAAGAGGGATCTTCTGATGAGATTACCTTCATGGAATTGTCAGCCATGTACCACATTCACTTTGGCATTCTATTTTCTATTCCTAAGACTGTGATGGCATGGATGCTTAACTGCAGAAATGAAGGACGCAACCTTGTCTACCCTATGCATTTGGCTTCTATCTGTAGGAGGTTTGAAATTGATCTTCAAACCTGTCCTTACTTCTCCACTGCCATTGAACTCAGTAGGTCTAGGTTATATCCTACTCCCCCTTTGCCTCCTGGTGCTGAGCCTGTTCACGATGATGATCCTGAGGCTCCTCCTGTTGCTGCTGCTGCTGCTCCAGCCCCTACTCTGAGTTTTGACCCTGGCTTCTATCAGCGCTTTGATGATTTCGTTTGTCATGACCCGTACCCTAAAGTAAGGGTACGAGACGTGGGTACGTCCAGCCTACGCCGCAGTATCGGCGGTAGAACGCTGTCCTAGGTCAAACATCTAACAATATAAAGGTACCTGTACAGTATATACTCTCCGAATGGAGGTGATATAGCAGATACAGTCTCAATCACAACTAAGGTAGAGCAAGATAAAAGATAGGTAAAACATAAAATCCAAAAGAGATACAGCAGATAGAAGTCTAAGTGTCTAAGATACACAAACCCAAAAAATATCTCAAAGCTCAATACAGTAATCCATAGAATAAATACAACTCAATACAACTGAAATAACTAACTATACAACCTCTACTGTGTCTCCTCTAGGCTAGCAGGCAACCTCCAGGCAATCTGTAAAATTTATCAACAGGTACATCTCAACAGATCATAGCAGGTTAGAAATATAAACATGCAGTAGAGTAAGATACAGGAAACTGAAAGAAAGTACAGAATGTAAACAGAGAAAGAACTGTAATAGAAATATCTACTATAAATGGAGAACTAACAGTGGCTAGTGAGTTAGAGTACAATATAAACATGTGAATGGCATAGGAGATTCTGGGAACTATACTATAGAGTGATTCTGGAAACTATACTACTTGGATATTATTCACATGTCTACTTCTACTCCCCCGTACCCCAATCAATACACAAGGATCCAGCCAGGTTATGTTATGATCCATGCAATGTCCCACAAAGGGTGATACATGGTAGGCCCATAAATGGGTGATTCTAGGAATGCCCATAAATGGATGATTCAAGGAAGACTGTGATCATGAGAGTACATGTCACAAGTGATCAATGAACCATGAAGCATGGTGATACACCATGTAAGTGAAACACACAGAACATGTAGTATCCGATGATCCCTGAGGGGATAACATCTCAAGAAGGGATCCAAATAGTACTAATCTGTGTGACCAACGTGACAGTATCAAGTAAAGTAATTTAAAGCAGGAGAATAATTCTAAACAGGATATGAAATGATCAGAGAATGTACTCGTCTGTATTCTGAGTATCTGAAGAATATCTACTGTCCGAGGAGTGGTGTCTGCCTCCTATAGAACAGTACAAGTCACAACATGTCTAAAATAAGGAAATAGACTGCTACAATGCATCTACATGATGTTTGGGGTCAATTTAGGCTAAAGTCAACCTTGGTCAACTCTAGTCCTCAATACTAGTCAAACTAGGTCGAATAGGTCAAGCCTAATCCCAGCAAGTCTCACTAAGCCTAACCAGCTATCCTAGCAAGCACACAACAATACAAGGCTAAACAAGCCATCACTCACAACCATCTATATATATTTATCATATACATATACATCCAAAATAGGTTAAGGCATCTATAGATATTAGGCTATAAAAAGGCAATATATATCATACAACAAGTCATGTATTAAGATGCTAAGAGATAGAGTGTGATAGTGTTAAGTGTCAAGTGTGCATGTGATACATCATGTGAAACAAAATCAGCATTAAGACCAATGTGTAAGTGTTAATACAAGTGTTTGCATTATCTAGATTCACATTTTTAAGAAAGGGTTATAGTGTACAAGTGTGTTCAGATTTTACATCAAGTTAAAGGGGTTGCATGGCTTGTCTAATATACATTCATTCATATCCCATATGCATGCATATTTCAGTTTCGGCATTATATCCATTCATATATCATTAAGTTGCATACATATACTTATTTTTATTACATACATGTCATTCATGCATATTGCATACTTATATGCATCTATACATTATATACAACATGTAAAAATAGAAGAGGAAAAAAGGGAAAAAAACTGAAAAAGGAAGGGAAGGAAAATATAAGAAAAAGGGAAAACAGTGGACATATACATGCTTGCATCATATATTCTACATTACCATACATGCTATCATTATATATTGCATTATATTATTTATATATTATGCATTCATATCTATCAGTACATGTATACCTTGCATTCATATCTAGCATTCATTATATACTTTCATGCATACATTGTATATCATTCTTTCATTCATGCATTTATGCACTGCTTACATACATTATATTAATTGCATTCCTACATGCTTGCATTCAACCATATATATACATTAATATAAAGAGGATATATATATATATATATCATTTCATTCATCTAACATATCGTGTATTACATACTCTATATTCATTTAATATCCATACAACATAGGCTCATAGGTTACACAAAATGTATATATCGTATAGTCACTCTTCTACTTAAAATCAATATTGTACCAATTGGGCCTCTACTAAATTCTAGGATTAAAGTATGTTGTATCCCTTCGTGTTAGCTTTTCAAAACTTCAAACGGAACATATTTTCGTGTCCGAAAGCTTCCGAAATCGCAAAAATACCGAAACACGTTCGTCTTTCGTACAGCTGACACTCAAATAATTCTACAGAAAATTACAGAAAGAATTTGGCTATATATTTGGAAAGCTAACTTCGATACGGTTCTTTTAAAAAAAATGGGAGATAAATCGGAGTTCTAAGCTAAAAGTTATGATATTTCTAAGTTGCTTTGGTTAATAAAAACGTGGATGAATATTATGACGAATTTGAGTTGTTTTGGACAAAAGAACACATATAGGCCAAGATACTTGGATACAAACATAGGTATCCAAATGAAACTCATTCTAACTATCCTAACTAAGATCAATCCACTCTCTAACCATTCTAAAACTGAATTTAAATATCTATTTAAACTATTATCATACATACATACACATGGGGTGTCCTAATTTGGGATCTATCAAGAAGGACACAATACACATATCTAAAATCCTCAAGAGAGCTCCAAATGGCCTCAAATTTGAATCTAAATGGGACACATGCATGAGGATGGATCCTACGGATTCAAAACTAATTTATATGCAAAGGAAATCGATTTAGATGATAGGTTTTACCTATTGGGAGTGGAATCCCAATGAAATTATTTAGGACACGGGCCCGATACAAAGATCCCTCAAAGTGGACACTCCTCCTTGAACTCCTCTTCCAATCCTTGGTAGCACCCTTCCCTTGGAGAATGGAAATGATTGAGGGAAGGTTTGGTGAAGGAATGATTTGATTTGGAGATCAAATCAATGGGAAGGCTCTCTAAAATTGGAGAAGAACAAAAGAAAAATAAAAGATGCAAGATTGTAATGAATGAAATGAACCATTCTCCCCTAAAGGTGGCTGCCATAAAGAGTCCATTAGGGCTAATGGGAAATGTCCTAATTGCCCCTCTCTAGTCTCATATGGTTAAGTCTAGACTAGGTTCAAGTTTGGGGTCAAAATGATCTAGTTTTGCGTCTCTAACTTAACCATTCTAACATGATAAAAATTAGTTTAATTAACTAACTTAAATGTTGGGTCTTGTGAGCCATGCTTAACTTAATATTGGGTCTCATCTAGAGTTTAAGCTACCCGGATCACAATACAAGTCGGAACGAGACGAAACTCAAACCCGACTAAACAAATCCAATAAAAACAATATTAAAAATATAAAATTTTCCTAAAATATTAAAATATAAAAAATGAACAAAATCATAATACATCAATTTAAATATTATTAAAATAATCTAAAATTTACCAATTAATCAAAATCCTAAATAATTCAAAAGTCACAAAATGACCAAAATACCCTTAGCCTAAAAAGTTGTAAATAGTCATTCTAATCACATGGTTAGGTCCCCATGGTCATGGTTAGTCTCTAGGCTCAACAGTTCTAGAGTTCACTAGCTAACACATCAAAATTATAATTCACCAATTTTAAATAGTATTAAATTAATTAAAAATTCTCATAAATCATAAATTCTATTATTAAATAATAAACTTTTACAAAAGTTCAAAATTACCCTCATTTTAGAAAAGTGGGTGTTATATCGTTGCCCTCTCAGCGCAACAACATCAAGGTTATCTTGATTTAGAGTTTCGTCATATCACCCAGGCTTGTATGTCCTAAAAATCAAGTTGCATCTATCAAATAAGCAGAGAATTCTCAACTGTGCACCCTTCAAATGGACTGCGCAAGAAACAGATTGCGCTACAAATCGAACACGCGAGCTGAACTGCGCTACCACCAGAGCGCGCTACGCTGACGTGGTAATGTCATCATTACCTGACAAAGATCAGATCTTCTGACAGCCTGACAGCCCGAAAAACGAGGAGTCCGTTCGTTTCTTGTGCAGCACAGCACTCGAGAATAGCTGTACAACTTCAGCACAATCAGCCAGTCCAACCGCAGTGCAGTTTGACCCAGCCTGAGTCCCAGCGCTATCCATTGAAGCGCAGTCTGAAGCTAGCGCTCTTCGGCTAGCACAATCTATCGAATAACTGATATTTATTACGTGGCTTACATACCATCAATTGCTCGCCACGTGGCAACCGCCTGTACACGACCAAGCGCATTTTAATCAAACAATGCCACGCGTCTGAATACAGTTAGCCCACGATCAAGCAACTGCCCAATAGGCCAGCACAGTTTGTAGTCTGCGCAGTCTGTCGCCAGCGCAGTTCATCATGCGCAATCCAGAATAACTACAAATTAGTTATTTCTAGAACTTTATAAATAGAGTTTTAAGTCCTTCATTAAAAGGATCAGATCATTATTATTATCAGAGATCAGGAGTTCTTGTCCAAGTGCTGCTGCATTCTTCAGAGGCTATCGTCTTCAAAGTTCACATCGTCCAAGGGATAAAGCGATCGTCTTCAGATCGGATTCCTATAGTTGTACTTTTCCAGAATTCAATCGTAATCTTCTTACAAAGTTTGTGAAATAAAGACTTTTGTTTTTACAAATAAAATGGTGACTCTGCTGGGGACGACTTTCTCCTTCGACGAGGAAGTGACAACTCAATGTGACGTTGCGTCTATCGAAAAGACACAGAAGACGCTGGTTGTGAAGGTCAACCAGACTGCCTATGAAGCGATGATCAACTATGGGGCTGCTCGTCGCACTGTGGCCTCTGCCAAGAACAGGGTCTGTTCAGTGTGGACTCCTAAGTCCTCTGCGCAGTCCTCTGCACAACCTGCTGTCTCTGCTGCCAAGGAGCCAATAGCCTCTCATGTCCTTGTGCAAAATATCACCTGCGCTGCCAAAGCGCAAACCAGAGCTTCTACTGTCCATGCGCAGTGCACTGCTCCTCTTTCTGCAGCGCAATCCACAACCTATGCTGCTTTGGCAAAATCTAAAGTCCCTCTTCCTCTGGCGCAAATGGCGAAGTCTTTCCCTCCTGCGCAATCCACTGCTCCTTCAAACAGAGCGCAACTCAAGCCCTCTGTTGCCAAAGCTTCACTTGTTGCTTCCTCTAAAACACAAGTTGCACCTCCTGCTTGTTCTATGGCCAAGGAACCCTCTGTCATCATCTCCAGAGGGTAAGTTGCTGCTTTTTCTGTTCTTGCGCAACCCACAGGGTGTAGTCTTTTGACTGTTCCTCCTCCGTCTCAGCATAAACAGAAAGGCCCTTTGATCTTTTCTCGATCTTTCGCAGTCCAGAACTCGGAAAACAACAGAGGGAAACGCTCTTTAGCCAACCCTTCGTCACAAAATAAAGGAAAAGGTCCTTTGGTCTTTTCTCAGTCTTCTCCGATTTTTACTGCAGAAGATCCATCTGAATGTGCCTCGGCACTAAACAGTACAAAAACTTTCCCTGCTAAAGGGAAGAACATTGATCAAAGAGGCATCTTACCTACTCCAGTTGCACATTTCCAAGATCTTCCAACTCTTCGGATGTCCCGCTCAAAGTAGGGGAAATTGCTGGTATCTCAGACAGAAACCCTTGGGGGTGAGTTTGCTGATCTCCGGATGTATCTCAATAGACCTTGGTCTACATTAACTACGGCAAAATGCAAGCAACCAATGCCGAAGATGAACCTGCACCAAAAGCAAACTTCCAGGATGAAAAATCCTGACACTTATGCTAACGAAGTGAGTACTTCCCTGTATACTCACGGGACAAAACATTTGAAAAGCCGGAACCATGTTCCGGATATTGTCAAAGAACACATCCCTCAAACTTCTTCTCGTTCCGTCATTATTCCTGACCTCCGAGAGCACCTCAAGCAAAAGCGGGACAGTATCTCAACACCTCCAGTTCAATCACTTGAACGCCATTGTAATCACAAGGTTGTCATCAAGTGCTGTTGCCAGACAACAAAACGTTCTGTTTTCGATCGTCTTAATTTTTCAACTTCTGAACCAATGTCAGAAGACGAAGACGAAATGTTATATGCTTCTGTCAACATGGCTTCTCGAGATACTGGGTGTAGAAAGTGCTCCAAACACGGTAAGCCTCGCAGGCCCAGCCAGCGGTATTTAGATTTACTCCAAGAATCATCTGAAGGAGTATTTCGACACACTCGATCCCGAAGTTGAGACACAATCGGGCATAGAAGTCTTCTCCAAGATCCTTCTGGTCATCTCCCTATTTCTTATTCAGGAGATGATTCCTTCTCTGATTATGATGCATACAGCGAAAGTTCTGAACAGACAGTGTCTTCTACTGTGCCCAGAGAAGTGTCAGCCTACGTTGTCACTGAAGATCCAGATGCTTCTAGTTCAGCAAATCAAGAACAACGAATAGCTGTACTGGAGGATAAGCTGAAGACCATGGCTGAAATGGTCGCAAGTATGTATTCTATCATCGTGGCCCAACATACAGTACCACCGACCGCACCTGCTACAAATCCTGAAGTTATAGCATCGTCGGTGCCTGTCAATACAGGTCTGGGGGTACCGTCCCCTCCTGTAGCCTCAATACCTATTCAAGTTACACCTAGTCATTCAGGGGCTGGGGGTAGTGCTTATCATGTTGTTCCTCCTCCTAATACGGTAAGCCAGCCCATTACTCTTCCATCCTCGGAAGATGCTAATGAGGCTATAAAACTTCTACGAACTCAGTTCGAGGCCTTCAAAGAAAAAGATGGTCTGCAGAGGCTGGGAATCAAACAACCTTATCCGATTGAATGGAAGGAAGTCCCATTCCCTCCAAAGTACAAGATTCCTACGATCACGCTGTTTGACGTCAGCACTTCTCCGAGTCAGTTCATTAACCACTTTGAGGTAATGACTGTCCAGCTTCAGCCAAATGATGCTCTTCTTACTAGAGTTTTTGTCGGTTGCTTAGCCGGCACGGCATATGACTGGTACCGCAGCCTGCCTGATGGCTCTATCACTTTATTTGCCAGACTCAAGCAAATATTCTTGGAACGCTTCTACGAGAGTATCAACGATATGACTATATCCGCCCTCAATAAGATCAAGCAAAGACATAATAAAACTACTGAGAGTTTCATTGAACGATTCCGCCGAGAAGCACTTAAAATGCCTCCCGGAACCCCATCGGTTGTAACGATAGACACTTATAAATCAAACTTGTTGCCTATCATTAGCATGTGGACAAGGTCAACACAGTTCCAGGACTGGCCGTCATTCATTGTCAACGCTAAAGCAGCTGAGGTGAGTGTCGAGAAGTTCAAGCAGTTGGGGGTACATATGTCTAACCCTGATCGAGATGAATCTTCTGCATCTGGTGGCGGTAATCGCCCGAACAATCGCAAGAACAAAGAAACCTTGAATATCAATCTCAAGAACAAGGAATCCTTGGCTGTTAACGTGGCTCAACCCACGTCTACCTCTACTCCTTCTGCACCTCCACCAAAGGAACCTCGCCCAAAAGTAGAGTATTCCTTTGGTAAAAATGATACAGCGAGCATCTTCGACTGTCTGCTGAAGAGCAATAAATTGCAACTTCCTGATCCAAAGAAGCCTGATGAAGTCGGTAAAACTGACCATCCTAAGTACTGTGTTTATCACAGGTTCATAGGACATCCTACTCGGACATGCTATGTGCTCAAAGGCAAGATTCAAGAGCTAGTCAACGCTGGTGTCATCACTCTCCAGCAAGATGAGAAGACTATTACCATGAACATAGTCTCAGTACAGTTCGGTAACTTTCTGCCACAGATGGTACAGTATGGTGTCATCCCTATCCCCAAGGCTACTCTTCAGATCGAGGATCTCTTTCCTCCATGGAGTGAAGGTCTCGTCCCCTTATCTCTTGATAACGGTGAGATTATGTGGATCCACCCTGATATTGTTGCAGACTTCAAGGCTCCTTCCTCGTCTAAGCAAAAAGACCGCTCCAAAGGCAGAACAAATATCTGCAATATGGTGTCTTTTGACCCCATAGTTGAAGAGGAAATCCTGCTAGGCACCAGGTCAGGAAAAGCCTATTTACGAGAATTTCTCGAAACTCAAGAAAACCCTGCTTCTTTTTCTGAGTCTGCTCCAGTGTAACCTGTCTCTACTGAGGACATCCCTTTTGTATCCTTACCGGTCGTAGAACCCATTCCTTCTAGACTGGCAGCAGCCGACAAAGGCAAACAACAAGTCCGCTTCGACAAAGTTTTGAAGAAGTCATCTCCCTCTGGACTTGAAAAGCCATATAACTTTGACATATTGGCTCAACTGGCCAACACACCGACTAGGATGTCCATCTTTGAGCTCTTACGCCTCTCTAAAGAGACTAGAGAAACACTGAGTGAGGCTTTGATGCAGGCAGACACTTGCCTAACTCTTCTTAAGAAACCTGAGGCAGAACCTGTCTCTTGTCTCCATTGTCACAGTGTGCTAGAATTAATTCCAAATATTACCTTCACACAAGATGACATGTTAATGGAAGATAATCAACATGACCGTCCTCTTTACTTTACAGGATATGTCGACTCCATGAAGGTCGATCGTATTCTAATAGATCCAGGGTCAGCACTCAATATCATGCCCAAGACAATATTGGATGCTCTGAATATTCCAGTACATAGCCTCTCCAGCACTATTACCACCATTCTGGGATTCAATCAGGGAAGAAGTGAACCTTTAGGCAAGATACGCCTAAAACTCCAAATCAGCAATCTTCGCACGAATGTGACCTTCTATATTATAGACAACCATGGTTGTTCCTACAATGCTCTTCTGGAGAGACCATTCCTGCATGAACACAATATTGTTTCTTCTACTCTCCATCAATGCTTCAAATACGTTGATGACAAAGGAGAAGTTCAAAAAGAAGTTGCGGATCTCTACCCGTTTAAAGGCGTTGAAGCATATTGCAACGACGCTCGCATGTACAAAGAAGAGTTCATGAAGGTGGTATTAGCCATGGATGGTGAAGAAGAACAGGAAGCAGTACCCAGTGACACTCTCATCATACCTGTCAAAGGGCGTGTCTCTCATCCTCAGTCCTCCAAACCACTAGCTATTCATCTGCCAGCCCAGAAGCAATCGACTGGTGATAGTCAAGATCAAAGGGAGCTCACCTCTTCTGAGCCATTGGTTATCGACCTCCGTCGTAACAAAGATCAAAAGGAGCTCATCTCTTCTGTGCCGCTTGTTATCGATCTCCGTCGTAACAAAGATCAAAGGGAGCTCACCTCTTCTGAGCCACTTATTATCGACCTCCGTCGCAACAAGTTTAATCCTCCTCGCTCTTCTTCTCCTCCTCTTGTAATCGATCTGACCAAGTCGGCTAAGGTTAAAGGTCCTATTGTAAATATGGATGTACAAATCAATGAAAAAGCATCTACTTTCCAGTATACTGATGTCATTTATCATACTAAATGCTATTTGGATATGCTAGACAGCTTTCAGTCATTTACAATAGGAGTCGTACAATCCCTTCAGACGGAAGTATTATTTGAACATCCAGACGACTCATACTTTGTTGTCCATTCTCGAAAGAAAGGCGAGAGTCCAATACTTTTTAGTAAAAGGCCAGAACAAAAATTTAGCTATACAAATGATAGTAAAAATAACGATATGGGACGTCTCCAACTTCGTCGCAATAGTCAACAATCAAAAGACATCATCCGAAAGATGGGTTATGACTTTAAGAATGGCCTCAATTACGGTAAGGGTAAACGAACTCCTATCCGTACGGTTGTTCCGAAGGGAAAGTCAGAGATGTATTACAGCATGACGAAAAGAGGTCTCGGATATATTTCACCTCCGGTTTTATCTCCAGTGGTCTCCGAGTCTGATAGTAAGGAGCGCTCTAACTCTTCTGATTCCAGATCTTGGGATTCTGACACCAGTATCGGCCAAGTTCATCGATTGATTGTATCTTCTAACATGGTCTCCGCTAAACTTTCAGAAGGTTATGACGAAGATATCGAAGAAAATCCTGAAACTGATCATTGGGCTCAACGAATAGATACCCAATGGGAACTCCGATTCGAACAACGAGAACCTCCTACCGAAGATCAATTGGTCCAAATTAACGTAGGAGAAGACGGGTCACCTCGTCCGATATTCATCAGTAAGAACCTTCCAGAGGCGGATAAGCAAGAATTAATTCTTCTTATTCGATAATACATTGATGTCTTTGCTTGGAGTTATGAAGACATGCCAGGTTTAGATTCCAAAATTGCCACTCATAAACTGAATATTTTGCCTAATACAAAGTCAGTCAAACAGCAGCAAAGGCGATTTAAGCCAGAAATGATGGGCACGATTGATGATGAAGTCAAAAAGCTTATAGCTTGTGGCTTTATTCGAGAAGAACAACATCCAGATTAGGTAGCCAACGTGGTCCCAGTCTTGAAGAAAACTGGCAAAGTTTGAGTTTGTATTGACTTCCGGGATCTTAATGAAGCCTGTCCAAAAGATGATTTTTCTCTCCCTATTACAGATGTTATGATCAACAACACTTGTGGGTTCAAAAGGATATCCTTCATGGATGGATTCTTCGGATACAATCAGATTCGGATGAATCCTGAAGATAAAAAACAAACTTCTTTCCGTACTCCTCGCGGAGTCTACTGCTACACAGTGATGCCATTTGGTCTCAAAAATGCTGGTGCCACTTACCAACGAGCTATGAGTACCATCTTTCGAGATCATCTGCACAAGACTGTCGAATGCTATCTTGACGATATTGCTGTCAAGAGTCGTCTAAAGGAAGATCACATCCAAGATTGAAGAACTATTTTCAATCTAATGCGCCAACATCAACTTAAAATAAATCCCACCAAGTTATTCTTAGGTGTCTCTAGTGGTAAATTTCTCGGCTTCGTCATTACCTCTAAGGGTATACACGTGGATCCCGAGAAGATCAAAGCCATTCAAGAGATGCGTCCTCCATGCAATCTAAAAGAGCTACGAGGATTCCAAGGTCGACTTGCGTACATCAGAAGATTCATCTCAAATCTGTCTGGACGCTGCAGACCATTTACCCAGTTAATGAAGAAGGGTGTATCTTTCATTTAGACTGAAGAATGTCAACGAACATTTGATGATATAAAGCAATATCTCATGAACCCACCAGTCTTGGTGCCACCAATTTCAGGCATACCATTCTTAATGTATGTCCGTGCTATGGATCATTCACTGGGAGCTTTACTTGCCCAGAAGAACAAAGAAGGCCATGAATAAGCCATCTACTATCTTAGTCGTACTATGATGGTGCTGAACACCATTATAGTCCGGTTGAGAAAGAATGCTTAGCTCTTATGTTCGTTGTTCAAAAGACTCGACATTATATCATTGGCCAAACCATTCACGTCATTTCCCGAGTTAATCCTCTTCGGGTACTGATGAAGAAGCCTAGCACACTCAATTCTCGATTGGCTACATGGGCCATTCTGCTAGCCCAATATGACATGGTTTATGTTCTGCAAAACTCTGTTAAGGGTCAAGCACTGGCTGACTTTTTAGCAGCTCATCCTGTGCCGGAGACATCTAAGCTTTATGATAAAATTCCTGATGAAACATTGGAATCAAATATGATCTCTTTTCCTACCTGGCGTCTGTTCTTCGACGGAGCATCCCAGATCGGACCCAAAGGGACCATTGTCGCAGGAGTTGGGATTGTACTGGTCTCTCCCGAAGGATTAGATATCCAAAGAGCTTACTCCTTAGATCAGTCATGCTCTAACAATGTGGCTGAATACAATGCTTTGCTCATTGGACTTCAATTAGCAAAACAGTTGGAAGTCGAATATCTCGAAGTCTACGGCGATTCTAAACTGGTTGTCAATCAGTTTAGAGGAACATACGAAGTTCGCCATCAATATCTAGTGCCCTATCATGAACCTGCAATTTACATGGCTACATCATTCAAGGCTTTCTTCATTGAATATGTTCGACGAGCTTGTAACACTGAAGCAGATGCTTTAGCTAATCTCGCGGCAGTCTTAGCAATTCCTGTTAAAAGACAACAAGTGGTTGTTGTTTCTAATAGGGAGTTGTTCTGTGTAGAAAACAATCATAACATCGAGTTCAGTAATTTTGCTGAAGTCAATGTTATCAATGAAGATTGGAGAGCTCCTTTCATTGACTTTGTAGTTCATGACATACTTTCTGAAGATCCTAAGGAGGCTACGAGTATTCACCGACGATCTCTTCGATTCTACTATAATCAGATTACCAAAACTCTCTATCGACGGACTTATGACGGCCTACTCTTGCGTTGTCTTGCTGACGATGAAGCAAAGCAGGTATTGCGCGAAGCTCATTGATGGTGTCTGTGGAGCACATCAACCAGGCCCTAAGCTACAAGATCGTATCCGACGAATGGGTTATTATTGGCCCTTTATGGTGTCTGAGGCCATCGAATATGCCAGAAAATGTCGAGCCTGTCAAATCCATACAGATTTCATCCATCAACCGTCGAAATTCCTTCATCCGACTGCTGCTTCCAGGCCTTTTGAAGCTTGGGGCATGGATATTATAGGTCCTATCAATCCTCCTTCTTCTAAAGGATATCGGTTTATACTAGCCATAACGGATTATTTCTCTAAGTGGGCCGAAGCTATACCTTTGGCTGAAGTCAAAACTAGCAGTGTTATCAACTTCGTCAAACATCATGTTATCTACAGGTTTAGTGTACCTCGACGAATCATTCATGACAATAGACCTCAGTTCATCAGTCAAAAGTTTACCAGATTCTGCGATGATCATCGGATTGATAATGTCACCTCTACGGCTTACAATCCTGCTACTAATGGCTTGGCTGAAGCCTTCAACAAGACTATTATCAAGCTCCTTAAGAAGTTTGTGTCTACTAACAAACGAAATTGGAGTGAAAAGCTTGGAGAATGTCTATGGACCTACCGCACTACGGTCCGTAACCCCACAGGCTGTACACCTTTCTCTTTAGTATATGGTTGTGAAGCAGTTCTACCCCTGGAACTTCAAATTCCATCTCTAAGGATTGCTATCGCCAATGAGTTCACGACAGAGAACAATGATCTTCTTCGACTTCAAGAACTGGAGGTGCTTGACGAGAAACGACTATTGGCTCAACAACACATAGAGTTCTATCAAGCCTGTATCTCGAAGACTTTCAACCGCAAAGTTAAAGTCAGAGCCTTTCAGAAGGGAGAACTCGTTCTTACAATCAGACGTCCCATGACTATGACTCACATGAGCAAAGGCAAATTCGATGCAAAATGGGAAGGGCCTTATATCGTGAGTAAAGTCTTCTCAAATGGAGCTTATCAACTCACAGAGTTAGATGGTCGAGTTGCAATGATGCACATCAATGACAAGTTCCTTAAAAAATATTATGTATGAATGTCAAAAAAAGGATTTCTTGTAAATATGATCAGACAGTTCATAAATAAAGTTTAATTTTATTTCATCATAAATGATTTTACATAATATCAAGGACGAGAATCACTATCATCCTTCTTAAAGACAGGACGAGGACCACTACTATCCTTTTCAAAAATGTAGTCGACAAAAGAGCCGAGAATATCCTTGCCCGATTTTACTAGAAATGTGCAAGCAGCCATCCTCATGGCCTCTTCTTCTTCAGTCTCCCTGGGTCAACCAGGAAGTCCAAGATGTCCCTTGGTGACTTGGGTGCAGACGAACCTTCACCCGCTTCCGTCTGCTTTAGCTAGTTTGGTTCGGCTGGACGTTCCTCCGTGATTTCTTCAACCTTCGGGACCATCTCAGCCTTCTTGGATGCATATTCAGATGACATTTTTGTGTTGAAAAGTGAAAGTGATCATTCCATCTAAGTTTCTGTTCTAGTTATAGGCAGAGATTCTTGAAACATCGAAGCGACGCGTTCTTTGCAACATTCATTCCATTCATTCGACGGTTCACCCGTTCATTCCATTCATTCGACGGTTCACCCGTTCATTCCATTCATTCAATGGTTCACCCGTTCATTCCATTCATTCGACGGTTCATCCGTTCATTCCATTCATTTGACGGTTCACCCGTTCATTCTATTCATTTTGACGGTTCGTCCGTTCATCCCGACGATTCATCTCGTTCACATATTTTGACGATTTATCCGTTTATCCTGATGATTCATTTTCGTTCACATATTTTGACAATTCATCCGTTCATCCACATCAGCAGCTTGTCACGTAATTATTACCTCTGATTAAGTTGTCTACCGAAATAGTCATATTCAACAAATTGTATTCTGCCATGTCCACATTACCTCTGAGCAGATATAATAAATATAATTATTTTTTACAGCAAGAAATATATCATGTCCTGAACCTCTGAATATATTTTCTATTGCTATTATTTATATCCGTAATAGGATATACAATAAATAATAGAACCACAAAAATAATGTCTTTTTATTGATCAAGATAAAAGGCATTACAAAAATACATATTACAAAGGAGAAAGTACAAAAGATTCATTCAATCGGTGGAGTCATCAGACTGGCTATCTGCTGCTTCAAAGTTTGAAGTCGTTCCTCACGAGAATCCAGCACCCGCCTTCTAGCTTCCTCCATTCCAGATTTATCATCAAATGTCGGCAAGGTCACTAGTCGGCGAGCGATTTCATCTTGATGAGAAGTGACAAACTCATTCTTTTCATGTGTCAGAATGTCTAGTTGCTGAACTACAGCTTGATATTGTGTAGTCTCTTCCTCAAGAGCAAGTTGAACGATTCTCAACTCTTCCTGAAGTCGAGCAAACTCTGCATTCAATTCAGCAACCTTTTTTTCTTTCTCCCTAGCAGCAGACGCTAATATCTCCATCTGGGAATCATACTCTGAAGACTTTGTAGCGAAAGTGTCCAAGAAAATCTTGAAATCAGCTTTCGTAACTTCGGCTTCTCGAGTCATCCTTTCAAACTCAGCATTCACCAGAGGCTCTACCTCCCTCCGATTAAGATCTTTGTAAATCTTAATTGATTCTTCCAGCTCATCTAGTATATATTCAAGATAGGCAGCTTGAGCTTCATCACCCTGTCTTCGGATAGCGCCAATCAGATAAGTAGTTGGACCTCTGACAGTGATGAAACCAACATTCTCTCTTTCTATTACCCTTTCTACTTAGGGTCCTAAGGAAGTGAAGAAGAGGTTGGTGAAGGAACCAACTATAAATTTATTGGTAGCTGCTGCACTGGGTGTAGCAGCTACTCCTATAGAAGTTAAAGCAGCAGAGGCCTGTAAAGGCGGAAGTTCGGCTTCTGGAACATGGGCTGAAGTCTCTCTGGATAAGGGCGCCATAGTGGAACCAGTTGCCCCTCCCAGATGTTTCGCTGTGAAATCGATTAAACATCATCAGTTTGCTATCATTAGTGATTATCAAACCAGATCAAAAATAAGGATAAGCTTACCATTACTGGGTTTAGTGACATGATTGTCACTTGTTGACATAGGCTGCAGCCTCGCAGAAGTAGCTTCAGACATCACTGCCTGGCTGCTTCCTGCTTCAGAGCCGTCTGATAAATGACGGCTACTGCTAGCTATCGCTTTTGTCTACACTATATCAGTGCATACTGGAGGAATTGGAGAAGATTGAATTTCTGCATGAATGAAAGTTAAGATGTCAATCATTTGATCTATAAAAGAAGATTATCAATATCAGCCAATACCTCTTGGATCAGTGACAATAGCTTCCTCCGGTGCTACGTCATTCTTTTCTTGGGATGCATGGGCATCGGCATCCTCTTCCAGATTCAGATTGTCATCCTCTGTAGATGTTTCTTCATCATTTGCACCCTCTTTTTGTGCCTTCTCGCTATCACTTGCGTCGACTGGATCTATATCATCATTGAAGCCGAAGTCGCAGTCTTCCAGGGCCTCGATCATTAATCGATCTTCTTCAGCCCTACGCGATCGTGGTGTAGCTGGAGGGTGAGCAGCTTCCATCGCAAATGTAGGAGATCGCAATACTTCGACAGAGGATCCCGATTCATTGATTGGAGTTGGAGTTGCAGTTGCTTCTGCAGCCCCATCATTTGTCTCTACGGTCTCCTCTCTTGTCTCTACAACCTGGTCTCCTTTCTCTGTACTGGAAGTTTCTTGCCTGGGCTCAGGAGCAGGTGTCGGAGAAGCCATCATTACCCCGGCGACAGCACTGATCAAGGCCGATGTATGAGCAGATCTCGGGGAAGTGGTGACTGTCTTTCTGAAAGCTAATTTTGCCCTGCGTAGAGGTTCTTCTGAAATCTCTACGTCTACTGCATTTGGTTTTCTTTGAATGGAAGTAGGGTGGTTGCCTCTTCTCTATGAACCGACTCGGCCAGTTGCCGAGATTGTGAGCGAGTGGTGACTCTTTCTGAAGAGTCCACGGCGGTCTTCTTCTTTAAGACAGGAGAAGATGTTTCTTCTGCCTTCCTTTTTCTCTCCTTGATCGGAGATCTTACAACTTTCAGAGAGACACGTAGCGGCTCGTAGACTTCTTCGGGGAAGTTGGCTTCCCTCGAAGCTTCCAGAGGCGCATCAGCTGGCTCGTGCTCTTCATCATTGCCAGGAAGCGCCATAACAGGTGCTCCTTTTTTAAATCTTGTTGTCGTTGCAAAGCTGTCTACTAGATTGAAGTTCTCAGCAAAAGTATTTGCTGATGTATAAAAGATCGAGTAGGTATACAGCATACGAGGGCCACGATCGTTCCTTGTCGGCATTGAGAACGTCGTCCTTGTGTCACGGGCATTATAATATGCCCAAGTTCGGGCTCCATCGATTAAAAAACCTTTTTCCTGTAGGCATGTTATAGCATTACCTACATGCAATTGGTCATAACCGAATTGGCGTGCAAATCGGCTGGGGAGATAAGGCTCGAGATAACATTCATCCTCGAACCGGTACACCAAGTGTGATGGCCGAATTGTTCTCAACCAGTCGAAAGCTGTATGGCCCAACGGCTGCATCCTCATAGAGTCGACGAGGTTAGTTGACATATACTCATAGCCAACTGGAGGGGGAACGCAACAAAAGTTCCATCCCTTGCCAAGATTCAGAGTTCGCCGGCAGTCTCTCAAAGTGGTGTAGATCCACTTACATCCAGAAAATTGTCTTAAAAAGCTGCCATCCACTGCCCCCATGTTAGGATTCATCAAAGAAGGATGGTGTAAAAGCAGCCATCCAAACAGATAGGTATATGGCAGTTCCAGCCGAGGAAAACTTCCCTTCTCGCCTTTCCTCCGAATCATCGAATCAACGAAGAGACGGAGGCCGGCATTCACCCTGCATGTCATTGCTGATAGCAAATCCATCCGGTAGCCAAAAACCAGACGGACAATAGCAAATAGTACGCCACAATAGAAGCGGTCGACTGTACTGGCTCCAGGAACGACATATCGTTGAAGCCAGTAAGTGAGGAAACCCGCCAGCTGGGCTTCCTTCGACATCGGCCTGTAGCCCATCCTCATGTAGCTTTCAATGATGTCGTCTTTCTTAAAAGGAGGATATTGAAGGTCATCCTCAATCTTGATATCCATATCACCATGTGTCGCCATCAGCTCTATCACTTCACTATTGCTAAGTGGTCTGAAGAAACTGGGATTGCAGTTTTCCTGCTCTTTGGTCTTCTTTTCAATGATATGGTTGAGAAAAAGATACGGCAACCATTTCATGGAATAGCAGGTGCCGGCTGTGCCACTCTTGTATTATAGAGAGCAAATCTTGTAGTGGCAGAGGAGCTCTTCAAAGACAGCTACCATATCGGCATTCTCCTGGCACAGTTTGTCCAACTCATAGTTTGTTGGGACAAACTCTTCATAGGGGATATCCCCCATTGGCAGGTGAGAGATATACTTCATCTCGTGCAAAGCTAATCCAATCTCTCCGTGTGGCGTCATGAAAGTCCCAGTCCTGTAGTTGTATCTCTCCGCCAATGCGAGGAATAGATGAGGATTAGGAGGGAAGCCATAAACAGTGGCGTACACTGCATGGTACAGATCAATCTCCTTGAGCCGAGCTTCAAATTGAACCAATATCCAATTGGTTATACAAATCCATCTCTTATTATCTTGATTCACAAGACCTGTCAGCCGCAGATCTTGGTCCGGATACCTTCCCTCTACCTTCGCAAAATTATTTACGAATATCGGAGTTCTCACTGGGAGCAACAGTAAAGAATCTTCTGGCGGGATGCAACCGGGTTTTAATCCTCTGAGTAAGGAGCTATGACGCTCAGAGGAACTGTAGAACATATCTTTGTGATCTGGTCCCTTCTTAACACAGATATTTCCCGCTCGGGCTTGCTGAAGCGGAGTTATGTCCCATTCCATTCTTCTGGGATAACCCGCAAAAGCATATCGGGACAAAGGAAGGCATCTGGAAATATCTGGCAGAAGTATCGTCTTCTCACCCCTCTGGAAAATTCTCTGTTCCATGCGAGGTCTCGGCTGAGAATTCTTGTCAAGAGCCTCACCAAACAAGAACAGAGGCTTCTTATGGGTGACTGCGTCAGCAGTCTGAAGAGGCTGCCCGTTCATCAGACACAGTAAAGTGTCATTATCTTGTGCAGTCAGGATAGCCTGCCGAGTGGACGGTAAGGCGTACTGAGGAAATGACACGTGCGAGAGATCTTTCTTGTATTCAGGTTCAGACAGGGATCCTGCAAAAATCTCATAGTTGGGATCTTCCCTGAGGTTAACTGCATCAATAAAGAAGGCAAAGATCAGTATATGCAAAATCAAAAAGTTTTCTTCAAAAGATCATCAAATTTGTGCTGTGTGAAACAAGTTATCAGATTACGCCAGCGCAGTTAGCTTGCACAAGTTATCAGATTGCGCCAGCACAGTCAGCTTGTACAAGTTATCAGATTGTGCCAGCACAGTCAGCTTGTACAAGTTATCAGATTGCGCCAGCACAGTCAACATGCGCAAGTGATCAGATTGCACCAGCACAGCCAATGTGCACAAGACGTCAGGTTGCGCTATCATACTTGCGCAAGACATCAGTTTGCGCTGGCGTAACCGACTTACGCAAATCGATGGATTGTGCCAACCATTTTGTCAGCGCTTTCCAACCGATTGCGCAAGAGTATAGTTTTCAAAAAAATGAAAACTATTGCATGTGCAGCCGAAACCCTAAACAGGGTGGCGCAAATGCCATCAATCTCTAAAAAGAGAGAGGTATGAAGGTCTGAAAACATCAAAAACCCTAAAAAGGGTTTTTGACCATAGTTCGTCTACCTTGAAGCGCAGGATGACCCGTCTCATGACGAGATACTCGTGACACAACACGAGTCGAGGGTTTGGCGGGGGCCTTTCCCTTATCGGCAGCTGATTGCTTGGGTGCCATTTTTGTCGTCGACGAGAGGAAGGAGGAGAAGTCGGAGTAGGGAAAAAGCTTCTGTCTCTGGGGAATTCGAAAGCAAGTAAAGGTTGAAAGAAAGAAAAATGAAACTATTTATAGTTTTAGAAGTGTAACAGTCACCCCCAATTGCACCACAAAAGACGGAGCTAATTCCTCCAAACGCGCAATCAAAGTGCCACTTGCGCAACTTGATTTTAAATTCGAAATTCAAAGTATTTCGAAACTTTGAATATTTTCAAATTTTGAAAACTTTGAAGGGGGTCTTGTATGTCCTAAAAATCAAGTTGCATCTATCAAATAAGCAGAGAATTCTCAACTGCGCACCCTTCAAATTGACTGTACAGGAAACAGATTGCGCTACAAATCGAACGCACGAGCTGCACTGCGCTACCACCAGAGCGCGCTACGCTGACGTGGCAATACCATCATTACCTGACAAAGATCAGATCTTCTGACAGCATGACAGCCTGAAAAATGAGAAGTCTGTTTGTTTCTTATGCAGCACAACGCTCGAGAACAGCTGTATAACTTCAGCACAATCAGCCAGTCCAACCGTAGCGCAGCTTGACCCAGCCTGAGTCCTAGCGCTATCCATTGAAGCGCAGTCTGAAGCTAGCGCTCTTCGGCTAGCGCAATCCATCGAATAACTGACATTTATTACGTGACTTACATGCCATCAATTGCTCGCCACGTGGCAACCGCCTGTATACGACCAAGCGTATTTTAATCAAACAATGCCACGCGTCTGAATACAGTTAGGCCACGATCGAGCAACTGCCCAATAGGCCAGCGCAGTTTACAGTCTGCGCAGTCTGTCGCCAGCGCAGTTCATCATGCGCAATCCAGAATAACTACAAATTAGTTATTTCTAGAACTCTATAAATAGAGTTTCAAGTCCTTCATTAGAAGGATCAGATCATTATTATCATCAGAGATCAGGAGTTTTTGTCCAAGTGCTGCTGCATTCTTCAGAGGCTATCGTCTTCAAAGTTCACATCGTCCAAGGGATAAAGCGATCGTCTTCAGATCGGATTCCTATAGTTGTACTTTTCTAGAATTCAATTATAATCTTCTTACAAAGTTTGTGAAATAAAGACTTTTGTTTTTGCAAACAAGGCTCAGGTGTTGCGAAACAGCATTACTGATCTTCACTAGAGCCTCTCTCATGACCCCTCACATCCAATTACCATACTTCATCACCCCAGCTTACCTGGACCCAGGTTCGATGATGAGATGACATTTCCTAACTTCGATCCTACTGCTGCATATTTTCCACCAGATGCTCCTGGAGGTGACGACACATCGATGTGATGAGGACTTGAGCCAGTGGATTTTGGATGGAGTCTGATAGATGATGATCTTATGTAGTTTTTTATATGTCTAAACTTTACAGTTAGACATTTATTAGCACTTTGTGATGTTTGTGATGGTTGTATCTTTCCTTTAGTATAACATTTCAGTATTCCACTACTAGCTATTTCTTTTATACACTTATTATTTGAGCAATGTTGTTATTTGTGATTATCTCTCTAGTATTACTTTGTCTGCTTGATGAACATTGTTGGCTTCACACGTTACGGAGGAGCCAAAACCATTTTTTTATTGACAAAGGGAGAGAAAGAGTCGCAATACCAAAAATCAACAAATCAAATAAATACCACCACCATTTATTCTTTTTCATGTATTTTTATTTTGTTCTATGTAGATATATTTTGGTATAGACTCAAGTTTATCAATTATCAAAATGGGAAAGATTGTTGGCCCATTCCATAGTCACACCCAATTTTAATAATCGACATTAACTTAAGTCAATACACAAAATATACGAACTGCTGCTAATCATTTCAGCTCTTGTGAAATCAATATCAAAAAGCATACTACTACATCAACAAGCATGTGAATCATCATTCTGAAGCTTATTTTCATTGGAATCTAGTTCGAGTCATTTTACAATTTATTATGTATTTTATCTTTATTGATTCTAGGATATAAATGGTAAGATCAACTGGATAATACTGGCTTAGGTTAATCATAGTCCGCTTTCCTATACAGCCTACCCAACCAAAGTCTACCTACCAAAAATAATATTTCTCTTCTGCAACAAAATTTGACAAATGTCTTACATTTTTACTGAGACAGAACTCAAGCCGAGTTCGGCCCGAGTTCGGTCCAAACTCTAACCGAGTTCGGTCAGTTTGAATTTAAATATTTGTTGCCTTCAAATCTGCATGCAACGTTCATTCGCGAAATCTTTACATCAGAACTCTGCCCGAATTTGGTCCTAGAAAACACCTATAAATAGAAGAGAATTTTTCATTCCAAATCACTCAATCAATTTCATCTTCTCTTCTCTCTTCAATAAGTATTTTCATTCGATCAAAAGCTTTCATATCACACCTATGCCTCTCTTAGCCAAAAGCCAGTAATATCTATTCGATCTAGAGTCTTTTGGTTTTCAAGAGTTGTAAAGAGGTTGTTCAAAGTTCAGAAACTATCTCAGTTGTGGAGCCGGTCGTGCGCTCGTCACCAAGTATGGTGTTGTGAAGTTGGTCGTGAACTTGTCACCAAGTACGGTGTTGTAAGAGACTGTAAGCTCTCAATTAGCTTGTGTCTTAATGGATTAACATCGAACAAGAGTACTTGAGACTGGATTAGTCCTCTTAGAGGGATACCAGTATACATCATTGTGTCACTGAGTTTGATCTCTCTATCTCTTGCTATATTTATTTACTGTCTCTTATTCACTGCCATAGTTAACTAATTTTAATTTTAAATTGGTGATTATTTTCTGCTGTACTCGTACTCACTCTATTCAGCCCCTCCCTCCTCTAGAGGTGCTCAACGGTCCTACATCATCTTCTACAGTTCTTCTATGTTGAGCCTTAAAAGTGATCGACTTCTCTGACTTCTCCTTTGGTGCAATATGTTCAAAGTCTTGAAGTTCTAGCTCGTGAGTGAGTAGCTTACCCATGAATGTTTAAAGAGACATTGTTGAGAGGTCGTTCCCTTCAATAATTATTGTAGCCTTTGGAATCCAATTCTACGTGAGAGCTCGTAGAAGTTTGTGAATATTCTCATGGTTACTGTAATCTTTGCCTAATGATGACAGAGGATTTACAATATCCAGGAATCTCGTAAACATCTGGGTGACAGATTCATTTGGCTTCATCTTGAACGCCTCATACTCCCGAGTAAGTCTGCTTATCTTTGACTCCTTGACTTGTGTCGTACCTTCGTGGGTTACTTCAAGAAGTTTTCACACTTCATTTAATGTTGTGCAAGTAGACACCCTGTTAAATTCAGTCATGTCTAAGGCACAAAATAAAGCATTAATAGCACGTGCGTCAAGACTTGCCTTTTTTTATTCTCAGTATATTTATCATGTAGTTTTTCAACCAAAACATCTTCAATAAGAATACGAGAAGGCTTTTTGTAGCCATCAACAACTATAGACCATAAGTCAAAGTCTAGAAATTTTAAGAAGAAATTCATCCGTGTTTTCCAATAGGTATAATTTGTACCATCAAACAGAGGAGGTCTGTTTGTGGCTTGGCCTTCATTTGTGAACTTTACAGGTGTCATGTGTTATGCTGTGATCTATATAACAGTTAAGAATAGTAAAATTATAACTGCAATGTTACCTTGCTTTACCTGTATAACCCGCTTTAATACCAATTGTAGGAACAAATTTGTAAAGCACAATACTCTAGAGGGGGTGAATAAAGTAGGCAGCGAAATATATCTAATTTAAAAAGTTAGCAGCAAGATCATAGAAAAAAAATATATCATAAGTAAATAACTGTAAAAGCAGAGATCAGAAAACAAACGCAAAGACGACGATGTATACTGGTTTTTCTCTTGTGAGGACTAGTCCAGTTGGAAGAACGCTAGCTTCCAGTTAAATCCACTATTGAAAAATTTTGCAAGTTTTCATACGAAGCCCTTACAACTTCTACAAAAGCGAGCTTTGATTCGAAGTACTCGACCAACTTCAATTGTGAAGAGTCTTTCTTCAATCAAGCTCTGATTACAATCGCTCTAAAGCTTCTAGACCGTACCGTACTGACAAATCGACTAAAGGATTGTAACTGGCTTGGAATTTGAAAAATAAAGCTTAGAACTCTTTGGAATAGAATAGTAGACTTTAGAGAGAAGAGATAAAAGTGTATGAGTGTATTAAAATGATCGAAAATTTTCTCTATTTATAGTTTTTCCAAAGGCAGAACTCTATCAGAATTCGGGCAGAATTCGGGCAGAACTCTATGAGAAAATCTCGGTAAGATTCGTAACTGCAGGGAGACCAAGTTCAAAAAGCAACGTTCACTAACCGAACTCTGGCTGAACTCTGGCGGGGTTGGTCAGGGTTTTTGCAATTTAATTTTTGGGTTTTTTGAAATTGTTTTAAGCAGTTAGGAGCTTTTTGTAAATAGAGGGCTATTTTTCAAAATATGGGATATTTTTTAAAACATTTTTAGGGTAGCCTATTTGCCAGTACGACTGGTGTAAAATGTATTCCTAGACTCAATAAAAGTGAAAATTACATTGCATAAAAAATACAGACTCGAGTGCAAACCCAGCTTCGATCTTGAACAAAATGGGTAGCAGATCTTTGGCAGTGTCCAAGAGTCCAAAACATCTTTAAGTAGCCCGTATATCGAGACAGAGTTTGATTAATTATTAAAATCAGGTTTAACCATGACCAATGGGCCAACAGTGAGCTAGCCCGCCTGCGGAAAAAAAAACTTTTCCCTATACGCATACCAAAGTAAAGACACTAAATTGATCCTCTACTAGAAAATCCTATGTAACCATTTTCTCTCCAAGTCGTAGAAAACGTATAAAAAGACTTTATGTGATCATTTCTTCTTTAAGATATGGAAAACGCGTAGAGAAACTAGTTGGGTATGCATTTCATTGATCTCATGAATCTTTTATCATCATCAAGACTGTCTGAAATGCAATGAGAGGGTTTTTTCTCTGTTCCAGCAGCAATAAGATGCTTTTCTTTATGCATTGAGTTGTCAAGATTATCTTATGAGGTGTTTGTGAGGTCGTTCTTACATACGAAATCAAAAAAAATTTACTCACAGCAACTTGGCAAAATAAGAAGCTTCATTACTAGCTATAAAGGGTTTACAAAATATGGCTAAAGAGGAAGCCAACAAAACCCTAAAATCTAATAAAATCCTAAACAGTTAGGGGGAGGAGCATCCAGAGTCACTAATCACATCTGTAAGGTCTTGAAGCGTCAGCACACCCGAAGAATGAAATAGTCGATGAAAAGCATCCACTCCACCATGTATCATTTTCTTTTTTGGCTCAAGGGATGAGAATCAAAATCAGGTGATGTGCTTAAGGGCTTAGCAATATCGGCCATGAAAAGACCCAGCATGTCTAAATCTTCCTGGGCCATAAAAAGCTTCATCTTCGCAAGCTTCCTCTTCTTCGAGTTAAAAGATCGTACTAGAGTGGAGCTCACAACAGTTGACGAAAGCGACGAAAGAACTATAGTAAGACCCACGACAGGCAATTGCGGAGGAGTAGCTCGCTTCAGTTCAAGGGAAGTCTTCCTGGAAGACATTGATGAAGCGGTATAGGAATAGTTGTTCTCTATTGCTATTATATAAAGAAATTTGATGAGTCTTCGTGTCTTTCAAACGGATGCTTCGGGAGACAAAATTTTTCTAGAGAAATGCAAACGACGACCAATTAATAATGAACGAATGAACCTATTTAATGAGAAAGTAAATCAATATAAAAAGCCTAGTTTTTGAGGTGCCGCCTATAAACCTATCAGAAATCTAAAGTTATACGGTTAACACACAAATAAAATAGGGCTTTCTGCATATCAAGTCGCATGACAGAAGCTTCAAAGGAATTTTTGAGAATCAAATAAAGATATTTGCAGAAGACATAGGCGGCATGTGCCTTAAAGTTACATACGTCGTTCAGGAATCAAATGTGTGATAATCCAAGTCTCATGCAACAAAGAATTCCTAATAGTATTTTCTAACAATAATGAACTAGTTCCTTTTAACTTGAAGAGTTTTTGTTATGCTCCAGATTAATAGCTTCAAAGATTATTCAAATTCGTACTGGCTCCACCCTCACTGCACGTAGGGTGTAGCCTGACCTGATACTATTGGAATGATAGCTTTCCATGTTGTCCGGCTTGACCCTATATATACATTTCCTGTGATAGCCGATCAAATAGAACAGTCTGATCCTGATCCAAGCCGATCACATAGCGCTCTAATATCTCAAGGCATTGTTTATAATTTTATATTGTACATCAGATATTCTTGTACTGCTTTACATTCCAGTATTTCATACCCTGATATGATATCCAGTTTTACATATACTGCTTATTTCCATTATTGATATTTTATCTTGTATTCCATTATGATTGTCTCTTATAGTATTTATCAATTCACATGGAACTGCTGTTAGCGTTTGTACTTGCTCATATCCTGACAGGATAATCCTATTGATTTTACAGAGGATTTAGTTGTTGATTGCTCGACCTTCTATGGGTTTGGCATAGACGGAGTCTGGAGAATCTGGCAGATCCGTTCACCAAAGGTCTTAAGCGCCAGCTGGGCAAAGACACAACATATAAAATAGGTTTGAAGACATTTTGATATTATGTCTTTGTAATTCTACTATAAAGTTTTATGTTATTAGTTCAAAGAAAAATCTACGAGACATCTAGCTTTTGGTTCAAGGAAGGACTATTGACTGGAAGAATATTAGGAACAGTGGATAATCCTTTAGGACATTGAGGGGTTACGGACCTAGAACCACTGTTGTCTATTATTTGTCCTTTGTATAGAATAAAGTTCTGTGGGAGATGACTTGGAAGCCTTAATGAGTTCTCGGACATTTGGAATGTCTGTCATGCTTTACAGGAAGCACGGATGGCACAGCACTACAAAGGAGTGAAGTACTCCATGCTACAGTAGGCTGACATTATATGAGGTACCTAGTGAGGGTAAAGTCTCGGCTTCAGGCCAAGTCACAGCGGCGTAGCACCGCACATAGGCAAGTAGCCTAATGCTGTATAATGAAGAGTGGTAGGCAGCACTACAAAGAAGCTGGAACTCATGTTATAGTGGTGTGACACTACATGAGGTACCTAGGAAGGGTAAAGCCTCAGCTTCACGAGCCATGTCACAATGGCATAACACTGCAAGGAAGCGAAAGGCTTTATGCTGGGTAGTTTGGCACTACAAATAGGCTGGGCCTCATGCTACAGTGGTATGACACCACATGAGACATAACCTCGGCTTTGGGCCATGTCATAACGGCATAGCACCGCAAGGAAGTGCTTCATGCCAAGACTCTTTAAATGAACTCACCTAGAGTGTTTGGAAAGAGATATAGATCGTTCTATTGAGGGAAGGTTTATAGACACCCAATATACATACATCAAAATCAGGAGTCATATGGACTTTACTATACAGCCAGAAGCACAATTGATGTCATTATGTGAGTGGAAAGAATTGTAGTTATGGTACAGAATTTAAGGTTTAGTCCATTCTTATATCATGTTGTTATTTAATCAATGCGGGAAGATTCAAGTAGTATCGACATCTATCCTAATGCATGATGGATAGTCGCTATGTGGAACGTTCATTCCATATACTGAGATATGTGGGAGATTATTGGTATTTTTTTCTTAGAACTAGAAAGATAGTCCTACAGTGCTCATACCAAAAAGTGAGTATCTCAATATATATAGCTTTGCTTGTGTTGCGATGAGTACATGAGGTGTCTTGGGGCACATGGGTGCCATGTGGGGGTATTTTTCTAGTGAAAGAAGCATTAACATCTCAATGAAGCATTTATGCTTTTTGTTATGTTCATAGGATTATTCCCTTAGGAGCTAAGCTCTGAAGGGGCTTAGCGACTCGGGGTCAGACTCGGACTCAAAGGCTCAAAGCGGTACTTTATTAACGCACTTTGCACTTAGCACGTCAGCATCGGTATATGGCGCTTTGTGCGCTATTGTTGTGCTCGTCTTATGCGCGAGTCGCATGCGCTAGGCGCATGGGCGACACGCATGGGAGGTGCATGTGCGGGAGCATGCGCTGGGGCTTTGCGTGAACTGTGTGCGGCTATGCACATACGTGTCTTTACGCTTATATATAATATCTAAAATGGCATACATAAAGTAATTCAAATATTATAGATTAAATAAGAATCATGTATCCAAAATATCAACCAAAAGGCCAAAAAAAATGATTAAGAGAGGCTTTGAGGAAGAAGCTAATAAAGAGAAGAACACAAATTTGGTCAAAATAATCAATGAGATAAGTATAAGTTTTAAGATAACAGGTATAATTAAATAATTTTTAAAATAATATAGAACTTGAGTTGTACTTATATGCTTGCATAAAGATATTTATACAAAAATATATATCAATATAAGAAATATATGAGCATTATATGAATGATATGAAGTAATAATGTATCCTTAATGAGAATTGACAAATTATCACAAGATCAAAAACATGTATAATTAGTAGAAGGAAAGATCCTCGATACCGCTGAAGGAAGTGCCATACGCTTTCTTGAATTTAGACACCTCAAAGTTATAACTTCTCGGCGGTGCATGCTGACACTCAGGCTCCTCCGGGTCTACTTCCATCGGTCAGGCCATAGGCTCGATTTCAGCATGTGTTGTTGCAAAGTTGCTATTGGCCACAACTGTCTGGATAATCTATTGTAGAGTATCAAGTTACTTTTGTTGCATCCTGAATTGTGCCTCGAGTAGGGTCTCAAACCGAGTTTGCCGCACCTTAGCTTGTCTTTGTTGGTTCTCGACTTGCCGTTGATGATCCTCATTTTGGCACCGATTGGCCTCAGCTTGTCTTTGTTGCACCTCCAGCATAATCCGCATCCACTCCATAGGGTTGACAGAAGGTTCAACCCTCGAGCTACTTGAGCCGCTTGAAGTACTCTCTTCGTTTACGGTCGCAATTTTTGCAACTTATAGAATAAGAAGGATATTCACAGTACTCTCAGAAAATGTTACGGACTCATTGTATGGAACAACTCTTCTTATTAACACAAGGTCAAGGGTTTGTGACTCAAGATGGAAAGCCAAAGGACGTAAAGCAGTGCTCTGACACCAATATATCAAGCTCGGGATTCTGTAAAATTGATAGTCGTCCCCCGGACATGATGTCGTGCAGCCAAGTTGCACTCGCATAATGCAGGGTCATAAGGTTATCCGAAACACAGTAACAAAATAGAGTACGCAGAGAAATTAAACACTTACATAGAATATAAACTTTGCTTTGTTGATAATAACATCATTACAGGACTCTATTACAAAGGGTGCCGCACGAGCTTACAAACTGACTCAGATGACATAGTCATTCCATACATTTACATCTCCTTATAAAAATAAAATATTTTCTGGACCTTGAATCGGGAAAAGTTGAGGCATAGTAGCAGTATTTGAGCAGAGTCTTCAAAATGATAGGAATCGCCTTCGTACACGAGTAATGCTTCAAAATATTTCAAGTGTCGCCTTCAGTTCCTTGGCACGCCTTCTTGGTCCGTAACACCTACGGAGACGAGGGTCAGTATATTGCCATATACTGGTGAATAACTAATAATCTCACGATCTCAATTATTATGGAAATTATGTGAGCATGCAATAATTAAGTGATCTTTCTAACCATCCTAGTCAATTTCATGTAAGCAGTTGATAAGGCATAAACAATGTAGCTACGATAGAACTTAGCCATGGCAATGTGTGTCGTTACAGTGTAAAATTTATCATGCTCCTCCCTGTTCAATTAGACATTATCTAAAGCAGTGTGTACATGTGAAGATCACTAGCGTAATAAGCAATCCTGGATATATCATGGTTAGACGAGATCCTTCCGACGCAAGTAGCGAGCTCCGTTGAAAGTTCCTGAATTATCTATGCTTAAACCAACTCAGCTATATCGTGTTTCCCTTAGGCCGAATTGGTCCCATGGCCCCGGGATACCATTCGAAGAAACATCGTCCTTGTGCACAAGTTGTCCATAACCATGCTAGACTAAAACTAGTTACTCAAGTATGGTCTACGAATTTATAGGAAACTTAACCATTTTAATCTGTTCCACCTTATTGTTACAATATTTACTCATTGATTCATTCTTTGCTTAGCACAGTTCTATAACAGGCATAACATAAGTAGGCATGTAGAAGTTTCATGGTATAGCAGTTATATAACAATTCTATATAAGTAAATATATTATAGTTCAATGAAAACAAGCATGCAACATTGTGTCTACGTCTTTATATCTAGCATTCATGTTATCGGTATAGTTGATTGATTGGAAAGATATAGGGTCAAGAAGATAAAGGTCAAGCGACTCACCGTTGATTGAATTATCTAAGAGAAAGAGGTACACTAGGCAGTGCCTATACGATCACCTGAAATCGTATAAGCAAAAAATCAATACTCTTCCCTTTCTCGTAGAATCCAATATGAAGTGCAAAGTCCAGAAAACACAAGGAATGAAATCCATCAAGAACATCGTCGAAAATGTATTCAAAAAAAATAATGCAAAAGAGGCAAGTACGGCATAAAAAATAGAGCAGCAGGAGGTCCTTCGAGCCTCAGCCGCAGATCTTTCCTCGAGATAAATCTGCAGAATATGGCACCAGATTCTGAATAAACCAATCCATAACGAGGAAAAGATCTTGATTCAATCTGTCCCGACCAATCGATACCGACATAATTTCTTAATTGCGTCCCCATGAACGAGAAACGGGGCACGATGTTAGGACGGGACACTACACTAGATACTTGGACCACGATAGCGCCTTCTTGTACGCCTGTGGTTTGTATTACGTATTTTGGTATACGTGTACGTATTTTGATTCATGGCATGTCTCATTGCATGGTTTATTTTAGCATTTCATTTCTTGGTTCGGTTCGGATAGCTTGGTTCGGCTTGGTTCGATTTTGCATGTGGGCCAACCCACTCTCTTCCTTTATTAGCCACCAACCCCTTCTTTCTCCTCATTTACTTCTTCATTAATTCTTCTTCTTCCTCACCATTACTCTCCACCAACCAGAGAGAGAGGTTTAGGCAAGTACAACTTGCTTCATGGAGGAACTCAAATTTTGTTGTTCCATTGTCTTCCTCACGAGATTCTATGACACTTTAGTATTTAGCATTTTCGAATTTCATGGCTCATTTCTTGTAGATCTAAGTTTTTGCATTTTTGACCTTCATGGTTTTTATCTTCTAAAACTTGATTGTTTCCGAAATGGAGAGTTCCATCTAGTAGGGATTTCGATTTTACGCAAGTTTGGCTCTTGAATGGCTAGATTTTATCAAGTCTTGATAGAGATGGAGCTTGTTTGGGTTCTTAAGCTTTTACGCATACTTGTCTTGGCTTGGTAGAGGAGACGGAGTTTTACGCACACGTTCTAACGTGTTAGCGTGGTGATTTAGCCCTTTTGCGCCCACGTCTTATGTGATAGCGTAATCACGCGGCCTTTACGCACACGCATTTACGTGCTAGCGTATTCGTTCTACGTCGAATTCATTCGAACTCCACGACCGGGGCCCTCTCGCGTGCGTAGAGTCGTGCTCGCGTAGACTTGGGCTCGAGTAGACTCTCGTGTGCGTAGAGTTTCGCTCGGGTGTTTGCGCGCGTAGAATTCTACTCGCGTAAAATTCTTACGTGCGTATAATTTCGCTTGCGTAAAGCCCGGCTAGCGTAGACCCCCACCCCCATGCATCCTCACTCGCGTAGAGCTATCTCTCCCTTGCTCTTGCTAGCGTAGAGCCATTTTACGCTCTTGCTAGCGTAGAGCCACTTTACGCTCTTGCTAGCGTAGAGCCACTTTACGCTTGAGGCCCTTGGCCTAGCGTAGAGGCTCACTCGCGTAGAGCCTTAAGCCCTTGTGTATCCGATTGTCTTTCTATGCCTTGCACTTTTCATGACTTGACAAGTACAAATTGAGTGATATGACCGGATTAATAATGGTACATGTCATGGTGTGGAGTAAACATGACATGACATAGCAGGATATGACAAGCAAGCAAGATGGGAACTATTGAAAGCTGTTGTGACGGCTTGTATGACATGACCATAATGAATGACCTGGACACCGTGGACGATTGTGTTTTTACAAATAAACCAGCATTGTCTTGCATCATGTCTAGGATAGAAATCCCTGAATACCACGGTCAGGAGTACCTACTGAAATTGACTAAGGTTAATAACTAAAAAATCCAGTAGTCATGGAGAGATTTCCCAGCTACAGGTAATCCCGTTATCTGGGCGCCCCATCATGGAATTTGTAGCCTACCGTCGAGTAGGGCATATTTTCAGCACACTGTTATGTGTTGCACCTACTAAGGTACTTAAGGGTACATACATTTCTTGGACGATGTATCCACATAAATTTAATTCCCTAATTGTGTCTAGATAACCTGGATGGTCTGAAGGGCTTGTGGCTGTTGGAATAATCTCATTGCATCTTGCTAATAACTAGGCCTGTGATAACCCTAGTTAGTTAAAGTATCAAGACGTACTTATTTGCTTGGCCGTGAGTGTTGGATGGAGTCTAAGTCTTATTCTGTCCCGGTACCTGGTTACTTTAATAACATGATTACTTACGCTTACCTTAACAATAATGATCAGGGGCCAAGTTCTGTTCAGGCGAAGGGTTACAACCCCGGTCCTTGTTTGGTTTAAGGGTTGTAACCTGGCTCCGGGAGCAGTTCTGTGTCCTTTCTTCATTTATTGTCTTAATTGCACCCTACGTCATGCTCGTTATGTTTTACTTTACCAACAAGAATTTGAGACGGGTTCCTATTCAGGTGAAAGATTACAACCCCGGTCCTTGTTTGGTTTAAGGATTGTGATATGGCTACCTGAATGGTTGCCTTGTACTCACTTCACTGTTGTTGTCTCTGTTACTATTTGGTTCTTTTATATTTATCTTTAATATTCATTTATTATATGATGGTTTAAGTTCCTAAGTGAAGCCTCCTTTGTGGCACTTGCTCTTTCTGGGGTCTGATCCAGCTGGTTTTGTATGGCTAGATACCGGAGCAGCTCCAGAGAATCTACCTATCTTCCAGCCAGATGGTGACCACCAGGCATAACCCTGGCAACGAGTGGGTTTCTTTTGTTCTCCCACTTTATTGTATAAATATTTTTTTGAGACGTTTAGCCGGCGAGCACGTGTTAGCTCGTATTGCACCTTTATTTACTGTCTGCCTACGGGTTGTAACATGATTGACAAATCCTAGGGTTGATCATGTATGACTGAAACTCTTGCTAGTCTTAACATTTTGTACGACTAGCTTCATGATCATCCAAATATGTAATGTATGGGATGCCTTACTATTGTATGTTTGGTGCTCTGACATCTTGTAACTGTTATTACTTGCTTGAGATTAAGACAGTAGGCTTGTTCATGACCTTAAGAGACTGATGGCTTGTAGTTAAACCCTCATATATCTAGACAGTCGTGACCGTATAGCGAGTTGTGTTGCACTTTAATATACGTAGTTGGCTATGTAAGCCCCCGCTCTCCAGTATTCTGGTTCTGGAGCGTTACATGGTTTAAGTGGTGGCCCATGCAGGTCTTGAAAATCAAGATATGTGAGAGTTTGTCGAATAGATGTCTCAATCAGCACTCGTCCTTGATCTCTGCTCATATCCTCTAAATCCCTGGATTCTTGACCTGATCACGTGATTGTATCTTTGATCTGTCCTGGTCCTTCCTTATTGTTCTCTATGTCGTCTTTTTCAGCGGCATTGTTCCTGGTACTATCGATCGGCAAGATGGAGCACCTTCCGTGGACGAGCAGCAACCTGGAGATCAAGTCCAGCATTCAGGAGTAGCCTCCAGAGTCAAGCCTACTGGGGGTCAAGAGCCACCAGTTCAGCCCGTCCAGCCTGCAGAGCCTGATGATGGCACCTTGGTGGGTCTTATCAGGACATTGTTAGCTTTCCAAGATCATCGAGGCAATACATTGCACCAGGCAGTGACAGATGCTCTAACCAGAGGAGGTTATCAAGGTAACAGTGCGGCCAACAGCTTCAAGCGCTTGAACCCTCCCTTCTTCGACGGCAGTGAAGATGCTATTGCTGCAGACGCTTGGCTTCAGGATACAGAGGTTATTCTAAAAGCAGCCAGGACTCCAGAAGACGAGAAGGTGGCCGTGGTGCGCCTACAGTTATTGGATCTTGCTCGCAGCTGGTGGACGGCACAGGCCATTGGATTAGTGGCACCTATTGCTTGGACAGTATTCCGTGAGAGATTCCAGGCCAAGTACTTCGATGTTGTAGCTCGGTACGACCTACAGACGAGGTTCACCAATCTGAAGCAGATGGACAGGACGGTCGACGGGTATGCGGCCGAGTTTTCGAGACTTAGTCGGTTTGCTCCCACCTTTGTGGCGACCGAGTTCGACAAAGCCCAGCGGTTCCAGCAGGAGCTCCATCTAGAGATCTTATTGGCAGTGGAGCAGTTTGAGCATCAAACTTTTGATGCAGTATTGAGAGCAGCCAGGAAGCATGAGTATACCTTCCAGAGGATCGTGGACCGGATCGGGGGTCGGAAGCGATCCTACAGCCAGATGAATCAGTCTTCAGCACCAGCCCCGGCAGCTAGGGCTTTGACCATTGGAACTCCGAGGCGGGTGGCCTCAGTGACGTCGGTTCAACATTCAACTCCGATGTACCCTCAGCAGCAGAAGCAGAAGCACTCTTCCGCAGTGGGATGTTCACACTGCGGGAAGCCAGGACATGTGGTATCAGAGTGTCACAGAGCACAGGGTTTGTGCTTGGTTTATGGTGTCCCGGACCACAGGATTGGGAACTGCCCGAACAGGGGGAGTTCATCTTCATCAACCTTCTCTAGTCCCTCGGTTAGGGGACCAGTTCTAGTACCAGTCCAGCAGCAGCAGTAGCAGTACCCGTTTTCGAGGCCCTTGTCGCCTCAGGCCCAGGCATTCCAGCAGCAGAGACCGTAGTAGTATGCCCAAGTCCAAGCTCAGACCCAGAATTGTAAGAGAGGTTTTCAGCAGAGAGGGTCGGCACCCAGAGGACATGGTCAAGTGCTGGCTTTGACCATGGAAGAAGAAGGATTGGCACCAGGTGAGGTAGTGGCAGATACTATTCTCGTCAACTCCTTTCCAGCATTAGTGTTGTTTGATTCTGGTGTATCACATTCATTTATGTCTGTACGATTCGCGACACGGATAGGGCTGGAGCCCGAGTCATTATCAGTAAGGCTCAATATACTTACTGGTAACGGTCTTGTGGGAGTAGATAGAGTATTTTTCTCGTGTCGGATCGTAGTTACCGGTAGAGAATTCCCCGCTAGATTGATAGAGTTTTCGATGACCGATTATGATGTAGTCTTAGGGATGGATTGGTTGAGAGACCAGTATGCTAGGATAGACTGCCATATTGGCAGGGTTATTTTTAGCATTCCAAGCGAGCCGGAGTTTTCCTTTTCCCGAGACAAAGTTGAATCTTCTCCTCCGGTATTGCGGATGGCAGTAGCAGCAGTACAGTTACCCTGAATAGTCGAGGTGTTTTTAGATATTTTTCCAGAACAGCTTCCAGGAATTCCGCCAGAGCGAGAGATCGAGTTTACTATCGACTTGATCCCAGGGACAGCCCCAGTGTCAGAGAGAGTCTACAGGATGGCACCGTCAGAGTTAGAGATATTGTACAAAATGATCGAAGAACTCAGGACCAAGGGATTCATTCGTGCAAGTGGATCACCTTGGGGAGCCCCGATGCTTCTTATAAAAAAGAAGGATGGTACGTCCAGGTTATGTGTAGATTATCGTACCTTGAATTCAGAGACAATCAAGAACAGATACCCTCTCCCGAGGATAGATGACTTGTTTGATCAACTCAAGGGGGCAGCAGTATTCTCGAAGATCGACTTGCGATCAAGATACCATCAGATCAGAGTCAGAGAGCAGGACATCCCGAAGACAGCATTCAGATCGAGGTATGGGCATTGGGAGTTCCTTGTTATGCCATTTGGAGCAACCAATGCGACAGCTGTATTAATGGACCTCATGAATCGCATCTTCATGCCATACTTGGATCAGTTCATGATTGTGTTTATAGATGACATTTTGGTCTATAGCAAGAGTGAGGCAGAGCATGAGCAGCATCTCCGTGTAGTTCTTCAGATTCTCATGGAGCACCAGTTGTATGCCAAGTTCAGTAAATGCGAGTTCTGGCTCAATCGTATTTCGTACTTGGGTCATATCATCACCCGAGGAGGAGTAAAAGTGGATCCCCAGAAGATCGTGGCTATTGAGACGTGGCCAGTACCCAGTACAGTCACAGAAGTTTACAGTTTTCTTGGCTTGGCCAGCTACTACTGGCGGTTTGTTTCAGATTTTGCTCGGATTTCAGTGCCTATGACCCAATTGACCTGCAAGGATGTGCAGTTTGCTTGGACAGCAGAATATCAGGATTCTTTTGAGAAGTTGAAGCGAGGTTTGATGACGGCACCCATTCTCACGCTTCCAGATGGGACTGGAGGATTCTCAGTATATTGTGATGCTTCAGGCAGAGGTTTGGGATGTGTTCTGATGCAGCATGGGAAGGTAATAGCTTATGCGTCACGCCAACTTTGTGATCATGAGAGAGATTACCCAACCCATGACTTGGAGCGGGCAGCAGTAGTATTTGTACTTAAGCTATGGAGACACTACTTGTACGGAGATAAGGTAGAGATTCTCACCGACCACAAGAGCCTGAAGTATGTTTTCACGCAGAAGGATCTTAACATGCGTCAGAGAAGGTGGCTAGAGCTACTTATGGATTATGATGTCAATCTACAGTATCATCCAGGGAAGGCCAACGTCGTTACAGATGCATTGAGCAGGAGAGCCGGAGTTTATTTTCTAACAGCACAACTAGAGTTATTAGCAGATCTTCAGAAGATGGGTATAGAAGTTGTCCTTCCTACCAATGTGGCGTTGATAGCCAGTATGCAAGTTCAGTCCAGTATAGTTGAGAGGATCAAGTTAGCTCAGTCAGCGGATTCTAAGCTTCAGCGGCTTAGGGCAGAATGTGTAGCAGGACGAAGACTGGAGTTATGTATCCATGAAGACGGTACACTTCGACATGGGAGGCGTCTTTGTGTACCTAGTGGTGATATCAGACAAGAGATCATGGCAGAAACTCACAGTTCTCAGTATTCGATTCATCCCGGTGGTACGAAGATGTACCGTGATATTCGTCAGCACTTTTGGTGGAATGGCATGAAGAGGGAGATAGCCCGGTTTGTCTCTCGATGTTTGGTTTGCCAGCAAGTTAAAGCTGAACATCAGAGGCCGGGTGGACTTCTTCAGCCCTTGTCAATTCCAGAATGGAAGTGGGAGCATATAACCATGGATTTCGTGACTGGATTACCTAGGTCCCCGGCAGGAAGAGATACTATTTGGGTTATTATAGACAGACTCACGAAGGTGGCTCACTTTCTCCCATTCAAAGTTGGTCAGTCGACGGCTTAGCTAGCAGAGATGTACCTTAGGCAGATCGTCAGATTTCATGGTATACCAGTCAGTATCACCTCGAACAGAGATTCAAGATTTACGTCGTACTTTTGGTGCAGCCTGCAAGAGAGTTTGGAAACTCATCTCTAATTCAGCTCAGCTTATCATCCGCAGACAGATGGTCAGTCAGAGTGTACCATACGAACCTTAGAAGATATGTCGAGATCTTGTACACTCGACTTCGGTGGTTCGTAGAAAGATCACCTGCACCTGGTGGAGTTCTCATACAACAACAGTTTCCAGGCCAGTATCCAGATGGCACCGTTCGAGGTACTGTATGGTAGGAAGTACAGATCTCCGTTAGCATGGAATGATGTTGGTGAGAGGCAGATGCTCGGTCCGAAAATGATTACTCAGACGGTTGAGGTGGTCAGGAGAGTCAGAGATCATCTTCGCGTAGCGTAAGATCGCCAGCATCATTGGGCCGATTCTCATCGACGCCCTCTTGAGTTTTCTGTCGGCGACCATGTATTCCTGAAGATTTTGCCTAACCGTGGCGTCATTCGTTTCGGCGTACGGAGAAAGCTTAGTCCTAGGTACATAGGGCCGTTTGATATTCTGGAGCGAGTAGGTAATGTATCATATCATCTCGCTCTTCTGTCGTCACTAAGTGAGGTGCATGATGTCTTCCATGTATCCCAACTACGACGGTATATCCCGGACCCAAGCCATATCCTGGATCATTCGGAATTGGTTGTTGGTACCAACCTTTCGTATGAGGAGAGGTCCATGTCTATATTGGACCGGAGAGAGAAGATACTCAAGAACAAGACTATCAAGTTAGTCCGTGTTGCTTGGGGTCATCACTCTTTGGGTGAGTCAACCTGGGAGCGTGAGGATGATATCTGATTGCGGTATCCCGGCCTGTTTGACTCGTAAGGTATAATGCCTTTCTTTTGCCTTATGCTCTCAGTTCCTTGCTTGAATGAATGAATGATTGATTGATAGCCTTGTCATAGCTTGTCTGTGATGGGTATAGCTTGTCCTTGTCTCTCTAGCCTCTTAATTAAAATTCCGAGGACGAAATTCTTTTAAGGTGGGTAGAGTTGTAACGCCCGTGGTTCGTATTACGTATTTTGGTATACGTGTACATATTTTGATTCATGACATGTCTCATTGCATGGTTTATTTTGGCATTTCATTTCTTGGTTCGGTTCGGATTGCTTGGTTCGGCTTGGTTCGGTTTTGCATGTGGACCAACCTACTCTCTTCCTTTATTAGCCACCAACCCCTTCTCTCTTCTCACTTATTTCTTCATTAATTCTTCTTCTTCCTCACCATTACTCTCCACCTACCAGAGAGAGAGGCTTAGGCAAGTGCAACTTGCTTCATGGAGGAACTCAAATTTTATTATTCCATTGTCTTCCTCATGGGATTCTAAGACACTTTAGTATTTAGCATTTTCGAATTTCATAGCTCATTTCTTGTAGATCTAAGTTTTAGCATTTTTGATCTTCATGGTTTTGATCTTCTAAAACTTGGTTGTTTCTGAAATGGAGAGTTCCATGTAGTAGGAATTTTGATTTTACGCAAGTTTGGCTCTTGAATGGCAGGATTTTATCAAGTCTTGATCGAGATGGAGCTTGTTTGGGTTCTTGAGCTTTTACGCATACTTGTCTTGGCTTGGTAGAGGAGACGGAGTTTTATGCATACGTTATAACGTGTTAGCGTGGTGATTTAGCCCCTTTGCGCCCACGTCTTATGTGATAGCGTAATCACGCGGCCTTTACGCACACGCATTTGCGTGCTAGCGTATTCGTTCTACGTCGAGTTCATTCGAACTCTACGATCGGGGCCTCTCGCGTGCGTAGAGTCGTGCTCGCGTAGACTTGGGCTCGAGTAGACTCTCGTGTGCGTAGAGTTTCGCTCGGGTGTTTGTGTGCGTAGAATTCTACTCGTAAAATTCTTACGTGCGTATAATTTCGCTTGCGTAAAGCCCGGCTAGCGTAGAACCCCACCCCCATGCATCCTCACTCGCGTAGAGCTATCTCTCCCTTGCTCTTGCTAGCGTAGAGCCACTTTACGCTCTTGCTAGCGTAGAGCCACTTTACGCTTGAGGGCCTTGGCCTAGCGTAGAGGCTCACTCGCGTAGAGCCTTGAGCCCTTGTGTATCCGATTGTCTTTCTATGCCTTGCACTTTTCATGACTTGACAAGCACGGATTGAGTGATATGATCGAATTAATAATGGTACATGGCATGGTGTGGAGTAAACATGACATGACATAGCAGGATATGACAAGCAAGCAAGATGGGAACTATTGAAAGCTATTGCGACGGCTTGCGTGACATGACCATAATAAATGATCTGGACACCGTGGGCGATTGTGTTTGTACAAATAAACCAGCATTGTCTTGCATCATGTTTAGGATAGGGATCCCTGAATACCACGGTCAGGGGTACCTACTGAAATTGACTAAGGTTAATAACTAGAAAATCCAGTAGTCATGGAGAAATTTCCCAGCTACAGGCAATCCCGTTATCTGGACGCCCCATCATGGGATTTGTAGCCTACCGTCGAGTAGGGCACATTTCCAGCACACTGTTATGTGTTGCACCCACTAAGCTACTTAAGGGTACATGCATTTCTTGGACGATGTACCCACATGAATTTAATCCTCTAATTGCGTCTGGATAACCTGGATGGTCTACGGGACTTGTGACTGTTGGAATAATCTCATTGCATCTTGCTAGTAACTAGGCATGTGATAACCCTAGTTAGTTAAAGTATCAAGCCGTACTTATTTGCTTGGCCGTGAGTGTTGGATGGAGTCTAAGTCTTGTCCTGTCACGGTACCTGGTTACTTCAATAACATGATTACTTATGCTTACCTTAACAATAATGATCAGGGGCCAAGTTCTGTTCAGACGAAGGGTTACAACCCCGGTCCTTATTTGGTTTAAGGGTTGTAACCTGGCTCCCGGAGCAGTTCTGTATCCTCTCTTCGTTTATTGTCTTAATTGCACCCTACGTTATGCTCGTCATGTTTTACTTTACCAACAAGAATTTAAGACGGGTTCCTATTCAGGTGAAGGGTTACAACTCCGGTCCTTATTTGGTTTAAGGGTTATGACCTGGCTACCTGAATGGTTGTCTTGTACTCACTTCACTATTGTTGTCTCTGTAACTATCAGGTTCTTTTATATTTATCTTTAATATTCATTTATTATATGCTGGTTTTAGTTCCTATGTGAAGCCTCCTTTGTGGTACTTGCTCTTTCTGGGGTCTGACCCAGCTGGTTTTGTATGACCAGATACCGGAGCAGCTCCAGAGGATCTACCTATCTTCCAGCCAGATGGTGACCACCAGGCGTAACCCTGGCAACGAGTGGGTTCCTTTTGTTCTCCCACTTTATTGTATAAATATTTTTTTTGGGCGTTTAGCCGGCAAGCACGTGTTAGCTCGTATTGCACCTTTATTTACTGTTTGCCTACGGGCTGTAACATGATTGACAAATTCTAGGGTTGATTATGTATGACTAAAACTCTTGCTAGTCTTGACATTTTTGTACGACTAGCTTCATGATCATCCAAATATGTAATGTACGGGACGCCTTACTATTGTATATTTGGTGCTCTGACATCTTGTAACTGTTATTACTTGCTTGAGATTGAGACAGTAGGCTTGTTCATGACCTTAAGAGACGGATGGCTTGTAGTTAAACCCTCATGTATCTAGACAGCAGTGACCGTATAGTGAGGTGGGTTGCACTTCAATATACGTAGCTGGCTATGTAAGCCCCCGCTCTCCAGTATTCTGGTTCTGGGGCGTTACAACATCCCATTGTCACGAATCTGAAAAAAGGCTAATTCTAAGGGCACATTACATTTTGCTAGGGGCTAGTCCAAATTTTTTTAAAATTTTTACAGATTTAACTAAGTTGGCAGTCCTAACATAAAGTAGGACTATCAACTTAGTTGCAGTCCTATTTTGTACTGGATCCCGAAGCCGACCATCCCCATGACGGTGACGAGGTTGCGGAAGATCATGACGGAGACGACGGCGACGACGACGGCCTTGGCATTCCCCAACACCTGCAGCGTGAGGGCGCTGGTGTGCTTGGTGACGAGGAAGTTGGTGAGGTTGACGAGGTAGGCGACGGTGGCGTTGGCAAAGAGGAGGAAGGGGAGGCGGGAATCGTCCCTGGCCTTGTGGAGGGTGAGGGAGGCGACGTCGCCCTCGATGTAGAGGCTGAGGGGGGAGGAGGAGGGCGGCGGCGACGGGGGCCATGTAGAGGAGGAGGTTGATGGAGCTGATCTTGTCGGAATCGCCGGAGAGGAGGATGCATTGGATGACAGACTTGAGGGCGCGGCCGGCGGTGGAGGCGAGGCAGAAGAGGAAGCCGAGGGGGTGGAAGAGGGGCTCGTTGTTGGTGGCGAGGAGGATACCGAGGACGATGGGGAAGGAGGGTGAGGTAGACGAGGGGGTGCTCGCGGCGACAGGTGAGGAGGAAGGAGAAGGCGGCGGTGAAGAAGGGGGTGGTGGCGCCGACGGCCTGGTTGAAGGAGAAATCCTAATGGAATTGGGGGGGGCGGACTGTTTCCAGTAAAAATATTTACTTTCATGAGTTGTCCCCTAGTAAGGACTAGTCCCAAGTAAAAAAAATGTGCCCTTAGAATTTACCCTGAAAAAATTTGTAACAGTGGAGCAATCAATCAGGATGCGTAACTGTAGTAAGAGTCGAATCTGAACTTACTCCATGTTTAACAGTCCGGTCCTTTGTGATGGTGACAAAACAATTAAGGATTACGAGAGTTGATTCATGTTCATCTGGGAAAAAGAAAAAAACAAAGAAACAAAAATTATTGTTTGGTCTAACAGACCATTAGCTCAAATATTAAAATACACATATAAAATTTGTCAAAACATGTGGAATGAGTGGGCGGGGTCTGGATCATTGATTGGACTATCCCAACAATTTATCATCCCGTTCCTATCGATCTCTGTCATTATTTCATCACGGATTGAACTATACGCTCGTACTAGGCTAGAACGCCATGGTTCCAGTCTTTCATGGCTCTCTTTTACAAAATAAATCGTCACATCTAGCGTTCTCTACTCTTTTTTTTTTTTTTTTTTTTTTTTGAAAATAATTCTTACTTCCTATATAGATAGTTAAGCCACATACAGGAACAGGTGCTTAAGGTGACGATGGCAACTTGGACAAGAACAAGAACAATATTTTATATATAAAGATATTCCATCAAATCTTATTCTATAATATTCTGAAATATATTTTCTGAGATAGAGTTTATGTGACACGAGCCCTATAGAAGATGAGCATGATCCACACGAGCTACTATATGATATCATGCACACACCAATGCTGATGGTTGGAGCCGTAATCTCTCAGCTAACTTGAATCCCTGTACTGGTGCGATTCCAATATCAACATGGGCCACCGGATAAACCAGCAATGTGGCCAGGGCCGGCCCCTGAGTAAGCCAAACAAACAAGACTTCGGACTTCTCTAAACAATTCTTCCAGGCTCAATATGATCCCAATAGAGATTGGGGTTGCGGATGACCCTCAAGGATCGACCTATAATAAGGTCAATGGACAACTAAAACTAGCTCCGGCTAGGACAACCCCACCCCGTGGGCCGGCCCTGGGTGGGGCCGGATAGCTAGGCAAATAGCTACCAGTTCCACCCAAAACATACATATAAGTACCCAACTCTTGTTTTATCCACATATCTACCTAACGCACATATTCAGTAAAGCCTAAATTACAAACTATCAACAAATGGTCACAATTTCTACAAAATAAATCGAGTTTAATATGCTCAAGTATTATTTATCCTTGCCCAATAATGAATCTGCAACAACAAAACATTTACCCAACATTGAAAATTTCGGATCAGCACCTTTGCCCAATAATTTATAAACCTAAAATTTCACCTACACAAAACTTAAATACATAAACCTTTTGCCCGATGAAGTCATACATAAGCCGAATCCTGAACTTTCTGCAGTTGCCGTCAATTCCAAACTTGTGATCAATGTGAGTATTAATCAATGGGCCAACTTCTATAGATTGATGGGTTTTATCTAAAGGTTTTTTTTAGGGGCACCTCCACATTTACTAAGGGGCAGCCCTTACTTAGGGGGCAGCCCATTTGGTGGAGATTCTACTAGGGGGCAGCCCAAATTTTACTAGGGGGTAGCCCAACCCCCCAAACTCAAATTTCCTATTCATTTCATCATTTCCTCTCTCTCTCCTCCAAAAGAGAAAAAGAAGAAGAGTTCTCTCTCCCTCTCCCTAAACCCTAGAAAATTCTCCTCCACCACTCTAATCCTAATTCCTCCACCAAATTTCTTTCAAGAACACTCCCACATTCGACGAGATGACACGCAAGTCGAAGAAATCGGATTCTAAAATTTGTTTGCGATTCTAAAATTTCGACAAAACTGCTAAAACGGAGGTCCAAACATCATTTTTTTGCGATTCTAAAATTTTGGAAGGCCGTCTAACGGTGAAGCGGTTACTTTCAACCTCCTCGAAGATACGCTCGTTTTGGGACAAACGGGACCTCGTTTCGACCTCTCAGTCAAAAGTTATGGCCCTCCAAAGTTTCAACTGACCATAAAATGCAGGAGAATGACCATTCTCCGTGTAAATTAACACGGAGAATGGCAGTCTCCGTATTTTTAACACGGAGAATGGACATTCTCCGTCTTAATTTACACGGAGAATGGTCATTCCAGTGTTAAAATGCAGGAGAATGACCATTCTCCGTCTTAATTTACACGGAGAATGGACATTCTCCGTGTAATTTAGCACGGAGAATGGCCATTCTCCGTGTAATTTAGCACGAAAAATGGTCATTTTCCGTGTTTCTAACACGGAGAATGGCCATTCTCCGTGTTAATTTACACGGAGAATGCCATTCTCCGTGTTAGGAACACGGAGAATGGCCATTCTCCGTGTAAATTAACACGGAGAATGGTCATTCTCCTGCATTTTAACACTGGAATGACCATTCTCCGTGTAAATTAAGACGGAGAATGTCCATTCTCCGTGTTAAAACACAGGAGAATGGCCATTTATATAACAACAAGTTTCAATTAGGACTGCCAGCACCCTGGCAGTCCTAATTCAATGTAGGACTGCCAGGGGGGTGGCAGTCCTAATTCACAGAACATTTCATCTAGGACTGCCACACACAGGACAGTCCTTCACATGTGTTGGACTGCCCTGTGTGTGGCAGTCCTAGATGAATTGTTCTGTGATCAAATCACAGAACATTTTAGCAAGGACTGCCACACACAGGCCAGTCCAACACATGTGAAGGACTGCCCTGTGTGTGGCAGTCCTAGATGAATTGTTCTGTGATCAGATCACAGAACATTTTAGCAAGGACTGCCACACACAGGGCAGTCCAGCACATGTGAAGGACTGCCCTGGGTGTGGCAGTCCTAGAAAAGACAACACCTGGATAAAAGTAACACACATGTATGACACACATGTATAACACCCAAATAAAACACATGTATAACACCTAGATAAAAGACATATAACACATGGATAAAAGTAAGAAACATATATTGGACTTCATATTTCATAGTTTAATGTATACAAAAGTGGTCCTCTATAACCAAAATGCCAAAATATATACAAAGGTGGTCCTCCATATAACACATTGATACTCAGTCGATTTCGACGTCACAGTGGTCAGCAGGTAAGTCTCTTGGCTCCTCAAACTTCAACAACTTCTTACAATGGTCGATTTGATGAGCGAAAGGTGTGGTCCAAGCTCTGGCTTCGACCGGTGCTCTTTTGTACCAAACTGTTGAAGGTGGAGGAATCGAAGAATGACCGATCATCTTTAGTATGACGAAGTGATCACCGATGTGACAGTTACCACGAGGGTTTCCGATGCGTCAAATGTAGTTACCACGAGGGTTTTCGATGCGTCAAAGTGTTCTTCGGACGTTGTGGGAGGAGAGTATCCAGCATTTGATGGTCCGGGTTGTTCCATTTTCTATTTCTTTCTACATTAAACACAAAATTCAACTTTTATATGTAAAATTTAGGTTAAAACTTAAAATATTACACAAAAATAAATTCGACGACTTACAAATAAATGGGAGAAGTGATTGACACTGTATTCTACCAAAAATCTTCAACAATTTTAGGTTGGGGGACAATTTCACCTAGGTTAGGTTAATTATAGGTTTATATGAGGAGGAGAAAAAAAGAGTGGAGGAAGAGAAGTAGTAGAGGAAGAAAGAGAGAGATGAAATAAAATCAAATTGGCTTTTATAGTGATTTTTGGGCTGCCCCCCTAGTAAAAAAAACCAATGGCAAACTTGTAATTTTTTTAAAAAAATTTTGGGTTGTCCCCTAGTAGAAGTGGAGGTGCCCCTAAAAAAAACCTATCTAAATGATGCATCTAGCTGATGCAGATAGATCATAGAGGCAGACATCCATTTTCCCCACTTCCATAATGAGCAACACTCGTAAGTGATATATCACTGTATTATTGGGCCTACTGATCACAAAACAGATAGACGGATCAAAACAACCAACACGTCCACATAATCTATAGGGGGAGGCAATTGCAATCCACATGTGTTAAAGAACAGAACGGAATAGAGTCAAAGCTTTCTACAATCATCCAAAAAAATGAATAATTTTTACGCACTATACAATCATCTAAAAACATGAATAATAGTTACGTATTATACCAGCAAAACACTCAGCATTCTTCCACAAACTGAAATCTTGATCACAGAATACAATTGTGATAGAGAGATTTCAACTGCATAACAAACTGAAATTTTATTAATATTGATCGTCTCCCTGAATCAGGAGCTAGAAGTTTAAGGTAATATGGAGCTTGGTTCAGTTAATAAATTTACTGAACAACAGGGACTCTTAACAGTTTTGATATTTGACACACTTAATAGCGGATTGATGGGCGAGAGCTACTGCTGTTTAGGTTCGGATCTTCACAGATGAACTCCCAGTGAAGGCTGCAAAACATCTTTGCCCACTCTGGACCTCTTGAAAGGATGAGATACAGTAGGGCTCGAGTTCGACAAAGAGGAATCATGTGATTCATCATAAGAAAATCCTAATTGTGTGATTTCATGTCCTGCTGCAATTTGACGTTTCACATCTCCAAAAAGTAATTTCTCTTGACGATATGGAATCCTGTGAATGCTTTGAGAAATTTCTTCTGAATCAGAACCACATTTTGTTGAATGAGACTCGGACAACTCCATGAGTGAAGGTAGTGCTGGTGGAAGAGGCCAAGTAGACTTGCAATTGCTGTAGTTACTATCTCGATATTCCTCGACAATTTTCTCTAGGTATCTTCCTTGGAGCTCAATTTTAATCTTCAAACATCTCTGGGCCTGTAGATATATAGCATATATTTTTCAGTCAACTGCATGATACAATTATGTTATATTTCCATCACAAAAATGTTGTATGATTCAAAATTAGAGGGGGGAAATGCTCTAAATCCATTAAAATAAATTCTTTGTGGCTTCCTATTGGTCATTAGTATTATATTTGGCAACAAGTGCGATACAACCACAGGTTAAGTGTTCTACTAAACTGATCTTAAGCAAAAACTATAACCACAGTTAATTACTAATGGTTGCTAACGGCAACCCCATTTATCTTATTAAGCTTGTTTTATTATATTTCTGAAATTTTTATAAGGAATATATCTGATTAATGATATTGGTACCTGACTTTCCTTTTTTAAAAGAAACTCGACACATCACCTAATGGCTAATAATGAGTTTACAAATCACATAGGATAGTTATTTGCTTTCTTAAGGGAGTCATATATGCCTACTGGCAAGAAAGAAAATTAAACTGCTCTTACAATAACGCGAACAATAACAACAATGAAGCCTTTGTTCGAAATATCTGGGATCTGCTACATGAATCTTTGTTTTTTTCCAATTAGCCTTTTTAAGGGCCACCTAATCTCCGATATTAGAAAATTGCCATTCCTTTTCCACAATTGGGATCCAAAATTATTTAGGTTTCCATAGTTCTAGCAGAATCTTTAACCAAGATTCTACAATTCACTGCTGCATTTATTTGTCTTTGCTGCACATGACCAAACCATCTCAATCAATTTTCCATGTTCATACTCGATTGAGACAACCTCTAACTTCACATTCATGCTCCTGTTTCTTACTCTGTCCTAATGTATTGTTCATTTCAGAAAACAACATATACCAAGGATCTCATCTTGAATAAGCCTAGTAACTAAATGCATAACCGGTCTTAATGTTGACTCTTGATGCAAGCCTATGGAAATGGGAAAATGAGCTCTTTTAACTACAATTATCCTCCCTCGAAAACACATTATACACATCCTTGATAAGTTCAATATAAATATCTGACGTTTGTTTTCTTCCTCAAAACCCACTATGTAACATATGCATGTTGTAAGTTTGAAAACAATTCTAAGGTATTTTTCTCTCTAATTATTATGTATAATTGCTTTAGTAAGTGAACTGTTTCCATAGTAATCCTCCCTACTCCCTAGCATAAAACCAAATCAATTATCAAGTTTTATCTCCAGAGTTTCATAAGCTCATAAGTTTGATTTAGTAATATTCATTAAAATAGGCACCAAAATATTTCTCCTCATTGGGCACTTTTCTAGTTTCCAGAATTTAATTTAATAACTTAAGTCACATTAACCCTTGAGACAACTATGAAAGGCATTGTGACTACTTGTAAGCATTGTTAATGTAAACTAAAGCAAAACTTCAGCCAATCCATAGTAAAAAAAAAAACTAGCAAGGAATATATATGGAAACCTACTGAAGTGGTACGAATTCTGTAAGGTATAGGACATCTTTTTCCTTAATGAGGTGGTACATTTCATAAGATTATATTTTATTTTGCTTTATCTAGAATTAGGATTGGAAATGATTTTTTTTTATCTAAGGCCTTATTAAGATTTATTTCTTTTTTCCAATAGATTTAGAATTTCATTTGCTCTTAGGATTAGGGTTTATTTGGAGGATATAAATATGAGCCATATGAAGCTTTTGTAATCATTCAATCATATATTATTATTTTTAACATTATTATTTTTAATTATCAATGAGAGCTTCTCTCTTATATTCTCTGGTAGATTCTAGTGATCTCAAATTTTACCTTGTGAATTCTAGGATCCGACTACTAGAATGATGTCTAGTATTTCAAAATTGCTTCCTTCCACATCACTTACAGAAGGAGCTAGCTTGTGATTGCAAGCCAAACAGAATTGGTGCAATTAAAAAGTACTCTAACCACATCTGACAAGATGTATCACTCTTGTATATAGAGAATGATAAGAGGATGGAAAATAAGCATGATCCAAGGAAGATGTAACTCATGCAAATACCCCTTTAAAATTCACATATATAAGCATAATTGAGCTGCTTCTAATTTCTATGATTAACTTGCCTTTGAGGCGCTTTTGAAATCATGCAATAGCAGCACAAGCCACAAATGTGTTGGTAGTTTAGGAAAGGATTACTCCATACATTAAGTTATTGTTAAATATGATATACAAACAAGGGTCCCTTTTTCTGGGCCATGAATACTTGATAAAAGGTTTTAAGTATCGCCAAAACCGATCTCAGCCGTTTTGGATTGGAATTGAAGAGTACGAACCGCCTAAACCAATACTCATTGGAAGGTTCTGAAACCAAGTTTTTGAACTTTGCTTTATACTAAGTTAACTTTCATATGTAGGAAGGATGTGAGATTTAAGAAAACTTTAGACTCCAATAAGTAGGAAAAAAATTCAGTATAATCCTTCAACATGTGGGATTTGTGAAGAAAATGGTGGTAGACACCATTTCTTCCAAAATTCTTTTATCGAAGGATAATACAAAGAATTTCTCCCCGAAATATCACACACACACACACACACACACACACACACGCGCGCGCGCGCGCACACACACACACACACACACACACACACACACACACACACACACACATATATATATATATATATATATATATATATATATATATATATATATATATATAAAAATATATATATATATATATATATAATGTGATACCAAATAGACCAATGGTCCTACTCCTAGCCTAAACAATAGGTTGATAACTCCCTGGGACTACTTCTGTGGTTTGGCCATATTGGCTCTACCTTAAAAGACAGGGTTATGTTGATCCTAATGGTTCAACAAGTTGTTTTGCAAAGGTCGTGACTTCTGGTTCAAAATAACCAAAAATGAAGCAGATGGCATAGCAACTCTTCATGTAAGGATTCCTTGTTTCACTGACATGTGGACAGATTTAAAGTTGTTAAGGTTCATTGGACTTGGATCAAAGCGATGTGTCCTTGTATGACTGTTTGTCACTATTCATTCATGGCCAGTTCCATCTAACATATCGACCATTATAACACTTCATTCAAAATCCTACAAATAGCCAGATCATCTGTACTCTTAAAGAACAGACTGACAGGATAAAAAACATTTTATTCCTATATAGTTTCTTCATGCATCGTGCATCCACTTACAACAATAGAATAGTTGCCAATATGTAATAAGTATTAAAAGCTCACAGAAAAGAAAAGTGTTCCATGAGCCATATGAATTTGATATGACATGATTTGATTATATTTCACTACTTCAGTCCAATAGGATGCTGCTTTGGATTATTCAGTGTGCATCTTTAAGGATTTCCATCATGTATAACTCAAAAATCATCCTTGTGTTTATTTACAACGATTGCCCCTAAGATTGGGTAAAGTTCAGAAAAATGATTGGTTGCCTGTTGTCAAAAAAATGGATAGAATATTGGCAGATTGGAAAGGCCGATTATTATCTGGGGGCAAATTAATATTAATCAATTAGGTCGTATCTTCCATTCATTTGTATATGTTCTCCATGTTTTTGGCCCGAAAGTGGATGACAAGAAAAATTGATCCACTAAGAAGATTGTTCTTGTGGAATGGAACTGATAACACCTCATCAATGTTTGGTTAACTGGAAATGTGCAAGAGTAAAAAAAAAAGGGGTCTGGGAATCCTAAATCTGAAGCACTTCAATTTGGCTCTCCTGGATAAATGGAGAAGAAAATTACTAAATGACTACAAAGAACCATGGTTCAGATTGGTCTTGGAAAACTAATATACCAGATTGCATTTTGGGATTTATCACCTCATACTCTCACCGTAACTTCTCATTTTTGAAAGAATGTTGTTCAAACTGATCAATTTGTTGCACACGGTATCTCTTTGAAATGCGAAGATGGCACCACTATTAAATTCTGGAAGGATTCATGGGTTGGAAACGATTGTATTGCTAATTTATTATCGTCGTATTTTCAATTTGGCATGTGTCAAGTGTCAACGCAAGACATTTAGGACAATAATATACGGCACTGGCACCATAAATGAAAATACCTATACAGAAGATGTCAATAAGGAATTTCAAAACTTCGCATTTATATTGCATCAAATTTCATTGAGGAATTGTCCAGATCAAAGAAAATGGAGATGATTTCTCTGGGAGAATATTCATTTTAGTCCATGTACAGAAGACTACATGACAATGGGACTTCTTGGCCTCCTGCTAAATTAATTTGGAAATCACATGTGCCACTGAAAGTGTTCTTGTGTGGTTCGTCTTGTTAAACAAATAGGTTACATGTGATAACCTTCAAATAAAAGTGGTTTCTTCCTTTGCAACAGGTGCCCATGTTTATGTCATGAGGAATCAGTTTCATACATCTTTATTATTGCCCCTTCACCTCTCAGCTTTGCACTCATGTATATGAAGTTGTTGGGGCCAATCGTTCTTTTGTGATTCTTGAAAACTACCGAGAAATTCATGTCATTGAGCTGAAAGAAAGATGAGAAGTAATTGGGCCATTATGGCTTTAGTTTGGTGTATTTTGGGATGAGAGAAACCATCAGATTTTTTATGATATCTTAATTGATCGTGACGCTCTCACAAAAAAATTCGACTACTTTTTCTACTTCTCGACGGGTGAAGCCTCTAAGCTTTTAAGAAGTACATGAGGGTCACTAAAGTTTGAGATGTTACTAACATGACGATGATTGACTGAGTAATTAAGGGTTATCTTGAAAGTTTACATGTGAGCTACCATGATCTAGCTTCTATCATAAGTCATATTGTTCTCAGAATCTCAGGAAAGTTCTTCATTCACCTTCCATTTATAGTAAATTTGGCTTTGTAGTATTTCTAGCCGTGCTTAACGTTTAATATCTGCTATTCTATTCAATGTGTAATGATTTATGTTAGTAAAATTTGCTGGGATCTTCTCCCGTCTTTAATCTCGAAAAAAAAAGGAATGCATTATAACATTTGACACAAAAATGCATAATGTTCTTTCATAAACTTTAACCAGACTGTAGATTTCTATCAATATAATAAGATAACACTAAGATAGTAATGGGTGGAAGAACATCAAACTAAAATTGCATAGCCAGTTATTTGGATGACGAAAAGTACAATGAGCTCAAAATATATGCATCTACTGATTAAAGTAGAGAAAAATAAACTGACCTCCAGCTGATCCTGCAATCTGTTCTGTTCTTTTAGATGCATTTGTAAGGCTTCTTTCATCTGAAATCGTCTGCAAAGATGCCAAATATAAAATAGTGGAAGTAACTTCAAAAGTTTCATATAATTAGAACTTTCATCAAATAAGATTTCTCTTTGTGTGTGTATGCTTGCCACTGTGTGCTTATAGCATACTCTGCCTTCATCTGGAAACAAGTTCGCTTATGGTGACAACAAAGAAAGCACATTCTAAAGTGCAGCCTTTCTGTTATTTAAAAGAATATCGGGATTTCCTGGCATGAGTAAGAAATAAAATGGTTACGAAAGAAATAAAATGGTTACGAAATTATCTCCCTATAGTTCAAAAAACCAAAGAAGTAGACAACAGAAACTTATACATAAATAGAAGATGAGAAGGCCGAATCAGTCTCTTAAAATGGACTTTAAGGTTATTGGATAAGAACCACTGGTAGAAGAACCCTACGTCTGCAAGCATGGATTCCTCAATTGGATATTAGAGGGTTATATCCATACTGGTACAATGGTAGACCTAGACCTGGCATGGTTGATTACAGTACTCGGTGACCCTTGTCCTAGTATTGTCACCATCTTCCCGTTAATGATGAGGCAAACTATCAACGTTATTAAGCTATTGTTTAATTTTGAAGTAAGCTAGCAACAATAAATTTTGTCAACACACTTGGATATAAAATGTCTAGCCACCTAGGTTATTATTGAAGGCTGTTAAGCTACAAAAGAGAAGAGTAGCGTAGCTTATTATAATATCACAGCATCTAGTAACTAGATACCAATAATCCTAGCAGCAAAATTATTGAACTATGAATACAAAGACCGGGAGGAGAGGTGTGTGTGGGTTGGTGGGTTGGGAACAGAATGAGGGAAGGGGAAGCAGGAAGGAGGCAGATGGAGTTGTGATATAGAATCAAGGATTAAAGGATTGGCCGATACCGATACGAATCGGATCGGTTTTGGCCCCTGCCGATCCGATACTCAAAAAAAAGATTGGTATCGGCCGAAACCGGTACAGAAAAGTTTGTATCAGCCGATACAGGACCGATACGGACTGTAAATCGAATCTTTCAGACAATCAAATCAGAACATCTCAAAAAAAAACGTCCCACAGGAATGTCCGACAAAAAGAAAAAATAAAAATAAGAAATTGATAACCAAACATCAAATCCAACAGAGATTAATAATAGAGATTCGAAATAGTAGACACAGAAAATTCTATACATCGATGCAAATTCCTCTACAGACATACACACAAAACATAAATTATTCAAAAAATTCTCAAGAACTTACCTTAACGTGGAGGCAGAGAGACTCTGCTGGGAGGGGCTCTCTTCCTCAGCGTGGAGGGTTTGGTTTGGAACTTTGTTCTCTCTCCCTTCTTCCTCAGCATGGACACAAAGAAAAGGAAAAAAAAAAAAGGCAGCAACTTTGGTTTGGTTTGGGCCATGTTCTCTCTCTCCTCTCAAAATACATATATATATGTTAGGGTTTGGGACGGTGGGGTTTAGGTTTTAGAAAGAAAAAAAACTCGGACACGTAGACAGGAGAAAGGAAAAAAAAATCTTACGGATGTCTTGAACTCTTGAACCCGTGGCTGCCCACAAGATTCCAACAGAACTTTGTTTTATCCTTCTAACCATATAGTCTATTGTATGTTTGGAACTAGCATGTTTATTTACTTATTGACTGACTTACATTTTCTTTTACTAACTTATTGTATCTAATTATATTGTACATATTTATACATATATACTAACTTATATATATATATAATGGTTTGTAACTATGCATAAAACTAAAATTCTGAATATAGTTAAATATTTACTTTTTACATAACAGTGTAAGATTCAATTAATAAGAATATAATGAAATAGTAAGATGGTAAAAACATGTAAATGAAAAAAAACTTATATACCCAGGTAAACCAATCACCCATGGTGACTATTGTTTCATTAAATTATAATAAATAACAACAGAGAAAATACTTAAATAATACAAAAATATGTAAACTATTCTTTCCTAAATATTTACTAATTTAGCAATAGTTATTTAATATTGCCGATACTAACGATACCAAAGAAATCTGATACTCCGATTCGATACCGCCGATACCGATATACAAAATGTCTGATACCGATACCGATACTTTGAACCTTGTATAGAATTGACGATTTTTTATCTTATAAATGACACGTATGACAAAATGTTTTCCTCTATATGAAAAAATACAGTGACTTTCTACAAAACAACTAAATTAACATTAAAAAACAGGGTTCCTTCTAGATTCCTGCACAATAGCTAAAACATCCTATTAAATCACAAAATACTTTGGATGGTACATATGTTGCATGGACAGGTGTCCATATCCTCATTGTGTTTGTACCCGTGTCCATGGCCATATGCGTGCAACATAGGTAAAGAAATAACAATAAATCTTATTTTATTAGATCTGGAGTAGTAGTAGTTACATCTACAAAAATATGGTTTCTCCCAACTACCTCTATAACCACATAACTGGAATCAATTTATAGATTCAATCTTCACCATCATCTCACTTCTCATGTATTTTACATGGCAAGTTCAGGTAGACTAGATGTGTGTAGCTACGGCTGCAAATGAACAGAGCAGCTCATGAGATCGACTCAGCTTCAATAACAGGCCGAGCTTAACATGCAAATGAGTTCGATTTCCTTGTTGAGCCGTGCTTGAAACATATGAAGCTCGGCTTGTGCGCTCGCGACCAAGCTTGACTCATGAAGTTCACCAAGTACTCAACTTGGTCGACCCTATCAACTCGACTTGTACTGACTCATTCAGTTTGACTTAAATTAGCTACTTACCTATGTTGCACAAGTACGGACACGGATACAGATAAGGACACGATAAAGATACAAGATACGGACATTTTCATATATATACCATATAATCACCTATGTTGCATGAATACGGACACGGATACCGACACGATAGGGATATGGATAAATTTTTCACGTGTCCGTGCAACATAGCTACTTACTTTCTAAAAAGAGATACCAACGCAACCAACAACCTGAAACTGGAATTACTAATATTGATACAAAACAAGCCCAAAGCACGGCCTAAGGCTATGGGGTTTCTTTCTACTCTTTCCATGTAGAGTACACTCGGGTTGACTCTGGAGCAGCTCGTGAGCTGCTTTCAAGGAGACCCAAGCTGCTCACAAGCCCAATCAAGCTCGAGCTTGAGCACAGTTTTCTAGCTCAAGTTCAAGCTCAGCTTGATATGTTTGAGTTAGAGCTTGAGCTCGAGCTCAGCTAGATAATTTCACACCATAACCAAGCTGAGCTTAAACAAGCTAAGATAGGCTCGGCTAAATTGCAGCCCTATGTGCAGCAAAATATAGTACAAAAGGTGAAATTCTCTAGTAAGACTTGTTGCAACAACTTCCCATAAAGAGAAACAAAAAGGTAAGCCGACAAGAAATGAAATAAACCAATTACAGTATGGAGCCAGGGAAGCCATACTGACATATACATTAATTAAATGCATAAAATTGCAGATTGAGCAATCTACATGAGATTACAAAAAAAGGGTGCAATATGAAATTTGTCTAAGCTATTTGTTCTAAAATAATCAAGAGGCAGATATAATTATTCTTCCTACCAAATCACTAACAACCAAAGATATTATATCCGCAAAAAAATTTAATGAAGCTAAAAAAAACTGTTCAATTTACAAGTGTCGCATAACTTACGATGCAGCATAGAAATTCGGTAAAATTTCAGATATCGTTCTACTCTCAGGCTTTCCTCCTGAAATGCCAGAATTGTTAAAGATAAACAAGGTAGTATTTGCAAAATTTACGTAAAATAGAAAGTGGCTTACTATCGGACGTCTCCAAGACAAAATTTGACATCCTGTACTTCTGAAAGAAAGCAATAAGACAGGAAAATCAGCCTACTTTCTTTTTACTGGCATAACTATATTCATTGGATGGAAAATACAAGACTCAATGTTTGTCATAGACGAGAATAAACAATAATAATACATGAACAGAACATTTACAGGACATATACATCAATTAACACATCACCTGTAGGTGGCTTTTAACATGAGCTATAGTCAACCCAGGCAAAGACATCGCCTTGAATATTCCTTTAGGTGTTGCCCCTAGAATACCAATTATTATATCAAAGTAGTGCCTTCATAGTGAACTTGATAAATGATGAAAGAAAATTTGTTCAAAGACGTGAGCATCTCAAGCAATTAGACAGTTAAAAAGAAAGTAAAAGAAATTGTTGCTACGCATGTATATGAATTTGGAAAACTAAACCAGGAAGTCAATGAAATAGATGAAAATCAGAACAGCAGCATTTTGTTTATGACAATCAACCTAGCACCCAAAAAAATACAACTAAACTTAGCATCGATGGTCACTTATGTGCCATATAGAGTAGAGTTAACTCTAGGAGGACAAACATATAGATTGAATATCCGATATGGCCGATACCGATACGATTTGGTATGTCCCGATCCGATACACACCGATACCCAATACTAACTGATACCGACATTGGGGACTCTTTTCCGATCAATTCGGCAAAGAAAATTGAACGAAAAAGGCAAAACAACAAGGGTTTGAAGCATAACAAGGTTGTAAAAGCACGTAAAAGAAGAAAATTTATCTATTGCATGTAAACCAATCGGTAAGGGTGACTACTATTTCATTTAATTTCAAAACTACTAAAAAATAACACTAGAAATACTTAAAATTATGCCTAAATGTATATAAAAAAATATTTTTTTAATGTTAATAATTTATTAATAATTATTTGTTTTCTAATACCAAAAAATCCGATACTCCGATCCGAAACCGCCGATATTACCGATATCGCCGATACAGATACTTATAGGAATAGCCCAATAACGATTCTGATACCGATACTACGAACCTTGGTTCAACCCATAGCTTCAAATAGTAATTGTCAGGGTGTTATTTGAATACTACTCAGATAATTAACATCCCGAATTAACATTTGTACTTATATCCCTATTTGATATTGACTACTCTTATTTGCTGAAATGCAATACAAATTGAGATTTGATCGAGTTTTGTATTTCTCTACATCCCTACCAGGCGGGGTCCCATTGTTTAGAACCTGTTTTAATTGGCATCCAAAAATTATCCTCAGGTTATTCTCTCTCTCTCTCTCTATCTCTCTCTCTCTTTTATATATATATATATATATATATATATATATATATATTGGAAAAAGGGTAAATTTTATTCCAAACTCAACACATAATCATACAATCATAGTGGTCTCCCACTCATCAGATTTCTATAACTTTTACATCAAAATCAATATTATAGAGGATGCCTACAGGAGGGATGGTAAGTCCCTCGAAGATGTGACGATTCATTTCCCTCCATACATGCCAGACAGCAGTAGACAGCCGTACTCTAGCGGTCTTGAACCAGACCTGCCCTCTCCCTCTTCGGTCCCGGATCCCACTGATGACATCTCCGATCTCCCTGCCAGTGTCACATCCGTCCAGCGCACGACATTGTTCATTCTAGATGCACCAGGCCACCTCACACTCAAAGAATAAGTGTCGCATAGATTCATCATCCAAGTCACAAAGCACACACTTTGGGTTGGGCACCTGGATCCCAAATGAGATGAGTCTGTCCCTCGTCAGAAGGCGGCCCAGAAGTAAACGGTATACACATAGCTGCATCTTCTGGCCAGGCCCTTGCACCATATGAATTCATAGTTTGCACTGACAGAGAAAGTACGACGCACGAGATTGTAGCAGCTATGGAACCTGAACTCTCCAGAGCCCCCAGTAACATCCGGCGGATCCCAGATCCAGCAATCAGCTGGCAGAGTCGGATCGATCCCAACCGCGCGAATAACCTCTCCAAGCTCCTCCGTATAGCGGTAGGTATCAGGCCTCCATGCTCCATTCCTGATAATATGGCAGGTCAGCCCCCTACCAGCCTCCCTGTGCATCTGGTCTCCCAAGATCTCAATCAGAGATTGACGCACTAACCAAAGGTCCTGCCAGAGGTCAGTTCCAGCACCATCTCTCATAGATCTCCTGATGGAAGATTTGAGTACAGCTCTGTGCCGCAGGATATGTTTGAAAGTAACAGAGTTGTTGTTGTTGATGGAGCAGGTCCAGAAGCTGCCTTGCTTCACATATCTACTGTGCATCCAGTCAGCCCATAGAGACCCCCCCTTTAATGAACCTCCACGCCAGCTTCAGAGCCGAAGCCTCCCTGATCTCCAGCAAGGGTCTAAGGCCCACCCCTCCCTCCTTCCTCGGACGGCAGAGCTGCTCCCAAGAGATCGCATGCATACCTCCTCTCCAGATGAAATTGGCGCAAATGCTCTCCACTTTCCGGATGGTGGCGACATGAATCAGAATAGATTGGAGCCAGAACTGTGCCAGAGTCGAGATGACCAATCTAACCAACTCAATGCGTCCACCAAATGATAGACCAGCAGCATGCCACCCTTCAACCCTCCTCTGCGTATACTCCACCAGACTATGACAATCCATGTCTCGAGCATAATTTACTGTCAGAGGGACTCCGAGATATTTTACCGGGAGATCACTTCTATCCACACCCAGAGCTTCAGCTCGTTCCTCCTTCAGAGAGCAGAGGGAACTGAAGTAGACCCGACTCTTCTTCCGATTCATTTGAAGTCCTATAAGAGATTCCAGTTCGCCCATAATCTCGAAGATCGCGTTTATGCCTTCCATAGAGGGCTGGAGGAAGACCAGGAGATCGTCGGCATATGTGAGATGAGTAACCGGAGGCTCGATCCTCCTGAACAGCGGGACTAGCCTCCCACTATGAACCACCCTATCCATCAAGCAGGTGAAGTACTCCATGACAAGTGTGAACAGATAAGGTGACAGTGGATCGCCTTGTCGGAGTCCTCAATTGATGCGAAAGAACCCATCCGGAGTGCCCTGGATGAGTACAGAGAATGTAGGGGACGTGATGCACTCCCATATCCTCTCAACCTACCGCACGTCGAAACCCATGGCTGGCATCAGGTGGCACAGGAAATCCCTATTAACCATGTCATAGGCCTTCCTCAGGTCCAGCTTCACACACGCCTTCTCCCCTCCTGATTTATTGAAACCCCTCACCATCTCAAGGGCTAGAAGACTGTGCTCAGAAATCAATCTCCCCTTTGTGAAAGTTGCCTGGTTCGGAGAGACTAAGTCCTGCATAATCTCCTCCATACGCCGGTACATAAGGTGCGTAATTATTTTGTAAAGATAATTACAGCACGCTATAGGCCTAAAGTCCGTCAGCGATGTCGCACCATCTTTCTTCGACACAAGAGTCAGGAAGGTATGATTCAGCTCCTTCAGAAGCTTCCCCTCAGTGAAGAACTCATGGACCGCCTCAAGCACCGGAAACTTCAGATTATCCCAGTGGCGTTTGTAGAACCCACTGGTGAATCCATCCAGCCCCGGAGCCTTGTTGGGATCCGCCTTCATGATGACAGCCTCTACCTCCTCCATAGAAACCGGCACAAGTAGCTGGCTATTCCCATAGGGTGTCACCAGCTTCTTTGTAATGATATCCGAAAACACAGAGAGATAGTCAGTCTAAAAATATAACTCGGAGTAGTACCTGACAGCCTCTCCTTGGATCTTTGACGGTTCCCCTACCAGTTTGCCCTCTCCATCAAGCAGCTGAGAAAGGCTATTTCTATGTTGTCTGGTCCGGATAACATCATAGAAAAACTTCGAGCAACGGTCACCTTCTTTGAGCCATGAGCATTTAGCGCACTGGGCCACACTAATCTCCATCTGCAGGCGAAGGATGTTGACTTCCCCAATCAGCTCCTTCTCTCTAGCCGCTAAGGTCCCATTCAGCATATCAGATTGCAAGGAATTCTGGATGGCTCTGAGCTCCACCTCCTTATCCTCCAGTGAAGGCTTAGACATTCTCTTCACCCAACTCCGGATAGCCTTCTTCGAGTGCTTGAGGATATGTACTATGCGGTACTGAGCCATCCCCTCCTGCTGGCTCAGAAGTCCCTCTGAAACAGCCTCCAAGTATCCATCCGAAAGAAACCAACTGTTGTTGTACCGAAAAGGGCGTGAATTCCAAGTAGACCGCTCTGTGAAGCCGACCCTGATAGGAAAATGATCGCTCGTTCCAGCAGCTAACCTCTCAGCCATAATATTTGGGAAGCGACGGAACCACTCCCCGTTGTCCAGTGCTCTGTCCAGCTGACAAGCAACTCTGTTGTGGACCGCTTTGTTATGCCAAGTCTAGATGTGCCCAGTCCGCGCCAATCCCTGAAGCTCCGACTGAAGAAGGCACCTCTGGAAGTCATACAGGATCTGATCCGGAACATGTCTGCCTTCCACCTTCTCCCCTCTGTGAAGAAGGGTGTTGAAGTCGTCCATCAAGAGAAGCGAAAGGTGCAACGAGTCAGCAGAGGAGGCCACTCTAGATATGTCCCTCCACAGGCCTTCCCGGCGAAGCCTATCGTTGTGGCCGTAAACCGCTCCCAGCAAGAACCGAAAACCACCCTTATTAGTGAAGGCTATGGCTATCAGCTGTTACGACATCAGGACCAAATTCTCATCCCAACTGCTGGAATTCCATCTAACCCAGATCCTCGTCATGTCGCAAAGTGCTAGATTGTGGAGTTGAACCCAGTGAGTGGGGGTCCGTCGGATTAGAGTCTTCTCACCTTTAATCTTGGTCTCCAACAATACAGAGATGTCGCACTTCTCTCTGCGTAAGACCCCACAAATCTCTCTCCATCTCCCTAAAGAGCATGCACCCCTTACGTTCCAGGCGATAACCGTCATTAATTATTAAGAGGGTAGGTCCCCTGAATCCCACCTGGACCGGTACCCGGGGGGTACCGCGCCCATCACTGCCATATCCTCCTCCAACCCAGGGTTTGAGGAATGCTGGCTTGTTGCCTAGGAGAGTGTCAGGACCCAAGCCGGGTTGTCCACCACTAACGCCTTACTATGAACAGGTGTACGACCCGCCTCCCGAGGGGGCCCTTCGCGTAGAGGGCCAGCATATCTCTTCATGTTGTATACTTTCTCTGCGGATGCATCTCCGTCTCCTCGATGTTGTCGTCCCGAAACCGACATGCCTCTGGTAACCATGCTCCTCTGTGCCGAGAAGGTGACCATAGTCCTACTGGTGTGTAACGACTGAGGAGAGACTGTCAGACTAAGGTCACTGGCCTCCTCCATCGGCCGGTCCCCCTCCTTTATGGCATCCTCAACTCTCTCGTCCCCGGTAGCAGTCTCCGTCACCCGTGATGATCCAGGCTCCTCAGCAGACTCCGAAGGTAAAGCCGACTTCGGTTCTCCTGAAGGGCATGTACTGGCAAGGTGCCCGAAGCAAGTACAATGTGAACATGCTGGTGGAACCCATTCGTACTCCACTTTCTGGGTTAGAACCTCTCCAGAAGGGACTTTATACTCCAAAATACTTGACAGCTCCTCACCAGCGCTGATCTCTATGAACATCCGTGCATACATCAGTCTCGACCGAAAGGCTATAGCATCATCAGCCTTAATCAGTTTGCCCGCCAAGCTGGCGAGCATCATAAGCAGTGGGATGCTCCAATATCTGACTGGAAACTCCGGGAAGCGTATCCAGACTGGGATAGCATTGAGAACTTCCTTCTCACATCGCAGATCCGGGGTCCGTTCTTTCAGGATGATCAACCTGCCATCAAACGTCCACGGCCCCCCTTGGAGAATCCTAGTGACGTCGTTCGCGAGCCCGAACTTCACATAGTAGAAGCCATTCTCCCTCGCAAAAATCTCCATGCTACCTTTAGGCTGCCAGACTCGTGCCGCATACGCCCGGATCTGTCCATAGAAGGGCTTGTTCCCCAGGACGTACAAGACCAACGTGTTCTCCCAGAAAGCAGTCACCTTCGCTATCTCCTCCGCAGGGAACGTGGCTCGGAAGCCGCTCCCTACCTTCTTTGGTGGCACGAACTACATAGATGCTGTACATTTGGAACCTACAGGTTTGCATATGTCAGCCCAGGGCTTTTCTACAGGACGAGGAGTCGTCCACTGGGACCGAGGTACGACACCAGGAGTGGACCCAGTTCCCTGACCTCCCAAGGCAACAGCCTTTCCTTTTCCTTTGTCCGTCACAGCTACCTTGGGACGTCACCCAACCGATCTCCCAGCAGTACTATTCCCCGTCCGGGAGGGGACCCCAAGGCCAAGGGGCGTCTTCCACGACCCCGAACCCTCCCCCGCTCTCCTGTCAGAAGTGAAACGCACCTTCAAGTGGGTCAGCACGCCACCCTCCTTGCCCCCCGTCTTTTCACCACGACATCTCGCAACCGTCGTCCATCCACTACCCTCCATCTGTCCTCCCTGAGATCCAGATCCGGATCCAGGTTGAAAATCCGGAGTTCCCGTCAGATCTGGAACCCAATAAGCCCTTTCCGCCGATCTGCCTCCGCCAACATTTCTGCCCCCACCAACGCCCTTACCACTCCCGCCAGCGCCGTCGCTACTGTCGCTACCGCCGGTGCTGCCGCCAGCGCCTGAAGCCGCTCCCGTGCTCGCTGACGCGGAGCCCCCGCAGCCATCTGAGACTGCGCCGCCTCCAGTCGGACCGCCCGTGGCCGACCCGCCCCCGGCCTGGCCGCCGCCGGCCGGCCCGCCTTCGCCTTCAGCGCTGGGGTCCCACGGAGGGGACCACCTAGGGTTCGCGTCGCCCAAGTCGCCCGTTCGTGGAGACATGGCGAGGTGTATATATATATATATATATATATATATATATATATGAGATGTGCTCTATTCCAGTGGAGCAGATTGTCCAAAGGAATTTTGAAATCATTTGTGAATGCTAATTACGTTGTAACTCATTATGATAGAGAACTGTCAGTAACAGTTATACAAACCAAAATACAGTGAGAAGGACTCCCATCAAAGGCAGGTTAGCATTTCTCCATACAACTGTCCTGCAAAGGATCCTGCATAGATTATTATTGTAACAGGGTACTGCACACTAAGACCAGAATACTCCATTTACTACATGTATTAAAAAGCAAAGAAAAGGAGCATATGGATAAATGCAAAATAATTATACTTACTATCTGGCCCCCCTAGTTGATTAACAGCTTCTTCAAAAGAATTATGCAATTCTGGAGTCCATTTCATCCGATATTTCCCTGAAGTTTCCAGTGGAGAATCAAGTACTAGATTATCATCTTCCATACTCTTAACTTCTTGCTAAACCCACAGCACAACCAAGCTTCAACTAATAATCATATACTGATGCCAGTATATGGTTGTAGTAAATTACTAATAGACTGAACCCCTGAAAATGAGGTTCCAGGCAAACACGCTGCAAGAATCATACAAGTTAAATTTCAGTATAGCAGAAAGTTGTGCAAAAACACCAAATCAAAAACGGCAGACATATATCGTCCATCAAATACTGTTTCTATAGGTCACTTATGATGCAAAAGACCGCCTGGAGTGCTAAAAAAGCACTTCTACGAAAAAATATCATTCAATTAAAACTTTCATGCAAGAGAAAAAGAGAGTGGAATTTTTTCAATTCAGTCTAAAGTCCATGACACTCCTAATAGAACCCTAGTAGAGGTACACCATTAGAAGAAGAAAAATTACTATAAATGCTTAATGACTGTGAGGAAAGAAACAATCAGCATGTTAAAAGATTAAGTGCTTGCTTACATTAACTTCCAGCAGTACGCACCAAAATTGTCATATGACCTTATAATAACATATACATGTTTTAGGAAGAGAGAAACAATTAATTACTTTAAGAGCGGGCCTAATATTATCAGTTAGCACAGGAGATTACATTATTACTAGGAAGGTTAATAGACTAACATGTAATGATAGTAAAAATTTACCAAGAGAGAGCTCAAGTACTCAGCATAATGGCCTTAGATATTAGAAGTAGGAAATGGAAGAAAAAGGATAGGATAGAGAAGAGACCAACAACCAAATGGTGTAACTTGGAAGGAGAGAATAAGTTTCAAAGATAAAATGATAAAAGAAGGAAGATGAAAAATAGAAGAAGATTCTAATACGTCAAATTGTATCCAAAAAGTAGGAAAGGAGATTCTAAGAGTTTCAAATGACAATGGTTGGACTTCGAAAGAAAGTTGGTGCTTGAGCGAGGAAGTCTAAAAGGTACTTAAGGCAAAAAGAATTTCCTATAAAGATTGGCAAAAGTTAAAAATGAGGAGAACTTCGAGAGAAAAAATAGCAAAAAAGGAAGCTAAGAAAGCCGTTAATAAAACTAAATCTAAGACATGTGATTATTCGTATAGGAGGTTAGAAACTAATAAGGGGAAAAAAGATATTTATAGACTTGCTAAGAGTAGAAAATGGGTATGGAATTAGTAATATTTACTATTTAGTGTATCAAGAGCGAGGACCAAAAAGTATTGGTACGAGAAAATGATATAAAAAAAACTGGAGAAGTTATTTTCACAACTTACTTAACGAGAGTAACTAGAAAAGTTTAGGTTAAAGACAAAGTTAGTTCAAGATAAGTCATATAACTATTGTCGTAAAATTTGAATTTTTGAAGTTAAGGATGCTCTAAAGAAAATGAATATTGAAAAAACGATAAGACCTGATGATATTCCTTTTGAGGTTTAGACATGTTTAAGAGAGAAAAGATTAAAGTGGCTTACTGATTTATTCAACCAAATCCTAAGGACTAAAAAAATATCCGATAAATAGAGAAGTAGTATTATAGTACCATATATAAACAAGGAAGATATATATAGTTGTAATAACTAGCATAAATTAAGCTTATAAGTCGTACCGTAAAACTATAGGAGAGAGATTAAAACAAAGACTAGAATTTTTGAGAATCAAACCAATTTTATGTAGAAGAGTTCTAAATGCAAGTCATTTACTTATCAAGAAGATTAATAGGAAAGATTTAGTGAGAGAAAAAAGAGATTTGCATATAGTTTTTATTGACTTAGAGAAAGTCAATTGAGTTCCTAGGGAGATAATATAGTGAATTTTGAAAAGAAAAAAAAAAGTTCATAATAGTTACATTGAGACTATTAAAGACATGTAATATGATAGAGTTAGACCGACTTTGTGAACTATCATGAGAGATAGTAAACCATTTCCTATTACCTATGGCTTACACCAAGGATCATCATTAAGTCCTTACCTTTTTGCAGTAGCTCTGGATGGAATTACTAGGCATATCTTGGAGGAGGTTCCATGTGTATAATGTTTGTTGATAATATTGTGTTCTTGATAAGAGTAAGAAAGTTTAAATGCTAAAATATAAGTGTGGAGAGAAATATTGAAATCTAGGAATTTAAAATTAAAACTAGTAATAATTGTTGCAGTAACATGAAGAATGTGAATTTTGCTTTAAGGTACGTTGCTCCATCTACTACAACATAAGCTGTATATATCCCCTTCATTTACCACAACAAGATTGCAAGCAAATTTGGCCAGAGCTATAGCTCATCTTACAACAACGAATGTTGCAGATGAAGCAATTCGACTTGTTTGTTGTAGCCCGTCAATATCAACCAAAAATTTATAATTCAACTTGCTGAGTTATAGCACACAAGGTTGCTTAATCGTTCGTCGATTCTTCTTGTTTCACCATCTTTTGTCTAACGCATACCACCATGTAGACCTAATAACCTATGTATGTAGCTTTTAGTTTTAACTTTTAAGGATAATGTAGCTAACAGGAGGAACAATAATATAACTCATAGGAAATTGCTTTTTCATGGGACGGAGGGAGGATAATTGCATTATGTCATCATCCCCTACTAACATCATTCCGGACTAGTTAAACAATTGGCACCTCTATGTGAAGATGTAAGAGAATCCCCTAGGAAGATCAAGTGCAAATTGCTCCCCAAGCTGTTGCACCGAGAGGAGGACCACCGGGACAACCGTACAATGCATCAAAACTGAGCAGGTTTTCTTCCCAAGTTAGTGTCCAATTATCATCACATCACATCACATCACATCACATGGCATAGGTTTTATAAGACCATCATCTAGAAGCTTGGCGCTCTCAGACCCAACAATCAACCCTAGGCTTATCTAGATATGGACACTATACAAATTCAGAATCCTGCATTTGGACCTCTTTCGAGACTATAAATGAGCGAGCCATATCCAAAATAAGTGTCAAGAAAATGGTGTGTCAGAAACAGATATACACACGAATAAAGGTCCTCTGGAGGAGTACCCGCGCAACGTAGCACGAACCACACAGACTTTAGAGTGTCCTAACGTATCATGGCACTATTCTAAAAGGCGGTCTAGGCGGCCGCCTAGGCGGCGCTTAGGCGGTAGGCGCATAGTGCCCGCTCGATGCCCGCCTAGGCACCCGCCTAGACCACCCGACGTCCGTCTGTGCATGTTTTGGATTTTATGGACTTTTTCTGCAATTTTCAGTAGGTTTATTGGATTTTTTTTAATTTGTTTCTGAACCGCCTAGATCTAGGCAGCCGCCTAGGTGACCGCCTAGGCGCTAGGCGGTGAGTGCCCGCCCGACTAGCGCCTAGCACTTTTCTGTGCATGCGCCGTGTCTGGTACGTGTCCTGCACGATACGATACACATGAAGAACCTACCTCTGAAGCGTTTATGCAGATCATCCCAACTAGTTTCCTAATCTTGTCATCCACTCCATAGATACAAGTAAATTTTGAGAAAAAAGAACTTACAAAATTTTCTTTACACTAGATTCTTGACCTAAAAAAACTTTCTAATTGCAAGCAATCCATAGAAAAGAACTAAAACCCTAAAATCTTCTTGGAATCAAATGAAGGAAATTAGGAAATAAGAGAGAGAGAGAGAGAGAGAGAGAACTCACCTTGGGTTTCCTTCGGAGGAAAACAATCGAAGGAGGAAGTGAGGATGGAGAGGGGTCTTTGAGGAGACGATCGGGAGCGGAAGTGACAAACAAGGAAGTCATTTTCGGGAGATGCTGCTCGCGGTGGGAAGTCGACGCCTCTCTCTCTGAAGCATTTCAAGGAAACTGGCACGTCCTTTTTTCCATTTATACCCCTATTTCTTCGAGACCAAATCCAAATCCTACCGACCCATATAAAATGGTTTTTTCTAAGGGCACCACCTTTTTACTTGGTAAATTATAAGGACACAGCACATTTTACTCAGGGCTGTCCAAGTGTTAGTTTTTCATTATTTACAAGTTTGCCACTGAAAAAATTACTCAGGCTATCTAAGTGGTAGGTATAAAAGATAATGAGGACTGCCAGAAATTGTGGCAGTCCTGAAAGTAATGAGGACTGCCATAATTCCTGGCAGTCCTAGAAGTAATGAGGACTGCCAGGAATTGTGGCAGTCCTGAAAGGGACATGTTCTACAACAGGACTGCCACAATTTCTGGCAGTCCTAGACATATTGAGGACTGCGAGAAATTGAGGCAGTCCTGAAAGATACTTGCTGTACAGCAAGTTCCTTTCAGGACTGCCACAAATTTCTGGCAGTCCTAAAGTCGACATTCCCGAATGAAAAAAATATATTAGGGTTTATTTCAATCTTGATAATAGAGTGAAATATGCATTTTAGGATTTATTTTCATGCATTCTTTGTGAGGAAAGAAGTATTTAACCTTTATTTTTATACATTTTAGGGTTTATTTAATTTTTTGGGTGCCATCGAAATTGGGAAAGAGAAGGAAACTAGGGTTTTGATGGAGATGGTGATGATGGAAACGGTGGAGAAGAAGAAGATGATGATGATGAGAAAAAAACTAGAATTTTGATGAAGATGTGAGAATGGAAATGGTGGAGAAGAAGAAGATGGATAGAAGAAGAAGAAGAAAGCTAGGGTTTGTGAAGAGAGAGAGTGGAGAAGAAGAAAATGGACAGCCCCTGAATAGAAAATTTGGACAGCCCGAGTAAAAGTTCCTCAAAGCCTGGCTAGCCCTAATCCTGGCTAGCCCCGAGTAAAAAAGGCTGTGCCCTTATAAATAGCCTTTTACTTGGGAGCAGTCCAAAATAGTTTAAAAAAATTACAAGTTTGGCATGACTTTTTTTTACTTGGAGGCAGTCCAAGTTTTGGTATAAAAGCAACTTTTTTTTTTCCTCTTTCCTTCCTCTACTCTTTTCTTCTCTCCCTCAACTCTTTTCTTCTCTTCCTCTCCATTTTAGGTTAGAACAAAATCTAGCCAAAAAAATTTCCCAACCTAAATTTTGGAAAGATTGTTGGTAAAATATCTAGTAATAGTGTCAAAGACTTCTCTCATTTATTGGTAAGTCATTGAATTAATATTTGTTTAATGTTTTAAACATAAATTTCACATATAAAAGTTGAATTATGTGTTTAATGTAGAAAAATATTGAACATGTAACAACCGGGATCATCAAATGTTGTATACTCTCTTCCCGCCACGTCCGAAGAACACTTTGATGCATCGGAAGTCCTCTTGGTAACTAAATTTTAACTTTTTATCGGGTGAAAAATCGAATTGTGACACAGAGGACTGTCACCTCTCTGGCAGTCCCGATCATATATTAGGACTGCTAGAGAGGTGGCAGTCCTTCACATATGTAGGACTGCCAGGCCCCTGACAGTCCTACATATGTGAAGGACTGCCACCTCTCTGGCAGTCCTAATATATGAGAAAATATTAACCTATTTGCTTTATGATGTTGTATAATTGTATTAACTTTTAAGTTCTATTGTAGGACTTGAGATCTTTCGATTTTGCGGTACCTGCTCCAATTGCAGTCAATGTAGCCCATTTATTCTGGACCGATCTTTGTTTTGAATCAAGCGACGGTACGGTACATTGGTGTCGAGAAGTTGGACGAAAAAAACAACATAGTTCTAGTGTATCCAGATCGGCCCGAAATCGCTCGGGACGACAAACTGTGGTGGTTGGCTGTGAAAGAGGTGGTGTGTTCAGAACGTACAAAAAAATACAGTTATCCAAAGTAAAGTTCCAAAAAAAATGTTGGAACGAGGAAATGTGGTTGTCCATTCACGATACATATTAGAAACGAAGAAAAAGGAAAATTGACAGTAGAAGTAAAAAATGGAACCCACAACCATGAGATTGCCGAAACACTATTGGGAAAGACCACTACATGTCAGTCCCGTCTGCCGGCTATTTATTTGCTAATAGGTACATGATACCTGTTGTACTTATCTCGCCGGGTATTAGCAATACATTCTTTCCGATGTGCGCTCCTCCGACGGACCACGGACATTCTAACCTATGTACTATAGGTCTAATCGGGGATCACTTCGTTATACTAAAGATGATCGCTCATTCTCCAGTTCCTCCACCTTCAACAGTTTGGTACAAAAGAGCACCGGTCGAAGCCATCGCTTGGACCACACCTTTCGTTGATCAGATCAACCATTGTAAGAAGTTGTTGAAGTTTGAGGAGCCAAGAGACTTACCTGCTGACCACTACGACGTCGAAATCGACTGAGTATGGATATATTTACAGTTTGACATTTTGTATATGTAGGACCACTTTTGTATACAGTTAAATATGAAGTCCACTAATCTATATGGAGTAAATTTTGTATACAGTAAATTTTGCGTATTGGACTTACCTATATGGAGTACGACTTTTGTATACAGTGAAATATGAAGTTCAGTATGTTATATGTGTTTACCTGTATGCTATCTGTGTTATATGTGTCTACCTGTGTCTATCTATGTTATATGTGCTTACATGTGTGCTATCTGTGTTATATGTGTTACCTGTGTGCTATCTATCTTATATGTGTTTATTGTTGGCCCAATAATTGTATCATGTTTTTGAATATGGTTAATATGTTAAGTTTAGCATTTCTTTATCACTAATCTTCATACTATCGCTATAGCATTTCTACTTATACCTTTGGTGATATGTGCCTATTGGTTTACATATTAGTGATATGAGCTTATCTATCTTAAATTTAATCGGGTTGCCAAAATCAAAACTATGTTTTTGATTTTGGTTATTCAATTAAATTTAATCATTATGATATCACTAACATTTATGCTATCACCTTAGCACTTATACTTAAACTCAGCATTGTCCTAATGTGCATTAAACTTATCATACTTGCTACTATGTATATTGCTTTGTTCGTCTAACATGTACATGCAGAAAAGCAATAAACAAGATCAATGTGGACATATGCAATGAAGAAATCATGGTGGGCCAAAGACGACGGATCCCACAAGATTTCTCTGAACCACCCGACGACATCTCTGGAGTCACGCACTCGGGATTTTTGTTGCCCGGTCAGCGGACGGGGGTCGAGGGGGCAGTGCCCCTCGTCGGGGGTTCGGGGGCGAAGCTCCCGAAAGGTATTCAGTATTCGCAAATTGGATATCTTTGGACAGCTGCCGCCAAGAAAAAAAGCCAGCACCTATCAAAGGAAGAAGCCAAGCCATGCCATCATCATTTCAAGACTCTGAAGAAGCCTGCACCTGCTATAGTATATCGGGAGTCTGTAAACGAGTCTTAGGAATAATTGTAAACATAAGAAATGGATGGCAAAATCGAAAGCTAGGGTAGAAACTAGCCCAGGATCATTTTTCGGATGAAAACCGGCATACCGACAGTATACCGGTCTATACCGACGGTATACCGATTTTGTTCACAGAAAATTTTTTGTCTACAAAATCGGCATACCGACGGTATACCGGTTCAGTAACGTTGAAATTCTAACGGTCGGATTTCGAGCATTTAATGATCCCAACGGCTATATTTCTAGCCGTTGTAATTCCAGACCAGCATACCGACGGTATACCGGTCCATACCGACGGTATACCGGTCGCTGTCTGAAAAGTTGCCTTTGAGCTCTTTTCAATGCTTTGGTTATAAATAGCCTTGAACCCCTTCATTCAAGGTTGATGCTTTGAGCCTAAAAATTTCTAAACCACCAAAGCCTATCCACAAACAACTCTACAAAGCTTTCATTTGCCATCCACAAATTGTGTTAGAGTTATTGAGTTGAAAAGTAAGATCTTCATCTTATTGTGTAAGGAGATCAAAACCTATTGTGAAAGATTGAAGTTGGAGAGTCTTCGTATCCAAACTCTTGGTTGAAGTTGGAGAGTCTTCATATCCAAACTCTCGGTTGAAGTCGGAGAGGCCTTCGGATTAAAGCTCTCGTGTAAGAAGTTGGCGAGTTCTTCGGATCCAAACTCGTGTGTAACTATTTACTCAAATAGTGGATTAAAGTCGGAGAGAGTTCCGGGACTGGAGTGCCTCTTGGGAGGATACCAGGATATATCGTGTGTCGGTATTGTTATTGCTTCTTCTCTTGCACTTATATTTTTAAATTGCCTATTAGCTTGTGCTAAGTGCTTGATTAGTTAGCTTGACCCTATTCACCCCCCCTCTAGGGTTCCTACAATTGGTATCAGAGCAAGGACTCTATTGTTAGGCTTAACATCCTTAGAGTAGATCCTTGTTATTTTTCTATGGCATCATATTCCTCCTACTCCTCCTCCGATAAAGAGGGTTTTACTTCTAGTAGCATAGACAATCATGTTTCTTCTAAATGCAAGAAATGCTCTAAGTGGAAAGCCATGGCTAAACAATCCTTAGAGATTCTTGATAACTTTTATTTTACAAATGAAGAACTTTCTGAAAAGGTTATTCATTTAGAAGAAGTAAATGAGTTTTTGAGAAATGAAAACAATAATTTATTATCTAGACTTGATTCTCAAAACTCATCATGTGTTTCTTTAAAGAGTTTGTGTAACGCCCCAGTCCCAAAATACGTAGGACTAAAAACGTAGACATGTCAGCTGTATTCATACGAAGTACATAGGCCTCGTATGGGTACATAAGCTATAAAATGCAGTAGAACCATACTAATCTCATCCACACAAAAATATATGAATAATTGATATCATATAATCAACCATGAAATTGTCATTTGGTACATGTAGTTGGGCGAAGACAAATCCACTACCAACGGTGAAAAGAAATACATAACAAAAGAAAGATTTTTGGCGAGTGAAGCGAAGACGGTCCAAATGCAATCATCCTCGAAGAAATAGCGATGATCACGGCTAGAGCTAGAACACCTGCGAAAGACAATAGCACACACCTGGCGAGATAACCAGGTCCTCAGAGGGACGTAACAAGACACATAATATCATGCCATAAACTGAATAAAGTTAGCTCAACAGAAAAGTATATGTGACTTCACAAATAAAGGTCCTTAACCATTCTAGGTGAAAATGCAATTTGAAGACAACGTTCCACAAAAGGGCTCTCGAGACTAGAAATACGGCGCGTTAGCGTTTCAACCAAGGCACTAGTGGCGTCTAGAGAAAAGTAAATGCACGGCCCATTAGCACTCGAGCGAGAACTAAGGGGCGTCTAGAGAAAAATAAATGCACGGCCACTAGCTCTTGGGTGAGTCACTAACGGCAGCTAGAGGAAAGTAAATGCACGGCACATTTGTGTTTCAACCGAGGCACTAGTGGCATCTAGAGAAAAGTAAATAAATGCACGGCCACTAGCTCTCGATTGAGTCACAAATGGCATCCAGAGAAAAGTAAAGGTGTGAAAGCCCCTGCGCCTAATAACTGTCTTCACCCTCCCCATGCACTACTCGTACTGAATCCACATCACGACATTCCTAATAACTGCTAAGTCGCTAAGTCTTCTAGACAACCATAACTATTTAGCAGTTATTGCCTATCGTACGGCATGTGCGCACCGATGGCCAGTCGATACGTACGTCCGAGATCTATATGAGACTCGTGACTCGTGATACACAAGTGTCGGGACAATGAATGCGACACAAACAAAGGTAGTCCCTTAACTCTAGGCCAAATGCAACTAAAATATAATAATTTGCAAGTACAGTTTATATTTTCTAGAATAAGTAAAAAAAACATGCATGATATTGAGCAAGAAATTAAACAGTAAAGGCAAGGTGTCTTGCCTGGTAGGACGCCTGGTGTGCTGCGATAATCCTGGTGGCATGAACTGCGACTTTGGTGTAACAACTACACAAGGGGACCTCTGTTGGTGGTACAGACCGGTGCATCGGGTCCAGAACGGTCAATTTAGTTAGGGTGGACATATGGTAGGACAGAATTGGCGAGAGGATAGGAAAAATGGGATTAGTCATGGACCGCAAGATAATCGAAGGGAACTCACGGAGAGAATACTTATATTATTTTGAAAAATAAATACTTGCATATATATCCTTACTAGTTAAAATAATTTTTAATAACAATTTGAAAATAGTTTACACATATCACAAAATTGGAAACTATATTTTATTAGTCCAAAATATTTTTAGGCTACAAACTCTAAGTTATACATAAATAGAAATATATGTTTTTATTACTCAAAAATACTTTAGATAAATATTTTGGAAAGTCTATAAAATTATTTAGGGCTAAAATCTAATATTAGTCAAATATAGTTTTTGTAAAACTATCTTTTAAAATAGTTAAAAATTTCTATAAATCAAATAATGACCATAATAATACATAGTGTACACATGTACATATAATATTAATTAGTAAGAACACTATTACTATTATTATAAAAATAACATAACAAGGTAATAATAATAATAATAATAATAATAATAATAATAATAATAATAATAATAATAAAACTAATAATAATAATAGTAATGATAAAATAATCATATGATAATAATAATAATAATAAATAAATAAGTAATAATAATAATAATAAAAAATTTATAAACCATCCTCCCTGGCTTGTGCGAATTAACAGAAGAGGGAGGGGTTTCATAAAAAGAAGAGGGAAAGAATTTAGAGAGGGAAGAGAGAAAGAGATTGGGCGCGGGGGTTTCAGTGGGGGCTGCGCGGCTCGCCGGCGGACGCGCTAGGAGGGCGCGGGTGGCGCGGCGGGCGGCGCGCTCGCGCTGGTGCGGTGGAGTCTCCAGTGTGGCACGTGATCGGGGTTCGAGCGGGGCGGATGGTCGAAGGAGATGGATGAGTGGGGGTGGCTCAGCCGCGGCGGTGGCGAATCGCCAGGGGCGGCGAGGAGGTTGCTGTGCCGGGCGGAGAGGAGCGGGCGGAGGCAGTTTTGATCGGTCGGCAGCGCGGACCGGAGGCGAGAGGCGAGCTAAAGGGAGAGCTGGACGAAGGGAGGGCTAAGATGGCCTGAGGGGTCGAGGCGAGAGCCAGGGGAGAGAGGAAGACTCGGGGAAGGGCTCTGCCGGCTCTCCGGCCTAGCGCGGCGGTGTGGTGGTTAGGGCACGAAGGGGGCGGTGGAGGCAGCAGATCGAGGGAGACCTAGTGAGAGAGAGGGAACGAGTGGAGTCACCGACGCCGGGGCTAGGCAGCGCGGGCGGAGAACGGGGAGCGGGATGCTCGTCCTGGTTTGTTCGGCCACGGTTGGCGGAGCTCGGCGAGAGCGATGGCACCGGCAGCGGAGAAGCTGGTGAGGGCCACGTCCGGGGTTCGTACACACGACGACGGCGGTCGAACCTGGGCCAGCGCGGCTCACCGAGTCTAGGGTTCTGGCTGACGACGTGGCGGTGGAAAATCTAGAGACGTCGAGGGGACTCAGGGATGGCGGTGGAGGGCTTAACGTGGAGGATGTGGCCGACGAAAGCAACGCGGCTTCGACGGAGGTAGGTGTTTTCCGTTTTTCCTTGTCTCGGGTGGTTTGGTGTTTGGTGATTATCGGATTTTGGCGTTGATGGGGCTGTTGGTCGGAGAAACGGCGGGGTGGCCGTTGGCGATTGTCGGGGGTGATATCGGTGATGGTAGCAGTTGGTGACGGGGGTGGTTTTGGCGGATGGCGATGGCCGCAGTGGTGGTGGCTGGGTTTGGCCAGGCCTTGACAGTGAGGAGGTGGTGTCGGCAGAATTGGAGGCCGTGGGGTTGGGGACGGTTCTATGGGCGGTCGGGGTAGAGGGGGTCGGAGCCGAGACGATGACAGCAAGAGACGGTGGTCGTGGCAGTAGTAGCTTTTAGGGTTGGGATAGGAAGAATCCGTGTCGGGGATGAGTTGCGTTGTGTCGAGAGTGTTCGACACGACGGGAGTGGAGGGTCGGATTTGTCGGCCTCGGGTCGGAAAATAATGTATCTGTAAAATTTAGTGGAAAGGGAAAAAGAAAGGACACGGACACGATGCACTGCACGTTGTGGAATTTTATTTGTGAATGAATAATGAATTGGAGGAGTACCTTCCTATTTATAGGATGTGGGAATTCCCAATTAGATAAGAATTAGGAGTAGCCTAAAACCCAAAATAGATAACTCGCAAATTTAATTTAAATCAAATCTAAGTCTAAATGCAAATCTAATTTAAATCGAATTAAATTTTAGTTTAAAATCGAATAGGATAAATCAAATTCCAAATATAGATATTAATTTACTATTTTAAACATATCCATAAATCAAATCAAGATTTAAATTGTACAATAATTTCAAAATATGTTTTCTAAAAATGCTATAATAATAATTTTGAAAATACACTATTATTTAAAATAACTAATAAATAATTACTAAATATATATGTATTACAAATAATATATAAATATACTTTCTAATATACCATTTTATAGGAAAAATACTTTATCATTATAACTGTATAAATGAAAGACTTTTCATAATTAAAACCATAAACTTGAAAATGATAGCTAGAAATAATTATTACCTATATTATTTTGAAACCATAAAAATAGAAAAAATATTTTTCTAAAAATATGTACGCTCGCACATATTCGCACTCGTCGAGCAATTTCGAAGAATAAAATTTTCGTACACGACGTACAATATGACTACGTGACGTACAATACAAAAATTTAAATCAGTACTAAATTTAATAAAAAAATAAAAAAAATTAGTAGAAATTTTAGGGGTTTTACAGTTTGAATGAGGCTTTAATCTTGAAAATTAAATCTTTTTCCTCATCTATAGAAGATCTTAAAAGTCAAACGCATGTGTTAACTTCTTTGCACGATTCTTCTATTGATTCTTTAGAGAAACAAAATGATGATTTTATTTCTAGAATTGCTTTATTTGAAAAAGAGAATTATGCTTTAAATGCTAAATTCGATTCTCTTACTTGTTTGCATGATGATTTGCTATTAGAACATGATATTCTTAAAACTAAATCTTCTCATGCTTACTCTAGAGATATTCATCATTCTAGTATGTCACATGTTCATAATCATACTCATTCCGATACATGTGCACACACTAGTATTAGGTGCTTCTATTGCTCTCGCATTGGACACATGAGCTTCACTTGTCCTATTCGTAGGAGTTTTTCTACCAATGCTAGAGTAAATAGTATGTGGGTCCCTAAAGCTAATAAATGTGGATCCAAGTTTATTTGGATACCAAAGTCTTCATCTAATGTTGTAGGTGAAGTTTCTTGTATCGGGACATAGCACCGAAGAGCGTGTTGGTGGTTGCAAAGCTCAAAGGTTATCTTCCAAGCAATTGCACCAACACAAGCGTGGCCACTAGAGCCACTTTGGTAACATGCTAAGCGATTCTCTTTAAATTGTTTATATTTATAGAATCTAGCATGTTTCACTCATTGTCTTGCTACTCGCTCACATTGATATTCTTTAGTTGTCTTTTATATAAATCAATGTGAGATATAATACTAGCATGCTTAGTTAATTTTCTTATTAATTCTTTTATCTAGCATGACTAGTTACTCGGCTTAAATGATTAGTTCACACTATGTAGTTTATCACTCATTTTCTATTAGTGTGACACATTTATATATGCATGCTCGTTATTCTTAATCTTTTATAAATCATGCATATCACTCTAGTCCATAGGAGCTTGGTTTTGATTTGAGTTAATATGATTTTAACTCTCCGTCTTTAGAGGTTTTGAAATAGTTACTTCTTGCCGGTTTGTATTTAATATGTCATATTTATCTTAATCGGTATTTGTGAATATATGTGTTTAGCACAAGCTTCTTATCACTTGACAAGTATATACTTATACTTTCACTTTAACCTTGTGCTTACATAATATATTCATTATTGATTCTCATATTTTATTTTGATTAAACCTCTTATAAATCAATTATGTCTTTGCCTAATAAAGCTTATTTATATGTGTTTTGAATTTGTGATATTTTTTCAAACGTTCATTAAGGATACATGACTATATTCATTAAAATTTCCATTTACATGTAGATCATGTATTTCTTATGTTGATATATATTTTTGTATAAATATCTTTATGTGGGCATATGAGTTAATTTAAAGTTTTATATTGACTTGAAGAGTATTTAATTATACTTGTTATCTTCAAACTTGTGCTTATCTCATACTTTAGCTATTGATTCCTTTGACCAAATTTATGCTTCTTGAATCGATTAGCTTCTTCCGTAAAGTCTTCTTTTTTTGATAATATCTTCTTGACTTTTTGGTTGGCATTATGGATACATGTTCTTAATTAATTTTTGATCTCTTCATGTATGCCTATTCGTGATATATATAGTTTCATATATAAATGATTCCTAACTTTTGATATTTATTTGTTTTATACCGTTAAATTGGGATGTTGAGAGAAAATGTTTATTAGTGTCTTGTTCATGACTATTTATGGAAGTTCTTTTAAGGATCACATGGTCTTGTGCTTTACCTTGCTTGTTAAATTCACCTCCTTAATTAGTACATTTTTTTCTAGTTTATATTTTTATATTTTACTATGGTGCACTATGAAAGCTTTTGAAAAATGTACTTCTTGATATCTTTAGCATTTAGCTTTCTTGATCTTAATGATCTTTCTTTGCTCATTCCTTGGGTTTATGCTTCTTTTTGAATTATTGTTGCCCAAAGTTTTTGTAGCACATGAGAATACATGTAATTGATACATCATATTTCTTATGACTTTAGCTACTATGGTTTGAGCTTTTGTGTTGACATTTTTCATTTCTAGAGAATACACTTATGTCATAATGGATATAATATTTTGCATTCTCTAGATCGATCTATCATTTTATTATCTTGGATTAATCTTAATACTTGGCAAAGAGATTTATTATATTATGTTTTCATGAGTATCTCTTTTGGTCTATACTTGATAAGAGATTAATTCATTTATTTGTCATCTTATGCTCTTATCCTTGCTTAGTAAAGAGTCTATAAATTATTTTGTTCATTCAAAATGTATTGCCCTCTTTGTGAAATCTATGCTTGAGCAAGTATCTTTAGTGTTAGTGACTTAAGATTAAATGAGCACATTTATCTTGTTAATGCCCTACCTCATTAATCTTAATTAGTTATGTAGCTTGCTTATTTATGCTATATTGTTAAGCTATATAATTTGGTTCACTTTCACTCATCTAACTATTATTTTTCTTTTCGATCTATATAAGATATGCTAGTTTACATAAACAAGATCTGTGATTCTTCTAAATGTAATTTGTATCCTATTTTAGATACATATGTTTGTTCTCTAAAACTAATTTTACAAATTCTTGATTAGATCTTGTTTCTCTTGGAGGTTTGTGATTCCTTTCTTTAAGTCTCCTTCCTTATTAGTCATTAGCATGTATCTCTTAAACTTCTCTCACTTTTGAGTCATAATTTCATCGTATTATCATTTACATCTCTTCTTGATTATGTTTGTAATCATTTAAATGAGAATGACTCTTTTCCATATTTTTTATTATTTTATGAGATTTTATCATAAATATGGATTTGGGATTTTCTTTATGAGATTTGTTGGATCATGTTTAATTTGTTTATTTTTATTGATAAAAGATCCTAATGGTTGAGCAGTCCTATATTATCTTATTATATGATTATCAAACTAATTTATTACTCTACTTTGACTACTCATGGATTGCCACATATGGGCCTTTGCTATTTGAACTTTATGGTTTATTATTTACCATTAGCAAGGTTTGGATTTTACCAGTTGATGGGTACATATATGGTAAAATATATCTAGTCCATGTAATGTAATAAATTGGTTGATTCTTTCTTAATTAGATAATCATGGACATGATGTTTGAGTTTTATTTTTAGTTTATTGTTTAGCTATATTCTATCTATCATCATGATTGTTCTTAATTGACTTTATTCTTTTTCATGATGACTTTTTCTCAAAGGATAACATACATTGATCTATCATATTTAATCCTCCTATATAAATTAATGTATGCCATCTTTTGATTATACGTGCTAAATTGGAATATTCTTTTGATGTTTCATTTTTAGTGGCTATTATGCTAAATTGGTTACCTCTTCTTGACTAAAGATGACATTATTCGTCTTATGACGATTTTAAAGCATTATATGCATTGAGCAGGGGGGAGAAATCCTTAGTTGATTTACTCATAGATCTTTATATTATCTACTTTTATGCTATAAGTGCTTTGGAACTAGACGCATATTTTGAGGGGGAGCAAATTAATTGATTCAATTCATTTATACCCTGTAATATGTCGTATACCTAGTTCATCATGAACCCATATTTTCTTCTATTTTCATATCCTATTGATTGAGGTCATGATATTTTTATTTGTGAAGGACTTATGAGAGTGTACGCAATTGTCTTCATCATATTATCTCTCTTTTATATGGGTTAACTAAGTCATCCTGTTAATATTAACTTTCATATCTTATCTTGATGACTATTGTGCTTTCATTGTTTTGGCTTTCCTTAAATGCTTAATTGATTTGGCTTTTCTTATTGAGGACTTACCTAAAATTCTTGTTTATCTATATTGGTAATACTTTGAGGGGGAGCATTCAAGTCGACTGATTTCTCCTTCTCAAGTATTTTTCTTCTTTACCTTCATGTTTATCAAAAAGGGTATTCATATAGCATGATAAGGTAATTGAGTTCAAATGCATGAACTTGGGTAAGCATACAGATTTTGCAAATAATGATATTATTCTATATCAATTGCTCTATTGTACATTGATCATTCATTTCTTTTGTTCTACAATTGGTTTACATATTTTTTTGTGAACAATTTTGACTTTCAAATGGCTGTTTGATCAATGTTTCAAGTTTATATCTTCCAACTATCTCACTTGGTATTTTTATATCAATTACTTTGCAATTATCTAATCCTCATGGCGTTTGATTGAAATCCTTTACTTCATAATTCTCTTCCAAAACTAGAGTGATATTTCATATAATATTATGTTTTGGAGTTTCTTTCTTGATTTTCAAGTTGGTAAAACTAATTTTTGACTGTTTATCAATTTTATTTGTTTTACCAACTATATTATGTTTTGACATGCTTCTTTTAAATATTTGATGTTCTACATTGGCATTGTAGCTTTATAAACTTGTCATTACACCCTTCTTCCATTGTTCTTTATTAGTATATCTTGATCATGATTGTCTATAAGTTCCCCATGCTCTTTTTTTATTTTATACTTGAGATTGATTTCATTTTATCTCTTAGTACGGGGGAGCCTATTTTTGATCATGTCAAAGGGGGAGAAGTAAGTTTAAGTATGTATTTATAAGTAATCTAAGTAGTATGCTTTCAGTGATATTTCTTATATCTCTTGTAAATTAGTGATACATGCATCTATTGTATCCATAATAAACTTAACCGATTTGCCATAATCAAAAAGGGGGAGATTGTTGGCCCATTGATTGTATCATGTTTTTGAATATGGTTAATTGTTAAGTTTAGCATTTCTTTATCACTAATCTTCATACTATCGCTATAGCATTTCTACTTATACTTATACCTTTGGTGATATGTGCCTATTGGTTTACATCTTAATGATATGAGCTTATCTATCTTAAATTTAATCGGGTTGCCAAAATCAAAACTATGTTTTTGATTTTGGTTATTCAATTAAATTTAATCATTATGATATCACTAACATTTATGCTATCACCTTAGCACTTATACTTAAACTCAGCATTGTCCTAATGTGCATTAAACTTATCATACTTGCTACTATGTATATTGCTTTGTTCGCCTAACATGTACATGCAGAAAAGCAATAAGCAAGATCAATGTGGACATATGCAACGAAGAAATCATGGTGGGCCAAAGACGACGGATCCCATAAGATTTCTCTGAACCACCCGACGACATCTCCGGAGCCACGCACTCGGGGGTTTCGCTGCCCGGTCAGCGGACGAGGGTCGAGGGGGCAGCGCCCCTCGTCGGGGGTTCGGGGGCGAAGCCCCCGAAAGGTATTCAGTATTCGCAAACTGGATATCTTTGGACAGCTGCCGCCAAGGAAAAAAGCCAGTACCTATCAAAGGAAGAAGCCAAGCCATGCCATCATCATTTCAAGACTCTGAAGAAGCCTGCACCTGCTACAGTATATCTGGAGTCTATAAACGAGTCTTAGGAATAATTGTAAACACAAGAAATGGATGGCAAAATCGAAAGCTAGGGTAGAAACAAGCCCAGGATCATTTTTCGGATGAAAACCGGCATACCGACGGTATACTGTTCTATACCGACGGTATACCGATTTTGTTCACAGAAAGTTTTTTGTCTACAAAATCGGCATACCGACGGTATACCGGTTCATACCGACGGTATACCGGTTCAGTAACGTTGAAATTCCAACGGTCGGATTTCGAACATTTAATGATCCCAACGACTATATTTCTAGCTGTTGTAATTCCAGACCGGCATACCGACGGTATACCGGTCCATACCGACGGTATACCGGTCGCTGTCTGAAAAGTTGCCTTTGAGCTCTTTTCAATGCTTTGGTTATAAATAGCCTTGAACCCCTTCATTCAAGGTTGATGCTTTTAGCCTAAAAATTTCTAAACCACCAAAGCCTATCCACAAACAACTCTACAAAGCTTTCATTTGCCATCCATAAATTGTGTTAGAGTTATTGAGTTGAAAAGTAATATCTTCATCTTATTGTATAAGGAGATCAAAATCTATTGTGAAAGGTTGAAGTTGGAGAGTCTTCGTATCCAAACTAACGGTTGAAGTTGGAGAGTCTTCGTATCCAATCTCGGTTGAAGTTGGGGAGTCTTCGTATCCAAACTCTCGGTTGAAGTCGGAGAGGCCTTCGGATTAAAGATCTCGTGTAAGAAGTTGGCGAGTTCTTCGGATCCAAACTCGTGTGTAACTATTTACTCAAATAGTGGATTAAAGCCGGAGAGTTCCGGGACTGGAGTGCCTCTTGGGAGGATACCAGGATATATCGTGTGTCGGTATTGTTATTGCTTCTTCTCTTGCACTTATATTTTTAAATTGCCCATTAGCTTGTGCTAAGTGCTTGATTAGTTAGCTTGACCCTATTCACCCCCCCCTCTAGGGTTCCTATATGTGTTTACCTGTGTGCAAGTATGTGTGGCAAAATATACCAATTTGTTAAAGTATCCGACTAAGTATCATGACTGCCACCCCCCTGGCAGACCTACACTAAATTAGGACTGCCAGGGTGCTGGCAGTCCTAATTGAAACTTGCTGTAACAGCAAGTATCAATTAGGACTGCCAGCACCCTGGAAGTCCTACTTAAGTGTAGGACTGCCAGGGAGTGACAGTCCTATTTATAAGTTTCTGTGAAAGAGTTTCAACTGAAACTCTTATCACAGAGTTTTATAAATAGAACTGCCAGGACCCTGACAGTCCTACACTGTAGGACTGCCAGGGTGCTGGCAGTCCTAATTGAAACTTACTATAACAGGGTGTTTCAATTAGGACTGCCAGCACCCTGGCAGTCCTACTCAAGTGTAGGACTGCCAGAGGGGTGGCAGCCATATTTATAACTCTCTGTGATGAGAGTTTCAGTTGAAACTCTCATCACAGAGAGTTATAAATATGACTGCCACCCCCTGGCTCACAGAGAGTTTCAATTGAAACTTTCATCACAGAGAGTTATAAATATGACTGCCACCCCCCTGGCAGTCCTACACTTAAGTAGGACTGCCAGGGTGGTGGCAGTCCTATTTGAAACTCTCTGTGACAAAGAGTTTCATTTTGAAACTCTCATCACAGAGGGTTTCAATTAGGACTGCCAAGGTGCTGGCAGTCCTGATACTAAATCAAGAATATCAAGAATTGGCCAACAACTTAAGTTTCCAAACGTAAATAACAACTACATATCAGACAACTACATATCCAACAAGTACATAAATAACAACATAAATCACAACTACATATCAGACAAAATATCCAACTTCAAAAAAACAACATAAGTGTCAACTACATATCATGTCGGAATGTCTGCCCAACAACTTAAGTTTCAAAACAACAAATATGTCCTTCGAGTTTCAAACAACAAAAATATCCTTACAAAAACATCCAGATTACATCCAACTAATGATCATTCCACATCCAACTACATATCCTACCGGGCCTTTGAACGAGACTCCCTATTATTTATGAAGGGGAACTCGACCACGTCGTCGATGCGATCAAGCTCATTGGCGATCGTGACACTAGTGTCACTTTGGCGACCTCTTCGGAGTGTCTGGGCCAATTCTTTCACCTTTTGAGACTGTAAATGAAAGTATAAGTGAATTAAGTCTACAAACATAGAAATCTCAGTCTAATTACAAATACGGAACTCACCATCCTCACCAACCCAGCATACAAGATGTTTTTGGAAGGAAGAGCTTCAGTTGCTTCGACGGCCACGGGACCCGGGTTTGTAGGGTTCGACAACTTAGGATGCCCGACCCCCAGGAAGTATGACATGTAGTCCTCGCTGCAGTCGGCCATCAGGGTGACCGATCGTCTTTCAAATTCCCGAAGTACATGTCGTTGCCACTCGGAGTAAAAGTCGGTCACCCAGTCGAAATCTGTCGGTTTGTAATTTAAATGTTGGGTTTCGCACGGAGGCTCCAATATTCGTAGTGTGCGCTTCGGCACAGTTTGCACAAAGCCAAACTGACGAAGTACTCTATCGGGCATGTACGGCTCCGTGATATCATAACATGTGATCATGCCATAAAATAAAGAAACTGGTTGGACCTCACGATTATGCTCACGTAAATCCCGGTATGGATTCCAAAAAATCTGTAGGAAAACAGTTAACAACAAAACAAAATTAACATGAAAAAGTAAGTCAAAATTTAGTACCTCTTCTGGCACCAAATTGTCTAGTACTTCACGAATGGAAGCCAGTGTTTGCCAATTTTTGGTTTCCAGCTGGGATGGCCTCCATCGAGACACTCTAGGAAGGTTTTCAACATACTCTGGGTTCAGGTCACCCCGTTTGAGCATCGAAAAGTGTTCGTATATCCATGCCTATTCAATTTATAAATGAATAGTCAAAAAATAAATAATAAAATGAAGTATACAAGATTAAATTGTTAGAAGCTTTCTTACATGTAGCAGAGTCTGACAGTTGGCCATTGTCTTAGTCCCGACACGGGATGCGATGCCGAGCTTGCGGTAAAGATTGGCTAGGATACCGCTTCCCCAGGATATATCAATGAAGTCATCCACTTCAGATAAATTGAGCATATACCTAGCATGTATCGACGTTCCGGACTTGTCCGGAATACCGACCGTTCCTAGGACGAACAACATGTACGCACGGGCCATCGCGTCGACCATATCATCGTCATCGTCATCCACCTCCATATCCATGAAGTGGTCCACAAGAAATGACAGAGGAATTCCATATGACTTCTTGAAGCCTGGCAGAGTTGTAAAACTGGTAGCCTGAAGTCCAAGGTGACTTGAGACAAACTTGACGATCTTCTCGTACCATTTTACGGATTTCTCATTGGTGTAATGTTCTTTGGTCCTAACGCGCCCGGTCACTGGCAGCTCCAGTATCTGGTAGACGTCGTCAAGTGTAATGGTCATCTCCCTTGCTGGGAGATGAAATGTGTTGGTCTCCGGGTGCCATCTCTCCACAAAGGCGGATATGAGGGCACTATCCATTGCCCGATAGGCATTTTGTGCCAAATTGTGCAAGCTGCTCGGTACGATTTTGCTCTGGACGGCCTCCGATAAGCTTCCAAACTGCCAGGGCACAGTTTTCTTCCTGTGACTTACAGCCCTAAGGATACGATATGTCCTCTGTATATCGAACAACAGAAAAACATAACAATTATGAAATACATATATATATAGTATACTAAACTGGTAGCTTACAAACGTCAAGTACATACCGGGTTCTTCCATATTTCATACGCAATGTGGTTCTCAAAAGAAACCGACATTGAGCAACCGGGCGGACGGACAGACGGCTCAGAAGGACTGGCCTCCTCAGAAGGACCGGCCTTCTCAGATGGAGCAAAACTGCCTTGACGTGATAGGAGTCGACCAATTGGCATGTCGTCGTCATCATCGGAAGAACGTGTAGGAGTAGGAGCTCGTTGCTTCGACCGAGCTTGACGTGCCGGTGGCGGCGTCCGAGACCGAGCTTGGGGCGCCGGTTTGGAAATTTTAATCGGACGCTCGAGAGGACGTCCCGTATGTTCCTTCCGCTTTGACGCGGTGGACCGTATTCTTTTGTTAGCGGCCGGAGGACTGCAGGACAACGTACAGTTATTAAATAATAGAAACAGAAATAGGACATGCAGTTACCCCCCCTCCCTCCCCCCCGCATATGAGCATCATGCAGTTACCCTCCTCCATATAAGCAACATATAGTACCAACCCTCCCCCCCCCATTTCCACCCCCATATCTCATTACAGTAGGACTGTCAGGCCTGTGGTAGTCCTAATATAAAGCAGGACTGTGGCTGTCCTGCTTTACATTAGGACTGCCACAGGCCTGGCAGTCCTACTGTATTCAAACGCGACTGTTGCATCCGAACGACCAAAACGAGATGCTCGTTTGTCGTCTTCTAGGGTTAGGGTTTTAAGAAAAAATGTGGGTTTATCGTGTTCAAAAATTCATTTCGTGAACCATAAAGAGATTCTAAACCTAATTTATCAAAACTTTTTAGAGAATTAAAAATATTCTAGGGTTTTGAATAGAATGTACAAAATTCTTAAAGAAATTAGGGTAGAACGTACCTAGATTCCGGTTGCTTCGACTTGCGTGTCATCTCTTCGAATCTAGGAATGTTGTTGAAGAAATTTTGGTGGAGGATTTGGGAGTGGAGTGGTGGAGGAGAAGAAAGTAGGGTTTTGGGAGAGGGAGAGAGAGAGTTCTCTTTTTTTCTTTTGGTGGAGAGAGAGTGTAGAATGGGTTATGGGAAGGAATGAAGGGTTTGGGGGGTTGTGCTGCCCCCTAGCAAAATATGGGTGTCCCCTAGCAAAATATCCACCTCCTTGGGCTGCCCCCAAGTAAGGGTTGCCCCTAGCAAAAATGGTGGTGCCCTTAGAAAAAACCTATAAAATTCGGCCGGGTCAAAGATGTTACCCTACCATTCAACAATAAAATCTAGGTCGGTCAAGATGGGTAACTAAAATCCTATGATGTATAAAAATCTCTCAGAATTTGCTTCAAACTCATGGGAATAGATAGGATATGACATTTGCATATGGATTTTATTTGGGGCTAATTAGAGCTTAGGTCCTGAATTTTATACCAGCTTATAGTTTAAGTCCTATCGTGTCCAATTAAAAAGTTTAGGTCCTGAATTTTATTTTTTTGTTCAATTTTTCCTATTATACCCTCCATTTTATATAGAAAATTTTCCTTCTCAAGCATTGGGAGGAAGGGCATAATGGAAAATAAGAAATAAAAAAATATTCAGGGTCCAAACTCTCCAATTGGACATATTAGGATTAAACTCTAAGCTGGTATAAAACTCAGGGTCTTGACACTAATTAGCTTTTTTATTAGTTTGAAGGACTGGATCTACTTATGTTCTAGTTTCAAAATACATGAAGATTGAGACAAAGGGGGGCCACACGCGTTGGGCTGCAAATGAGCCGAGCCAAGCCAAGCTTTTTTAAGCTTGAGGTTGGCTTGACTAAAATTAGTTGAGCTCGAGCTCGAGCTTGATTATTTTTTTTATTTTACAGCTTGAGCTCGGCTCGAGCTCATCTACATTGAGCTTGAGCTCGGCTTGATTTAAGCTTGAGCTTGGCTTGATAAGCAAGCTCGACTCGAGCTCGGTAAACAAGCTATATTCAAGCATAACCAAGCTCGATTCAAGCTCGACAAGCAAGCTCTATTCAAGCTCAACAAGCAAGCTCTACTCAAGCTCGACAAGCAAGCTCGAATTCAAGCTCGATAAACAAGCTCGATTCAAGCTCGACAAGCAAGCTCAACTTAAAAATTCAACTCAAAGGAGAACATAACATAATATATGGAGATCAAAATGCAAATTTTACTCAAATTAGAACATAACATAATATATAGAGTTCCAAATTACTTAAGAATCTAGCCTACAAGTAGAACATAAGTTACATAACATAATATGAGTTCCAAATTATAAGGTACATGAAGATTGTAGCAAAATTTACTCAAATGATAAAACACTCTCAAAATTTCAAACAAGGTAAAGCACTAACACATTCGCAATTCACAAACAAGAACTTGGAAGTTCCTAGCTCATAGCAGCTTGCTTTTCCTTAAAGCATCTAATTCAGATTTCACTTGTTCAAATACTACTTCAATATTCCTTATATAATTTCTAAATTCATCCTCCTCCCTAGATTTTCCTAGCCCAATAGATCTAGTACTACTAGAACTTTCTTTTATATTTTCACCTTGAGCTTCAACATTATTTGCTCTATGACCCTCAAGATACTCGTTGTAGAGCATGTGCAAAGTCTTCTGAATCGAACTAATATGCTCAATAGAATTAGCTCTCGAAAAGACCAAGGGAAAGCACCATTCAATAAATTATATTTTGTATCTAGGATCCAAAACAGCTGCCATAGATATCAATAAATTACAATTACCCCAATACTTATCAATTTTATTTTTCATCTTCTTAACCACTGATTTCATAAAATCTTCTTCACCTATCAATTTTTCATTTAACAACCTTTTGATACCATAAAGCTCGGAAAGAAATAAATTTGGTGTTGGATATTCACTACCTGTAGTAAAATCCAATCAATAAACTAATATTAAACAAAAAAATAGCATACCTATATAAAGAAATAAATTGCTAGTTAGATAGTCAATACCTGGAATGATCTGGGTGACCTGATTAAATTCTTCAAGAAATGAGCAAACTTCAGCAACCTTTTTTCAATCTTCTATACTAGGCAAGTAGATACAAGTTGGATCTCTCTATTGATATCGAGGTAAGACATCCTTGAACTCCAAAGCAGCCGATAGCATAAAATAGGTGGCATTCCACCTTGTACAACAATCAAGAATAAGATGCTTGGAAGAGAACTTTTATTGCTTTACGATTTTGCCAAACATGATAAGACGAGACTCTAAATTTGCAACATGCTTGACACTTTCACGTACATTCTTAATTATATCAGTAATCTCACCATCCTGAATGAGGAGATTTAAGATGTGAGCATGACATCTTACATAGAACAGCTTGCCACTTAGGGGCAATTGATTCTTGTAAGAAAGGTTCCCTTTCAATAATCAGACAACAACAACATTATAGGCAGCATTGTCGACGGTCATCATCCGCATACACACTAACCTCTCTGTGCTCGATATAAGGATTAGTAGTTAGAATCTACACTATCTGTCTTAGATTCAGGAGAATTACTACCCCGAAGAAGATCAGCTTCAGATTCAGAAAGTGACTACTCCTTGCATGAGTGAGCGCTTGCCGTCGAGAATGAGTATTCTGGTACACTCCTTCAAAGGATTCAACAATCTGGTCGAACCTTCTTTGTCTAGGTGTCCTTGCAGTATTTCGTCTTGAACCTCCTCGTTGGCGAGGAAGTCTTGAAGTCATATTAATTGGAGCCAAGAGTAGCTTCTCATCATCATCTTGCTTATTAATTTGCTTCCTAGAGTGATATCTAGAGAGAATATAGTTCAACCTGTCAAACACAAAGCGTTTAGAAGATTCAAATGTTTTGGTACAACAACAGCTGATTACAAGTTTGTGACAACTACAATGACGTTTATTAGAACATATCACTGAGGGCATAGAAGATTCTTCCACTTTGCACTTTTGTACTAAGACATCGTGCAAATCAGAAAAGGGAAGAACAGAAGGCAGACTATGCCTTGGTACATCATTATATACAAGAAATTTTGTGCGTATATTTTGAGTACCCCACGTATAAAGTTCATCACTGGCTTGAACAACATCTTCCCCAGCAGAGTTGCCATTTTGTTTGCCATAAACAAAAAGGTTAAACGAACCTTTGTTCTTACAAACTTTAAAAGAAAAAGGGTACAATAAATCCTATACAAAAATCTAGAGTATAAATAATTCTGGAGAAGTATAGCTGAAGAGATCTGATCTACGGTCGATTACTTTATCCTTGGACTACTCGACAATGGATAAAGAAATGCAAACACTCGAACCCTTAAAGAAGAAGATTCTTGACAACACCAGAAAATAGCTTTTGTGTATTCTCCTATGTTTGTCCGTGTGTGTAGGATAGCACTGATCTTGTATTTATAGCCTTCAAAACGGTTATTGGGATGTACGTGTACTAATGAGAAATATGCATTGTATTTTCCATTGTACACGTATCATTGAAAGTCCACAACCCACGTTCTGCTTCATGGGAGCACAAATTATTGTCGGTTTGACATGTGGCCTCTTATACGAGAAAAGCTTAGGTCATGGAGATAGTTATTTATGCACGTTCTACGAGGATTATGGCATAAAATACACGTAACCATAACTATTCACTATCGGTTACCGGCGTACTTAGGAGAAGTAACCATACTGGTATACTTTAGTAGAGATAACAACATTGGCGTACTCTGATAGAAATAACGTGTAGACGTACTCCGATAGAGATAACACATTGGTGTACTCTGATAGAGATAACACGTAGGCGTACTCTGATAGAGATAACACATTGGCGTACTCTGATAGAGATAGCACGTAGCGTACTCCGATAGAGCTAGCACATTGGCAATAACACATAAGCATACTCTAATAGATGTAGCACATTAGGCGTACTCTGAAAGAGGTAACACATTGGCGTACTCTGATAAAGATAGCTTATTGGCGTACTCTGATAAAACATGGTCAAGCTGTTCAATAAATGACAATCTAGGTCTACATGACTAAAGATCTCGGCATTAATGACCTAATACCTTCGACTGTTGTGCCAGTCTTTCAATTTATTACATTAAATATAAGAGGAAAAAAAATAAAGAATGTACGCCCGCTTCTGCTGAGTAAGACAGATGGTGTACTGGCCTATGCTTATGTTCAAATCTTTTAGATGGATACACCAGTCTTCTATTTGAATGTCGATGAAGTATGCCACTGCTAGGTTAGGCCCATTACCCATTAAGAGTACGTTTTATGCTTCTACATCTACATCAATAAAAAAGTTTGACACTTTTCTGTTGAAAGTACTTTTGTTCTTGTTTGATGTAGGTGTTGATTATTGTTACGACCCGCACCCAGTAGGGACACGAGAAGTTGGTATGTCCAGCCTATGCCGCAGTATAGATGGTAGAATGCTATTCTAGGTCATTGTCATAACTAACCATAATATGATGTACTCTTCAAACGGAGGCCAAATCATAGAAGTTACAACTCAATCACAATTCTAAAGATAGAAATAGCACGATATGATAGATATGAAATCTCA
>JANAVB010023997.1:2053694-2259372 GCA_029216955.1 Iris pallida
AATAGCAATAGATGACACATAATCGTAATAGCAATAATAATAATAGTTAACTATTAACTATTATTTCTAGAGGCCCAAGGCCCAAACCTCTTCCAACAACAAAATAATAATTCTAACAAATAATATAAAATAGTTTTGACAAACCTTTCATCAGTCTAAATAAATTAAAACTTAAAATTTTCTAACTAGAAGATATTAACAAAATAGAATATATAAAAATTTGGAAAGTGGGCTTACAAATCTACCCACCTTAGAAATAAATTCGTCCTCGAATTTAAGGACTACTATGTTAGACGGTCTTGGGTGATCGGTGAAAAAGATGGTAAAAATTTATGATAAGAGAATCTTAATCAAACAAATGAAGAGAGATAAAAATTACTTTGGTAAAACATTGATTGACTAGAGTGGAAATGGAAGTAGTAACTAGGTATATGGCTTGGTGTTGGACCCTGAGGCTTTGGTCTTGAATCCTAAAATGCTCAAAATGTCCTTAAGATTCAACCCCAAAAACTAACAACGGCTTCTAGGATAATTCATTAATCGAAGACTCTACCCACCTTAGAAATATTCTTCTTTGAAATTTCGAAGGACATGATTAGTCATGACTAATAATATAATCAAAACAAAATTTCAATCGACACGAATAAGAACGACAATTAATATAATCAAGGGAAGTATATGATTCACGATCGGATTAGTCATGCGTAATCGTTGATAAAATCAATAAAACAGTAAACAAGGTCACTGTGATTGGTACGACCAACCTGGGTCAAGATGGTCTAGTTGACGACCAAAGCTGTTTAAGAACGATTGAAGTTTAGTCGAAGTCTAAGCAGAGTTATAATCACTTAGATATAATTTAAGATGAAGCCACGATAAAGACTAATCATGCAAGCCATCCAAGTATGATCAAAATTAAAAGTTGGCACGAGCGTGAATCATGATCAAAATAGTCATGATCATAGTGGAATAAAATCTATCATTAGCAATAATTGTTTCGAAACATAGACACGATTATGATTATAGTCAAAATAGTTTAGTCATGATCAAATTTGTTTAGGAATGATCAATTAGTGAAGCAAAACTGTCTAGACATGATTATAGAATCAAACCTAGGAAAGGATACAAATTGACTCGATCGAAATATAATAAAAGGGGTCTAGTCATGATCGAAATTGTTCAAGGATGATCAAATCCAAAATCGTTTCGATATGCTTCAAATATTTATCCACGATTATTTAGGCACGAGTTTAGAATCAAAATCTAGATAGGTTTAGGGATCCAGTCGAAATTATATTAAAGGTGACAATCTGAATAATAGAAGGATAAGAAAGGAAGGGAGAATTACCGGTTTATTAAGAAGGTTTGTGACTAGGAATAAGCACAAATCAATTTGAAAACTTAGTAGTTATATGCCAATTAGACGTAGTCTCTAGGGTATTCGAAACTCGTAAACATGATTAAAGTCATTTTACTGAAAATTTATGACTCGCCAGTGTACAACTAGCTGCAATAAACTCTTGATTCCACGACTCAAGCAAGGATACGGTAACGATTACCATATCAACTCTATCCAATCTGGACATAACAACTTAAAGGCGAAGATAGGATGACCAAGATATAGTTTTGACAACGTTCGATAACCTATACTTACTCGAGATTACTTTAACTTAGGGATCATGCCTCGCCAGTGCGCTGCTGGCTGCAATGAACCCACAGTCTCCATAAGTCAAATAAGTGGCGACAGTGTGCTACTGTCTGCCATCATTGGTCATCAAAATTATTCCAACTATATCCTCCAAGAATATCAAAGGAGTTTAAAAATATCATACAAATTGATAAAGATAGAAAAAGTGCAAGTATTCTTTTCTTCAGGTATAAGATCAGCTTCTTGAAAAAGAAACAATTTATTAGAAAAGGGTAATGATCGAAGCCAAAATAAGTAAAATCTTATAATCCTTATTTCACGGATATTCAAGATTCACCGATTGAGAGAAAATTTTTGAATAAAAAAAAAACCTTAACTCGAGATTAATAGACATTTGAGTAAGAAGTTATTTAAATAATAATTCCTTAGGTCCAAGGAAAAGATTATAAGTGATACGAACTTATCATATGGCGATGTTTAGAAGAGACATAAGATAAAAATGTACAAATGATCATGCTTAGGAAAAAATGACCGAAAGCAAAAAGGAATATAAACTTAAATTTATATTTCTCTAATATTCAAGATCGAGAGAAAATGTGTATAAAGTACTATGTCTACCTATTATGAATATATTTATACATAAATATATAGGTATAGCCTAAGTAAATCTAAAAAATCCCAAATTATCATTCTAAGAGGAGATTATCCTATTTCCAAGAAAATGCAAATTTAAATAGCAGTAATACATATATTATATTCAATATATAATTTATAGAAATTATTCATAATACTAGAAGTGGACTACCAATATATATATACATCTACATATCTACATGGACGACGTTGGTCGCACTACATGACTACTAGGGCTTAAGTTGGGTTCGGGTCCAGTCCGGGCTGAATTGGTACAACCAGATTTCCTAAAAATCATAATATTAATAAATAACTAATTAAATTCTTTATAGAGGTCAAGTCATAACTTAGCTTGGTTTTCCTAGTTAGTGCACACCTATGACTCGGCCTTCTCTACCATGGCTAGAATGCTAGTCAAGGCACTCGACTACACTCTCAGTGCCAAAAATTTTGGTCATCTTGTGCTCCAAAAATTAACCGTTACTAAGGCCCTTCATAATAAATATTTATAAAATTCTAAAAATCATACTTTAATTCAACTAAAAGGAATAAGTGCTATTTTCAGAATTTTAGGAAGATGTTATGAATCTACCCTCCTTAGGAATTCTGTCAAATCAAAATGCGATAGTGTATCCTTCTATGAAAGTTATCTAGTGTGACATATGTATCAACCTTAACTACCCAAATGTCAATTTAAATTAGGGACTCCTAGTCCTAATCATTTTCTTAAAATTGATTTACTCCTAGTTGTGAATGAGCATTTCCTAGTCGCAGGCTCGCAGTAGGACTACTAATGTGGTACTACCACGAGTTCGCACAATTTTGCAAAAACTGACCTGCATGGGCCACCACAAAAACTTGTCACGACCCGCACCCGCTTTTTCGGATACGAGACGTGTCCAAGCCAGCCTACGCCGCAGAGTCGGCGGTAGAACGCTGTCACGGCCATGATGCTCAAAATCACAAAATAACAACTTTATTGCTCATTCACATTTCTATGATTTATTACAACAATTACAAGATTTATATTGGAAAGAAAATACAATATTCTTACACATTTAATGAAAATAATACCATTGCTATCTATTTCTAGGTTTATGTCTGCATGTACACCCGTATCTCCCAAAGCTAAGTGAATCTACGGCTAACCTGAAAAATTGAAAAATGTTGGTTTCTAGTCAGGAATGGAACAAGCACACAAACCGACGACAATACAAAAATACAATAGAATTAACAAGACATGAAAATAACATATGAGAGAAGAAAACTAGAAAGTACTGATGACATGGCAAGTGGTGGAGGAGACAAGAAAAATAAATAAAATACAACTATCTATGTGATTTGAAATATCCGTTTCGACATGTGAACGGCTATGGGGTAAATCCAGCACCCTGCACGTGTCGTGTGCAGCTGCTATTATTCAAGAATAGACTCATGGGATATTTTTGGGTATGTTTACATATCTACTAAGATATTTTCCCTCCCGACTACTCCGTGTGACGAGCGTGTCAACAAGCAGCAAGACATATGTATAAACATGAACTGTATAAACTACTATGAATCGAAAAGCAATCAGAAAGTGCACTTACCTGAGGTCCTTTGCTGGTGAAACAACCATCTTGTTGGGTCCACGAGTGTGATTAGCCTAGGGTCGATACGAGGTAGTCAGAATCACAAGAATTAGAATCGTAAGACTTGTCACAATCAAGATGAAAATCGAGAAGAATTTTGTATAAAACTTTAACTAGTTCAGAAATTATTTATTATATTTAATAACTATATTTATTAATTAATAAATATTTGCAATTCAAGGAAAACTATTTTAGAAGTTAATTATAATCTTTAAAACTATTATTCAAAATATTATAAATACTTGAAATTCTGGAAAAAGTCATTTAAGGCAAACACTCCAATTTTGTCAAATACACTTTTGGTCAAGAATTATATTTTATGTAGATGAACGCTATAAGTATATATTTAGAAAGAAAAATATAAGTTATTATTGTTCATATAGAAATTATTGTGGATTATTAGATATATAAAACCCTACCAAGCATATACTTTAAACCTTGAAATCCAGGTTGAAATCATAGACCTAAACTCTATATTATCTTTTGTCACAAAATACTTTTGAAGCAACTATTTAATATGTATATTTATTTAAAACAACTAATAATAAATATGATTAATCATTTCAATAACTAATAAAGATAATACTTGTATTTTAAGAATATTATATACAAGTTACACATATATATAATATACTGTATACTGATATAATAATTTAATATTATATTATATTAATAATAAATATTATTGAAATCTCCTCATTCATCATCCTTTGTGAGAAATTGGGAAAGAGGATATTAGAGAGAGAGAAAACTTACAGGAAAAAGGGATTGGGGTCGCGGTGCTCGCTCGGCCTCCGGTGGCGGCCACTACTAAAATACCCCACTTTACCGACGGAAGTTTAGCGACGGACGGATTCCGTCGCTAATAGCGACCAGTTTCCGACATCTTAGCGACGGATTAGCGACAGACAACATAACATAATTTTTTCCAATTTTAAATGTAAAAATTTGTCGGGTTTCCGTCGCTAAGTCGACGAACGTTAGCGACGGATTCTTTTTCGTCGCTTATTCGTCGCAAATGTTGGCGGCAAAATCTTTAAAACATTGGCGGGAACTTTAGCGACTAAATGGCGACGGATATATCCGTCGGAAAACACCTTTTAATTGGCGACGGTTTAGCGACTAATTTATTCCGTCGCTATTCCGTCGCTAGGTTCTGTGCCCTAACTTAAATTGAACCGACGGGAGGGAATTTTTCATTCCCCCCAAAACTCTCTCTCTCTCGCGCGCGGCTCTCTCTCTCTCTCTCGCGGCTCTCTCTCTCTCTCTACCAGGTATCTCTCTCTCTCTCTCTCTCTCTCTTCTCTAATTTTGGGTTTTGGGGCCGGGGGGGGAGTGGGGGGGGGGGTCGGCTTCGCGGGGGGTGGAGAGGGCGGGGGGGGGGGGGTGGTGAATGGGGTCAGGGGGTCGGGGGGGTGTGGGGAATGGGGGCAGGGGGTGGGGGGGGTGGGAATGAGGGTCGGGGGGTCGGGGGGTGGGGAATGGGGGCAGGGGGGTCGGGGGGTGGGGGGGTGGAGAGGGCAGGGGGGTCGGGGGGGGGTGTTGAATGGGGGCAGGGGGGTCGGGGGGGGGGGTCGGGAACGGGGGCAGGGGGGTCGGGGGGGTGGGGAATGGGGGCAGGGGGGTCGGGGGGGGTGGGTAATGGAGAGGGCAGGGGGGTCGGGGGGGGGTGTTGAATGGGGGCAGGGGGGTCGGGGGGGTGGGGAATGGGTTGCATTCCCCGATACGGATACGGTTTGGCATGTCCCGATCCTAAGAAGTAATACTATTTCATTTAATTTAATTTCATTTAATTTCAAAACTACTAAGAAATAATACTTAAAACACTTAAAATTATGCCTAAATGTATAAATTATATGTTTTTAAATGTAAATAATTTATTAATAATTATTTGTTTTCCAATACCAAAAAAATCCGATACTTCGATCCGATCCGCCGATACTACCGATATCGCCGATACCAATACTAGATTGCTTAGACTTATATTGCAAGGTAACTAGATACAAGTTATGATACAATGTAAATGCAAGTATACATGTTAGCTAGATAGCTTAGACTTATATTGCAATCTCCTATTCACACGAGTATTGATATCGCCGATGCCAATACTCGTAGGAATATATAGTCCGATACCGATTCCGATACCGATACTTTGAACCTTGATTTAAATACATGTTAGTATAGTATCTTCACATATATGTTAAGAGTATATACATGATTAGCAAGGTAACTAGATACAAGTTATGATACAATGTAAATGTAAGTATACATGTTAGCTAGATAGCTTAGACTTATATTGCAATCTCCTATTCACACGAGTATTGATATCGCCGATGCCAATACTCGTAGGAATATATAGTCCGATACCGATTTCGATACCGATACTTTGAACCTTGATTTAAATACATGTTAGTATAGTGTCTTCACATATATGTTAAGAGTATATACATGATTAGCAAGGTAACTAGATACAAGTTATGATACAATGTAAATACAAGTATACATGTTAGCTAGATAGCTTAGACTTATATTGCAATCTCCTATTCACACGAGTATTGATATCGCCGATGCCAATACTCGTAGGAATATATAGTCCGATACCGATTCCGATACCGATACTTTGAACCTTGATTTAAATACATGTTAGTATAGTGTCTTCACATATATGTTAAGAGTATATACATGATTAGCAAGGTAACTAGATACAAGTTATGATACAATGTAAATGCAAGTATACATGTTAGCTAGATAGCTTAGACTTATATTGCAATCTCCTATTCACACGAGTATTGATATCGCCGATACCAATACTCGTAGGAATAGTCCGATACCGATATACATTGTAGAGCTCTGTTTTGCTATTCTGGACATGTTGTGACCTGTGCTGTTCTAAATAGGAGCCAGACACACTTCTAAGACGGGGGAGTATGTATAGTGATGTGGATTCTTACTAACTTATCATGTGAACCCATTTATGGGCCCTTCATTGAACCTTCTCATGTGCAACTTTCAGTCCATTCACAGTTCCCTATATTGTACTCTACATCACCTAGTTCACTTATATCTAACATCCTAACCCTAATCCAAATTTATGAGTATCGGTATCGGGCTATTCTTATGTTTAGTTTGTCTTACGATACAGATTTTCACATCCAAATTGAGGATGAGTCGTTATTTTGTTGATCGTACATGGATGTACAAACGGCAACATGAGAGTAGAATTGGTGTGAGTGACGATTTTCAGGCAGGCGTGGAAGTATTTCTTAATTATGCAATGAGCAAAGCTCAGTACATGGACGGTAACAAAATTAAGTGTCCATGTGTTAAATGTCACAATAGACGTTACGAAGAAGTGGTGACTGTGAGAGATCATTTGACCCGTAAGGGTTTCGTACGTAATTACGGCCTGTGGTCATCGCAAGGTGAACTATATTCGGAAAGACAGGCTGCGAAAGCTGCTACTTATGCTTTTGATGATAATGCTGCAACGGATGTCATCGAAGACCACGGATGCTCTGTTGATTATGGAGATCTGCAGAACCTTGCACGAGATATGGTGTATGATGCGGCAGGGCCTAATTTTGATCCGGAGGATCCTAATCCCGAGGCGAAGGAGTTCTATGACATGTTTCAGGACGCAGATACTTCTCTATATCCTGGTTGTGAGACTCATTCCGCACTGTCAGTGACGATGCGGTTGTTGAACATAAAGTCTGATTTTAACTTGCCACAAGCTTGCTATAATCGGATCACAGAAGTAATCAAGGAGGTGTTACCGAAGGAATCAAAAGAGCTACCAAAAAACTTCTACAAGTCAAAGATGATGGTCCGACAACTGGGACTGGGGTACGAGAAGATAGATTGTTGTCGCAACGGATGCATGTTGTACTACAAAGAGAATTGCGTATCAGAAAGTTGCAGCTTCTGTAATGCGGATCGTTACAAGCCAGTACAGGGAAAAGGAAAGTCGACTAGAAAACGACGTCCTTACAAGTATATGCATTACTTGTCGATCACGAAGCGCTTGCAGAGGATGTATATGTCTCTAAATACAGCAGAACACATGACGTGGCACAGCGAAGAACGCATAAAGGACGAAGGAGAATTGTCACATCCTTCGGATGGAGAGGCGTGGAAACATTTTGATTTGTGTCATCCAGATTTTGCTGCAGAGCCTAGAAATGTACGCCTGGCACTATGTGCTGATGGCTTCGCCCCTTTCGGACAGTCGGGATCTCAGTACTCATGCTGGCCGGTCATTCTTACCCCTTACAATCTGCCACCATGGATGTGTATGAAGACTCCTTATATGTTTCTGACAGCTATCATACCCGGTCCTAAAAATCCGACGAAGAACATCGATATATATTTACAGCCGTTGGTGGATGAGCTGAAACAGCTGTGGGAGATCGGCGTCACGACCTATGATATTTCCAGGAAACAGAACTTTCAGATGAGAGCTTCACTCATGTGGACAATCAATGATTTTCTAGCATACGGTATGCTGTCGGGATGGAGTACGCACGGCAACATGTCTTGTCCGATATGCATGGAAAATAGTAAGGCGTTCCGCCTTAGGCATGGAGGAAAAACTTCTTTCTTTGACTGTCACCGTCAATTTCTGCCCGCGACCCATCCTTGGAGAAAGAATAAGGACGCGTTCAGATATGGAAAACAAGAATTTTCTCAACCTCCTGCCAGATTTTCGGGATACGATATTTGGGAAGCTGTAAAGGAATTGCCCACCGCAATGGAAGATCCATCGAACCATCGTGTCGAGGGGTTCGGACAAAGCCATAACTGGACCAAACGGAGTATCTTCTGGGACTTGCCTTATTGGAAAGATAATCTTATAAGGCATAATCTTGATGTCATGCATATCGAAAAGAACGTGTTCGATAATGTCTTCAATACCGTCATGGATATTAAAGGAAAGACGAAGGACAATCCAAAAGCAAGACAAGACATAGCCGAGATATACAAGCATCCTCATCTGAACTTGATACAAAGGGGTGCTGGTGGACAATTAAGTAAGCCTATAGCGCCATACACATTGAGCAAGGAAGATAGATTAATAATCTGCAAGTGGATATCTAATTTAAGATTTTCCGACGGCTATGTTTCGAATTTGTCTAGATGCGTTGATCTCAATGAACGCAAGCTAACGGGAATGAAGAGTCACGACTGCCACGTGTTTATGGAAAGATTACTGCCCATTGCTTTGAGAGAGTTGTTGCCTTCTGCTGTATGGGTTCCGTTGGCCGAGCTGTCTACATTCTTCAGGGATATCTGTTCAACTAAGCTGACGGTGCAACATATGGTACAACTTGAGGAGAAGATTGTCTTAACAATCTGCAAGTTAGAGAAAATATTTCCATCGGGCTTTTTCGACAGCATGGAGCATCTACCGATTCATCTAGCATACGAAGCCCGTGTCGGTGCATCTGTTCATTATCGATGGATGTACCCCTTTGAAAGGTAAATAAAAATCGATATAATTTAAGTGAAATTTAAGTGGATTTTACAATTCATTGTTAATTCTCAAGATAATTTGTCTCTTTAGGTACCTACACCATCTAAAGAAGAAAGTTGGCAACAAGGCTCATATAGAGGCTTCGATATACGAATCATATCTTATCGAGGAGGTGTCAAATTTCTGCTCCATTTATTTCGATACTCATGTCGAGACAAATCGAAATAGACCTCAAAGGAATGAAGAAGACGTTGAGGATGGAGGTATATTCAATTTAAGGGGCAAGCCTATTGGGGCTAGTAAGAAACGGTGGTTGACCGACGATGAGTATGATACCGCTCACCGATATGTCTTGTTAAATTGTGACATACAAGAAGTGAGAGATTTGGAGAAGTAAGTGACTACGCCTCGTTATAATCTCTAATTTGGTGAATTAAGTGACTACACTTATTTTTATTCTCTCTAACAGTGTATTTAGAGGTGAAGTCAAAATGAGGACACCATATATTACAGATGAGGGACTTCAAAGAGAGGTTGATTGTACCTTTCCGTCCTGGTTTCGTAAATACGTAAGTAACTGAGATAATATGTTATGCGGCTACCATTAAAATATATGCAGCTAAAATATTTAAATTATCAATACATGTTTACAGGTTTTATTGCCTGAAATAACACTCATAAATGAGAGCATTCGTTATTTGGCATTGGGACCGAAGAAGCATGCAAAGACTTTGTCAGGCTATGTCGTTAATGGCTTCAAGTTTAAGTCAACTCAGCATGCTATAAATGCCGAATTTCTCAATGACGGCTTCGATACCAAGAATTCTGGTGTTTGCATAAGAGGCACCATCTATGACGACGAGCCGGACTTTGACTATTATGGAGTGCTTCGGGAGATTGTAGATTTACAATATAGTGCCCCATATGATATGCATATTGTGATGTTCAAATGTGAGTGGTTCGATACGAGACCAAATATCGGTTGGAGAATCGATAAACAATTTGGATTCGTCGATATAAATCATCGCAGGAGGTATAGAGGGTCCGACACGTTTGCGATAGCAAGTCAGGCTGTTCAAGTCTACTATACAAGCTACCCAAGGCGTCGTAGAGATCGATTTGACTGGTGGGCAGTATGCAAGATTAAATCTAGAAATACATTCAACGTTGGAGACCCAGCATACCAAGAGGACCAGATCGAGAAGCCCCAATACATGGGACAACAGTCGGATACCATGGACGTGGAAGATGTCGATATACCTCATGCTGAGGAAAATAGAGGGGAGGAAGAGGTTGATATACAAGACTTAGCTGTCAACCAGGGGAGAAAGAGGCGTCTTGTCCCAAGTATTGAGCCTGAAGAAGAAGAAGAAGAAGAAGAAGAAGAAGAAGAAGAAGAAGAGGATGAGAGCCGGAGTTAATTCATTTCACTATTAAATTCGGTACTATTAATATACGTAGTTAATTAAATTCGACGTATATTTCGTATGCAGGCACAACGGACGGTAAAGGAGGGGAGAGAGCCGGAGTCGGTCACCGCCTACGATGTATTCCTGCATACACACAAGAGGCGGACAGACGGGAGCTTCGTCGACGCGAGGGCCCAGGCGACTGATGTAAGTAATTACGTTTATGAGATTTATATTAGAAATATAATTATTGTTAACTTAATTAGGTGAACGTAGGATTCAAATTATAACTTAGGGAAACATAGGATTTAGATTATAACTTAGGAAAACTTATAGTATAAACACATTCATTGGATAGGCTGCATATCGTGAGGCCCTTAGTCAGATTGAGCCCCCTGCCGAGGTTGTCGGCGAAACGACGCCCACCCAGACGCCCTCTTCTATGGCCGCTCGCTACGACGACGTGTTCGTAGAGTCTGTCGGCGGCTTTAATAAAGGGCGCGTCTACGGCGTAGGTTCCCTGGCGGCATCGTTGCAGGGCGCGACTCCGAGATATCCACCGCCCCCGCCTCCTCCCGCGCCCCCGTCGGACGATATGAGGACGCAGCTTGCGACTCTCACCTCCGATATGTCGGAAATGCGGAGTCTAATGTCGGATGTGCTGGAGCGCCTTCCGCGTCCTTCTTCTGCTCCCGGTCCAGATCCGTCTGCTCCCGGTCCGTCTAGTGCGGTTGCCGGTCCTTCCGACCCTGGACGTTATTCATTTGACCGTTCTGCCGAGGTCCGCCTGGTACCGGATACTGCGCTCATTGGGCTCATGGACTTGATGTCGCAACAGCAGCTCCGCACGCTTCCAGAGCATGTGTTGTCCCAGGTGCCGACGTACATGGTGGAAGAGTACATCCGCAGAGCCGAACGACGACGCGATCCATCTCAATGATATTTGTACTGTTTTTGGATATTTGTACTGTTTTTGGATTTTGAATTCTGGATATTTTGGAAGCGTACATGAATGTTTGGATATTATGAATTTGTGTATTTGTGTTTGGATATTTGTACATAGATGTTTGGATATTTCTGTTTGATATTGGATATTATGAATTTGGATATTTGGATATTTGTTGATCGTACATGGATGTTTGGATATTGGATATTATGAATATGTGTAATATTTACGAAAAGGAAATAGAATGTTTATGTAATTTTTTTTAATTAATGTTGCATTTAGCGACGGACTAGCGACTAATTAGCGACGGATATATCTTTTTAGCGACCGATGAGCGATTAACTAGCGACGGAAAATCCGTCGCTAACTGGGTTATATAAATATTTGCAGTTACCGACGGACGGGCAATCCGTCGTTAACTGGTTGAAATAAATTTGCAGGTAGCGACGATCTAGCGACCAACTAGCGACGGAACTTCCGTCGCTAACTGGGTACGATTAATATTAGCGACGGAATATCGACTACCTAGCGACGGCAAATTCGTCGACATGGTTCTGGAAATATGGTAGGTTTCCAGAGACTTAGCGACGGATAATGGGTCGCTAATCCGTCGCTAATCTGTCGAGGCTGACGACGGACTAGCGACGGCTTAGCGACCTATTATCCGTCGACATGGTTCTGGAATTATGGAAGCTTTCCAGAACCAGGCCGACGCCCTACCCGTCGCTAATCCGTCGCTATTACGTCGAGGTTAACGACGGAATGGCGACGGAATAGCGACTGATTTTGCGTATCAGGAACCTCTCTGATACGCTTTTACCGACCTATTTACGACGGCTTAGCGACGGATATTTTAATATTATATGGCATGTAAACCGACGGGAACAAGTCGCTAATCCGTCGCTAATCCGTTGAAAGGCAACCGTCGGTAATCAGTCGCTAGTCCGTCGGTTAATCATTTGTCCGACGGCTTAGCGACGGACAAATTTTAGCGACGACGTATTTTCCGACGGCCATTTTCATCAAATATCCGTCGCTATGCCGTCGGTAATTTATGTTACCGACGGATGTGGCCGTCGCTAAAGTTGGTCAAGATATTATAAATACTTGAAATTCTGGAAAAAGTCATTTAAGGCAAACACTCCAATTTTGTCAAATACACTTTTGGTCAAGAATTATATTTTATGTAGATGAACGCTATAAGTATATATTTAGAAAGAAAAATATAAGTTATTATTGTTCATATAGAAATTATTGTGGATTATTAGATATATAAAACCCTACCAAGCATATACTTTAAACCTTGAAATCCAGGTTGAAATCATAGACCTAAACTCTATATTATCTTTTGTCACAAAATACTTTTGAAGCAACTATTTAATATGTATATTTATTTAAAACAACTAATAATAAATATGATTAATCATTTCAATAACTAATAAAGATAATACTTGTATTTTAAGAATATTATATACAAGTTACACATATATATAATATACTGTATACTGATATAATAATTTAATATTATATTATATTAATAATAAATATTATTGAAATCTCCTCATTCATCATCCTTTGTGAGAAATTGGGAAAGAGATATTAGAGAGAGAGAAAACTTACAGGAAAGAGGGATTGGGGTCGCGGTGCTCGCTCGGCCTCCGGTGGCGGCGGTTGGGAGGCGTGGCCCATGGCGGAGGTTGCACGAACGGCGGTCCGGATCACCGCTTGAGGCGGCACGGGAAGGATGGCGCTCAGAGAAGACGCGGCGGCCTCGAGCGCTGCTCGCGGCGGCGCACGAAGGGAAGGCCGGTTCGCTGGCTGGGCTCGGCACCTCGTCGGCGGTCAGAGGTAAGCGATTGACGGAGCAGCGACTGGGGAGGAACTCGGCCAGGCGCCTAGTTCGGTTCCTCCGATTCCGACATCCGGATCTGGACCGGAGTGGCCTCGGCGGCTCGGGAAGTCGTTGATGGCGCTCGCGGGGACACGGCGCGGTCGATGTGCAGTGGACGCGCCGGAGGTGGCGGGTCCAGATCTGCTGCGGCGCTGGGTCGGCGTAGGGTTCTCGATGGCTGGCAGCGGCGGACTTGGGGTACGTCGCCGCGTCTGACTTAGGGACGGGCGGAGGCCAGGTTCTTCCTCACTCTCATTCTCTCTCTGGTGTGTTTCATTTGGCTATGGTGGTGGTGGTACAGGAGGTGGGGGATCGGCCAGATTGGTCGGGACAGAAGTCGGGAGTGGTGAAGCGTCCGTATCGGCCTGTCGACACGGACATAGGATTTGGTTGTAGTTGTAATCTTGTGGAATAAGATAGGAATGACACGGACACACGGGTCCGGACACGATAATCTCTGTGATGGTGGTGGTGTTGTTGGTTATTGGTATGGTGGTTGCCCTGTCGGAGGCACCTTGGTCGAGGAGGATGTGTGCGGACGGTAGGGGATTGGTGCTGGTGGGGTGTGGTGCTTGTGGAGTCGATGTGGAGGAGGTGAGGGAAGACTGGTGGTGGTGATGATGATTGAGGGCTATGGTCTCCCGGTTTGGTCGGCAGGCAGGGGTGGTGGGTGTGGCGGCGTGGCAACAGGGAGAGGTGTGGTTGGAAGAAAATATGGGAGAAAGTTGAGTTGTGAGAGAAAATAAAGAGAAGCTCTCCTTGTATAGGAGGTGAATCTCCTCGTTGGATAAGGAGTAAGATTCGAGTAGATAAAGCCTTCCCATCAAATAAATATTTAAAATTTAAATTCGTTTAATCATAATACATTAGTAGATAAAATATTACTTTATATCGGTATTTAGTACTTATCAAATAATTAAAATCTTATAAATTCAAATCCGTACTTAATTAATCGATTATCATTATAATTTTAAATAATATTTGTTGTCATCAAAATATTGTAACGTATGTTCTTATAAATCCAAAATTCTATTTAAAATATCATAAACATATTACAATCATATAACTTAGATATATTTTAAGACATAATAAATAACAATATTAATTATAATAAAATTAATTCTAATGATAATAGCAATAGATGACAAATAATCGTAATAGTAATAATAGTTAACTATTAACTATTATTTCTAGAGGCCCAAGGCCCAAACCGCTTCCAACAACAAAATAATAATTCTAACAAATAATATAAAATATTTTTGACAAACCTTTTATCAGTCTAAATAAATTAGAACTTAAAATTTTCTAACTAGAAGATATGAACAAAATTCGGAAAGTGGGCTTACAACTAAGGCTCCTACTGCTGCTGCTATAGCTACTGCATAATGCTGCAACATGCTGTTGTGGCTTTGCTGCAGCTGCTACTGCTCTATCTGTAGGGCTATGATGCTACTACATGAAGACAATGGCCAAGGCCTCATCTTTACTCTCTCACTCACACTCTAGGACAACACCTATATAGACTGGATACCCTAAACTCTAACCTCACTCACTCTTTCACTCAATCTCAAAAACTGAGATACAATTTAACTCAACATCCAACTCATGCTTAGTAAACTGAATCTAAGACCCCTTATACACATATCCCTATACAAAGTCAAGCCAAGCCAAGCCAACCCAGACTCAACCCTCATACATCTCAGCCACACACAAACATATATATATATAAACAAGCGTACATATAAATATATATATATATATATATATATATAAATATATAAATATAAATATATATATATATATATATATATATATATATATATATATATATATATAGACGCTCATACAAACCCAAATCAAAGCCAGTACTCATATATGAATCCAAAACCAAATTTCCATATACAAAACCCAAATTTGCATGTGTGTATCAGAATATAGCATTTCGAAACCCAAAAACTTGAAATTATCTAACACATGTCAAATAGAAATCAAAAGGAAAACATGTGTCAAGTGTGTGTCATATTACGTGTCCAAACCAGTGTCCAGAGTCGTGCCAAACTCAGTGTCGTACGTGTCAACACATGTGCAGTACAATGCATCGTGCGTGTGTGTCGGGTGGGATTGGACACGTTGTGTCCAATCAAGTGTCGTGAAATTGTGTCACAGGGTAGGGTAGGTGTCAGGGTACGTGTCTGTGTCCCTGTTTTGTGTCAAGGTCGTATCGTGTCGTGTGTGTGTGCGTATTAGAAACCCCCAAATCGAGCGTGTGTGTCAGTACAAAATTTGTGCGTGTGTGATTTCTCACAACCCACTCGATGAAACCCAACCAAATTTGGTCAGCCTAGTGTCAGTCATGTATCCCACAAATTGGTCACTACAAGAAAAATGATGTTTCTTTATTGTCATGGAAAACCATCAAGGAAAGGGGTTATCTTGACGGTTTTAGACTTACGTCAAGAAAGAACATGTTTTATGTTAATTTAGAAATTTTATAGCATAATAGTTGACGGTTTTAGAGGATACGTCAAGAAACATTATTTTATTTATTGACGGTTTGGTAATTAACCGCCAACTATTGTATATGCGAAAAAATTGCCGCGCACATTTCAGTTGCTATTTTAGTAATTTTTTGAAAGTTTTTTTATTGCATATGTATGTTGACGTTTTCATATCAGAAAAACTATTTTTAGGGATCGAGTGGTTTTCGATTCATTTCAAAAAAAACTCTTCTCTTCCCTCTCCCCAACTCTTCTGAATAGACTCTCGCCGCCACCATCGCCATCATTCCCTCTTTCTGCTAAGGTCGACGAAGAAGAAGAAAATGCTAAACCTAACCCTAATTTTCTCCTCCTCTCATGTCGGGAGCCTTTCGAGCACAGAATCCTCCCGATCCCAAGCTCTTCTTCTCCGATGGGGCGCTAACCCTAGCCCCCCTCTGGGACTCCGGCCTCCTCTCGCCGAAGCCATAGCGAAGTCCCTCCAGATCCCCCCCAGACCATGTTACACTCGTCCTGGAGGTCCTTGCCTCCGTCCTTCCATCGACGTCGGACCGCCAGATCTCTGAAAAGGAGGCTGATGTCCTCGTCTGAGGGGGAACAAGGATTCAGCTATCGTGGCGGATGTCTAGCCGTCGACCCCTACGTTCTCCACAGTGGTGAACCCTACAAATGGGTCGGGAAACCCATGTAGGCTACTTCAATGTCCACCAAGTGGGGGATTGCCTTATTTCTCAAGTAAATCGATCTATAGACAGGTAAAAAGGTGTCTGATCATAGGTGGAACAATACCACCAAGATCCCATAACCCTTTACATACAAATTCTGGTATGTTTCCTGCTATTTTTATAGATACTTACTTTCATTATACCCTGTTCGATAAGGCTCATTAAGGTTACATCTCGTAATGTCCCGTAACTTCTTCCGTTTAATCACATGACACCTCTCTATCTCTCTCTCTCTCTCTGAGGGTGCTTTATCAATTTTATCTCATAGATGTGAGGATCATGTTCTCACCCTATCAATTAAAGATGCAGTTTCCTCTTAAGAGTAACAAGTTTTTATGATTTAATTTTGTATGGGTTCAAAACTTAGTTAGATGCTCCTTTTTTGGCTAATTGATGCTTTCCTCTGTTTGGAACTGTAGTTATATAGATGCTTCAACTGGTCGCATTTGCATACACATGTACTGGTGAAAATCATCTAGTGTATGAAGGAATAGATTAAAGTTTATGCTTTATGGAAGCAAGATCATCAATGTTATGCGGGCATATTTATGTCAGGATGAATTTGAATTATGCACCAAGGTAGAGGATTGGCATTTGGTGGACAGCCAGTCATATAAATTATCAATCATGTTATGGAGCTTTGTTATGCTCCATTACCAAGTAAACCATCTCTTTTGAGGAAAGAAGGCTTGGCTTATGGCAAGGGCATTGCAGAGGTCCTTCATGTAGAAGTAAGTCAATCGAATGTTATCTGATTGAATTATTTGGGCTTCTATTATTGTGGCTTACCAGGTGATAAAGTGAGATTTATATGGAATGCTATACTTGTGGCTCAACAAGAGTTCTAGGCAAATTGACATGCACAAACCTAATTGATCTTTCATATAAATATTATCTTTCTGATATTTGCATTATATTCGACTTTAGATGAAATAATTTTTTTACTTGCTTGTGAAATTAAACTAGAAGATGGATTTAGGAGGTTTGTAGTTATGACTTTCTGTACCATTATTCCCAGAGTAATTCCCTTGTAGATTTGGTATTTTGACTATTAACTAGTAAGGTACATGATGCTACCATTCCTCGATCAAGGGAGTCAGTTGTTCAGGTTGTCAAGTTTCCACATAAATTCATGCTCTCTGAGTTTAACTATAGAAAACCTTCTATAATATGCTTTTTTAGCAGTTATGATAGGATTTGACTTTCATAAGCCTTCTTCAATTTGTCACTTACTACATCTTATTTGCTTTATTTTTTTTATTTCTTGAGAGTTTTTTTTATTTCATATTAGTAGTTTCAAGCTTGCTGTTTGTTGGCTTACATTTGTTGCTTCTGTTGCTTGGCAATTACTGAAGCTTTCTTGTGTAAAGCAACATTCTAACCAAATGCAACAAACCGTTCAAGTTTATTGGCTTAACCTTTATTAGGTAATCAAGGCACCGAGACCAAGGAAACAGATAAAAATGAGCCTGGACTGATAAGAAGCGTAGGCAAATGAAGCAGAGCAAAAGGGTTAGTGATCGAAACAAGGAGCGCATGATTTATTGATCTGTCGTGTATTTACAAGGTATGAACCTTCAAACCTCATATCTCAGATATTAATAAAATTCCCCTGTTAGTTCCCCTAAATTTGATCATCCTCTCTCTAACGGGAAAGAAGAAGCTGGTGTTCCCTCTAACATCTCAGGCAGGGACGAACCCAGAACTTAAACTTAAAATTTATGGATGCATGATATGTATTATATAGAAAAATAAGAATAAAATGTGTATAGTGACAACTGAACTCAAGTCCTCCACATAAACTTATCACTTGAGCTATTGTTAATAACTTCTAAAGACAATGAAGTAAATATAGTAAAGGAAACATTTCTCAATTATAAGAGTTTATAGCTGATCAACTAAAATGCATAGATGGTCATGTGCTAGCTATAGCTAAGGCATTGCTTCTCTAATGTAATATGTCTAAATGGTACATAGTATATCGCCCAAATTGGTCGGCTATCCTTGGCGATAAGTTCATTATCAGGTTGAGACAGGTTATTGTACAAAATATTGGGCATGTTATAAATATATTGATACTAACATAGGTAATATATCCATATTGAATGCTTTATGGAGTATTAATTTGTCACTTCATTTTCCCCCGAGTGAAACAAGAATTTAGATTTGTTGTCTTAAAAGGGTTTTTACCAGCAATGTAGTCTTGATTATATATATATATATATATATATATATATATATATATATATATATATATCAATCTCAATTTACTAGGGAGTAAACAAGTATGTAGCCTGTGTATCTTATATATCCATATTCGTTTCTATATTTAATTGTGCAAGATAGATAAATAGATGATAATAAAGGAACAATCCAATTATGGTTTGCTCTAAGGAGAAGTACAACTTTTGCAAGAAAATAATGGAGGTACATACATGTCAATGTAGTTTTTCAGTCACATAGTAAGCTTTGATGCTAGGTGAATGTCCATAAATTGTATTTACTACATCTTATTTGGTTCATTTTTTATTTCCTGAGAGTTTTTTTTATTTCACATTAGTAGTTTCAACTTTCAAGCTTGTTGTTTGTTGACTTACCTTTGTTGCTTCTGTTGCTTGACAATTACTGAAGCTTTATTATGTAATGCAACATTCTAATCAAATTCTACAAACTGTTCAAGTTTATTGGCTTATTTTTTATTAGGTAATCAAGGCACCGAGACCAAGTAAGCAGATAAAATGAGCCTGGACTGATAAAGAAGCGGAGGCAAATGAAGCAGAGCAAAAGGGTTAGCGATCCAAACAAAGAGCGCATGCTTTATTGATATGTCGTGTATTTACAAGGTATGAACCTTCAAATATTATATCTCAAATATTAATAAAATTCCCCTGTTAGTTCCCCTAAATTTGATCATCCTCTCTCTGACGGGAAAGAAGAAGCTGGTGTTCCCTCTAACATCTCAGGCAGGGGTGGACCCAGAACTTAAACTTAAAATTTATGGATGCATGATATGTATTATATATAAAAATAAGAATAAAATGTGTATAGTGACAACTGAACTCAAGGCCTCCACAAAAACTTATCACTTGAGCTACTGTTATTAACTTCTAAAGACAATGAAGTAAATATAGTAAAGGAAGCTTTTCATGGGGGCGTACAGGATAACTAGAAAAATACAGTAAATAAAACTTTTTATGCTTTTAAAGAGTAATATAGAAGATACCATTAGCTACTTTTAAAATGATAAGTAGGAAAATATCTATTACTAATTGGTTTACGTACAGGATTGATGCTTTTTTTTTATTAATTTTCTTTTATTATGTTGAAGGCTAAGAGCCGAAGACTAAAGCTCTTTGGTTGGGGACAATGAGGATAATTTGTGGTTGTAGGGCCAATAGCATATATAGTCTGTACTGCTAGAATATATAGCAAGGGCATGCCCTTTCAATATGATGTTTTGTCTTTTGTCTTCAGCACTGCTGATGATTTGTTTGTTATCGTCGTGTGAAACCAGGCCCCTTCCTCTATATCGATGAAGAACCATGCCTCTTCTTCCATGAACTACACTGAGGCAAGCCTTGGAGGGACAACGGCAAGGTGGGGTGGGGAGTGCTGGGTAGGGTAGGGTGGGGCGGGATGACAACGGCTAAGGTTGTAGGATACTTCTGCTTTCCTACAGCAAAAGTGTCTATATCAGTCGTGTTTTGCACGTGATCATTAAGTTGGATGGTAATTTAAAGCGGGTATTAAGTTGCAAAGTTTTAAAATTTCAGGGTATTACTTTCCTATAAAAATAGTTTAGGATAGCAAATTGAGATTCAAGGATATTTCATGGTATTAAGTTCCAGATGCGACTGTCAAATTGATGAAAGCTCAAAATGAATCTTAGAAATCTGTGTGCATGCATCTAATACCCTTGGATTGTGATTTATATATGCGTAGAAGCATATTAGGATTGCCTTTACTTTTCTGATTTTTTAATGATGTGTTTTTTTATTCTTGTGTTTTGACACTACATGACTATACCAGATGCTAATTTGTCAGCTTCTAAATCAAGGATACTTAATAGCATGATTAGTGTAACTTTCTAATCCTTAAGCACCAGGGATTTTTAAGCTTGCATAAGCAGTATGCAAATTTTACAGTTTCACGGGGATTTTTCATTTCCTTTTGGAGAGAGTATAAATTTTAATATATATTCCTCTTCGACTCCTATATAGATGAATGGAAAAGCTTCTTGGAACGCTTTGACTTTTTCAGGGATGAGAGCTCACTCAAGGAAAAGACAGATTTAGTTGGTCAATGAGTCTCTTGTAGAGGGCAAACACTTTCAAGAACAGGTATGCTTGATTCAATATATGAAACTCTACTTCGCTGAACGTCACTATCAGCGACGTTTAGTGACTAGTAGCAACTGTAATTATAGTTTGGAAAGAACAAGTCGCTATGTAGTCGCAAAATGTCGCTGATGTATTTTATTCAGCGACGTTTAGCAACATTTAATCATGTCCGTCGCTATCCTATTACTGAACAGCGATGTCTAGCGACGTCTCCCTTAGACATCGCTAAAAACTTTCATTTAGGGTTCTGGGAACCCGATCGATTTCATTTTATTTTCCAAATTTTTATTCTCCCGTCGAGCGCTCTCGTTTCTCTCCTCCTCCCCCTCTCATCTCCGACGACCGCTCCCCCCGACGAGCTCCCCTCAGGCGAGGCCTTCCCCCGACGACCCCTCCCTCTGGCGTTGCCTCCCCCCGACGATCGCTCCCTCTCGTTTCTCTCCCCCTCCCTCCGGCGTTGCCTCCCTCCCTCTCGTCTCCGGCGACCGCTCCCCCCTGGTGACCTCGTCGTCGCTCCTCCACCGTCGACCCCTTCGTCCCCTGCTCCGCTCCGGCGACCCCTACCCGACCCAATCCAGGTATACCTAACCCTAACCCTATCTCCCATTGACACGGCACAGACACACACTTACATCAGCGACTGTTAAATCTGAATGTGGATACACAGACACACTTTTGCACCACTGTTAAATCTGAATGCAATATGCATATATGTATGCAAATGGGAATACATGGATATATGCAAGTTGGTAAGCACATATGAATGCAATATGCATATATGTATGCAAATAGGAATACATGGATATATGCATATGTATAAAGAATAGAATGGGTGAATGTATTATGCATGTTTAGATAACATATGTGATAGACATATATGTATGCATAAATGCCATGAACTAATAATCAAGTGTAATGTATATATGTTAAGAAATGAATGCATGAATGAATGTAGAAATGCAAGCATCTATGTAAATATGCCTATAATTGAATGAATGCAATTCAAATATATGAATGTAATGTAAGCATGTATATATATGTAATATGTGTTCTCTATGACTTCTGATGGTGTGTGTTTGATTGCCTAGGCTTGGTTAGGCCTAGTGACTTGACTGGACTAGGATTGACCTAGTTGACTAGTGTAAGCATGTATATATATATATGTAATAGCGACGTTTACCGACGTCTTTAGTGATGTCGCTTATGTTTAGTTTAAATTCTTATAGTTTATGTTTAGATTCTTATATGAAATGCACACTCATATTTGTGTCATACTAAGTGATTTTGATATCTAATATACTAAGGAGTATCCTAGAGTGTATAGAGTATCATTTCGGTCTATAAGAGTTACTTCACTCATTTTGTCAAGACAAGTAAACTTTTTAAATGTTGACGGTATATATACCGTCAACATTTGGTTTTGCCTTGTAGCTACAGGCAGTTGCTTGCATTTTGCCTTATAAATTGGCCTTTGGCCTGTGCTTGAGCAGTGTGGACTTCCAGGTTAGGGTGTTAGTTCATGATTAGCATTATTTAGATATTAGTTTCAGTTAAAGGGTTAGTTTAGATTAGGATATTAGTTTATGTTAGAAGGAATATGAGAGTTAGTAGATGTTAAAGTAGGATATTAATTTATTAGTTAGGATAGATAGTTTGAGTTAGGATACTGCTCAAGCACAGGCCAAAGGGTCAATATTGGATATTAATTTAAAAAGTTTTACCTTTCTAGACAAACTGGGTGAAGTAACTCTTGTAGACCCAAAGGGTCGATATTGGACAGTTGGGATGAGTATCAGAATCGGTATCGGATTAGTATCGACTGTATCGGATTAATATCGGCCGTATGTACTTAGTATCGTGTACTCCTACAAGTACAATTATACCTCGACCGTATGTACTTAGTATCGACCGTATCGGATTAGTATCGGTCTATCGGATACGGCACTTTGACACAAGACAGTTGTTTTAGTCCCAACACAGTTGTTTTTGTTTCTTCTTTCAAATTCTTTGTTTGTAATATGTGGAATGAATGAACAGTTTATGTTGCGCACCCATATCTAAACTGTCTTAACATTCATTCACTGACTGTAATATGCATGTATCTATCTTACAAAATTATCCTCAATTGGATATGGATATGAATTACTACTTACGAAATTGTTCGTGGATGTACAACCGTCATCCTGATGACATGTGCGGTGTGCGGAATAAATTCATAGAGGGTGTACAGCAGTTCCTGCAGTTTGCCAAGGCGTTCCCTCAGTACATGGACGGTACCAAAATTAAGTATACGTGTGTGAGATGTCGCAACTTAAAATATCATCCAGAAGTGGAAGTCACGTATCATTTATACTCGAAGGGTTTCATGCCGAATTACTATCAGTGGAGCGCGCACGGAGAACTTGTGTCTTTAGCATCGGAGTATGAGTCTTATGTGGATGTCCACAACAACGCTGCTTACGACGATGGGTTGGTGAACATGATTTTTGACGCGACGGGGCCTAGTTTCGATCCAGACGATCATGATGCACCTGAGAAGGCACCGAACGTCGATGCTGCATAGTTCATGGAGTTGCTGGAGAATGCAAGGACTCCATTATATCCTGGTTGTGAGGATCATTCACCGTTGGAGGTGGTTACAAGATTGTTGAGCATCAAGTCCGATTTTAATATGTCGCAAGATTGCTACAACCGTCTTATGGAGTTGCTTATAGAAATATTGCCTGAGGGTGCTACATTGCCTAAAGACTTCTACCGGTCTAAGTGGATGGTGAGATCGCTCTGGATGGGATACGAGAAAATCGATGCATGTCGCAACGGGTGCATATTGTACTACAAAGACGACAAGGATGAAGACGTCTGCAGATTTTGTGGTGCCGATCGCTACAAGGGCAGTGGTAGAGGAAAGTCTATCGGTGCCAGGAAGCCTACCAATTCGATGCACTACTTGTCGTTGATGCCGCGGTTGCAGCGGTTGTTTATGGTGAAGGAAACTGTAGAAAACATGAGTTGGCATAAGCGGGAACAGACCGAAGGAGTGTTGGATCAGCCATCTGATGGAGAAGCATGGAAGCACTTTGATCGAGAGTATCCAGATTTTGCTTCTGATCCGCGTAATGTCAGATTGGGTCTCTGCTTCGACGATTTTACCCCATTCGGACTTTCGGGATCCCAATATTCGTGTTGGCCTGTGATCGTCACTCCGTACAATCTACCGCCTTGGATGTGCATGAAGACTCCGTATATGTTCCTCACCGTTATTATCCCAGGTCCGAACAATCCGAAAAGGAACATCGATGTGTATTTACAGCCATTGATTGATGAGTTGAATCAGCTGTGGGAAGTAGGTTCCAACACGTACGATGTATCTAGAAAACAAAATTTTCAGATGCGGGCATCACTTATGTGGACCATCAACGACTTTTCGGCCTATGGTATGTTATCTGGATGGAGCACGCATGGTCGTCTTTCATGTCCGTATTGCATGGACCGTTCTAAGGCTTTCCGTTTGAAATACGGAGGCAAACCGTGCTTATTCGATTGTCATCGACAATTCCTGCCGAAGGATCATCCGTACCGGAGGAACAGGAATGCTTTTCGTGCTGGCGTTGTGAAGAAGGCTAATCTTTCGCCAAGGTGGCCTGGATACACGATATGGGAAGAGGTAAAAGATTTACCAAGTGCTATTGAAGAGCCTGCTACGGGCTACAAGTGTAAAACCCCTAAATTTTTACTGTATTTTTTTTAAAAATTTTGGTACTGATTTAAAATTTTGTAATGTACGTCGCATAATCGTATTGTACGCCACGTGCGAAATTTTGGTTTTCGAAATTGCTCGACGAGTGTGAATATGTGCGAGCGTACATATTTCTTTTAAAAATATTTTTCTATTTGTATTAATTCAAAATAATATATATAATAATTATTTTTAGCTACCAAAATTTCTAAATTCATGATTTTATTTATGAAAAGTCTTTTTAGACAGTTATAATAATAAATAATATTCTTATAAAATTTTATTTTAGAAACATATATTTATGTAAATATTATTTGGTCATAGATAAATATTTCATAATTATTTATTAGTTCATTTTTAAATAATAAAGTAATTTTCGAAATTATTATTATTAGTATTTTTGGAAATTATATTTCGAAATTATTATGGCAATTTAAAATCTTGATTTGAATTATTTTAAATAGTTTGAAATAAGGATGAAGATTTATCCATTGGATTTATTTGGATTTAAACTAGATTGAGATTGGATTTGATTGAATTAAATTAATTAAATTTATATGATATTATCTATAGAGGATGTAAATCCCCAAATCCCTATCCAACTGGGAATTCCCACATCCTATAAATAGGCAGGTACTCTTCCATAATTTTTACCACAACCCACAGATTGTGTATCGTGTCCGTGTTCCCCTTCCCATCCACTATATTGTTTCCCAGTACAAATACATAATATCCTATCCGACAAACCGGACGTTCATCTCGTGTCGGAACACCACCCCGACACGACGACACGAAACCATCCCCGTTAACAACTCCACCACCATCTTCGTCATCGTCACCCACGCCTCACCGTCACCTCCGCTGCTCCCAGCCTCTTCTTCCAGCCAACCTCCTCCCGACCACCGCTCCTCTCGGCTAACACCACAGCCGCTACCTTCGTCCCCAAATCACCACCACTGTCGTCCCCTCGCCGATACCATCAGCAACCCCATCACCATCATCGGCACCATCGCCGGAACCTGCCCACTCCGCCGAAACCATCACACCCAAAAGAAAATTTGAAACCCTTACCTCGCCTCCGTGCCTCCCTCTTCCGTCCACGACCATCCCGTCCAAAGATCCTCGCTGCGGCTTCCCACGGGAGAACGCCCTCCGTGCGTGGAGCCGCCATCGGCCGGATCGGCGTGCCACCAGGGTCCACGCCCAGGCTCAGCGCCCCGCGCCTCTGCTGCGGCGCTCACCGTCGCATCCCGGCGTCCATCCCGTCGAGCGCCGCCCTCCAAGCGCAGATGTTCCGTCACGCTCTACGCCGCGCAGCCCCGGACTCCGCCGACGGCCGCCTCCCGCAGATCGGCGTCTTCTCCTTCCCGATCCGCCGCCGTCTACCGGCGAGCAGCCGCCGCCCCCACTGTAAAACCCTCTCTCACCCTTTCCTTCTCACTCCTCTCTCTTTTATTTTTCTCATAGAAGTGAACTTCACTTTAGACTTATGACATTTAGGTGTTTGATTCTTTTTCATTTACTGTATTAACAGTATTGTTTATTATCATCATTATTATTATTATTATTATTATTATTATTATTATTATTATTATTATTAGTGTTATTGCTGTTATCATTTTCTCATTGTTATTATTTTATTATTATTATTATTATTAATATTATTCTGATTATCAGAATTATTATTACTGAATTATTATTATTATATTCTTACTAGTATTATGGTTAGTTGTAAAGAAAACCTATATATATATTTCTACAAATAATGTGTAGTATAAATATAAAATTGGGCTTAGACCTACATTATTTTTCTAGATTATTTATTGTGTACTAGAAATATTTTAACCCAGAAGAAATATAGCTTCCAAATAACGAATCGATTTTCTAAATATTTTTCAAATATTTATCTAAATTATTTTTACAAATAAAACATTATTTCTCTATTTGTAAATTTGTTTTGGTAACTTAGTTTATGAGCCTAAAAATATTTTAAATTTTCAAATATTTATCTAAAAACTATTTCAATTACCGAAATATATTTTCAATATTATAAATATTTCTTTCTAAAATAGTATATATAATTGTTTTCATAAATTTCCTCGATTATCACCAACCTTGACTAAATCGTATTTTTTATATTTCTTCACAAATCCGGGCCCTCACATATCGACCATGGCTATTGGACGAACAGGACTTGTCGAATTATTGTACCACACCAGGCGTAACACCAGGCAAGACACCTTGCCTTTACTGTTTAAATTTTCTGCTCAATATCATGCATTTTTTTCTTTAGGTTGTTCTTTCAAAATTATATATGTAAATATGCAAATTATTATATTTTATGCAATTGGCTTAGAGTTAAGGGACCACCGCATGTTTAGTATATCTCATAAACTGTCACGATGTGCCACGGGTTGTGTGTGAGTTGTGAGTCGCATATAGCTTCGGACTTGCGTATCGACCGTACATCGGTACGTAAAGGCCGTACGTTAGGATGTAACTGCTAATAGATTTTTTTGTAGAAGACTTGACAGTTATTAAGGATTAAACATTGTCGTGGAGGCGACTCATGTATAGTATCATAGGGAGGGGGGAAGACAGTTATTAGCGTAGGGACTACATGTTCAGTACACACATAGATTTGGGCCGATAGTATCTCGGATGAGCGCTACTTACTGCCCCGGGGCCGATAGTTCTCGTATGAGAACTACTTTCTGTCCATGGTCGATAGTGTCTCTTATGAGCGCTACCTACTACCACTCTCTCTCCATCTATGCTGAACACCTAAGCTCCTGCATAGAACGTTGTCTTCTCAAGGTATATATCACCTAGAATGGTTAGGGACCTTTACTCATGCATACTTTTCTGTTGAGCTTTATTTATTCAGTTTATGGCATGATATTATGTGTCTTGTTACGTCCCTATGAGGACCTGGTTTTTTCCCAGGTGTGTGTTTTCGTGATTTCTTGCAGGTGCTCTAGCTAAGGCCATGACTTGCGCTCTATTCCGTCGTGATGATTACTCTTGGATTTGTCACTTGCTTTCGCTTGCTAAATTCTTTCCTTGTATATTTTTCTATATTTAATTTGGTTGGTAGTGGACTTTGTCTCCGCCCAACTATGGTGTACATGACAAACTCAAAGTTGCTTTTATATTATTATTTATCTTTGTGGATGAGATTTAGTGTCTTGACTTTCTACATTTACAGCTTATGTATACATACGATGGTCTATATACTTCGTATGTATACAGCTGGCGTGATACGTATCTAGTCTCAAGTATTTGGGACTGGGGCGTTACATGTTTTTGTGGTGGCTCATGCAGGTCAAGTTTGCCGTTTCGGTTACATGACTGTACCGAACGGGCCTGCAATATAGGATTAGAGTCTAGAATTTCATCCACCTACTTGACATCCTTTCTTGACTTCAAATTTCGAACTCTCGTTCGACCTCCTTGAATTGCATCTTGCTTGACTCCTTCTACCGTAAATTTCTTAGTTTCGTGTTTAGTAAGATGACTACACTAGTATATGCCCATAGGTTAAACACATGGCTAGATAGATTGCATTGACAATTAATATCTATTGATGTTATATTTGAGTATAAAGATATTTATTTTTCCTAGAGATATGATCATAAGGATTAGTCAATTCCAAGTTGGGTAGTAGCATATTACCGCCATCAAAGGATAGTTGAAATTTTATTTTAAATTTACAAGATGGTATACACAAGAGGATAGCTAGATCGAGAAAACAAAATTTTTATTTTGAAATTGTGAAATAATTACGATTTATTAGATATATGAAATCAATTTGAGAAATATCTTGAGTTTTTACATTGTAACACTTGATTTACGGTTAACTTTAAGTGTGGACATCTTGAAATTATTTAAAGAGTTTAAATTATGATTTTGTAGATGACTAGAGAGACGAAAGTTTAGAAGGGAGAGAACTTGAGGTTTTAAAATTGAGTCGTACGATTTATAAGTTTATTTTGAGTTGAAGAAATGATGGTAAAATTTTCTTTAAATATTTGGAGGATATAAAAGCGACTTTGAAGAAAAAATTCAAATTGTTTCAAATGAGCTATGATTTAAAAAGTTAATTAGATTTCAAGTTTAAAGCCTTGATTATGGATATTTAAATTTTGGTAAAAAAAGAAGAAGAAGAAGGGATTTAATTTGGGTGACACAATTTGCGAATAATAAAATAGGCCAAGAATTTATCTCGAGGTACATTTGAGAATTGAAAATTTTAAAAGTGACGGCTTATTATGAAAATTTAGTTGTGCCGCATTAGATATGATGAAGGATTTTTGGAATTTATTTAAAGGAAATTAAACTTTAAGTTATGAATAAATACTTGATGGAGTGCCTTGAGATTTTATTTCGAAACTGTGGAGGAACTGAAAATTTGAAATTTGATCATATATTGGTAGAGGACCAAGAAGCAAGCAGGCCACCCTAATGGGATGCAAGTATTCCTCATTTGCCATGATAGTTGTATGTACTCGAGTGTAGTTAAGTCATCTGCCAGACTATGTGAAGATATCCCAATTTGACTCACTCGACACTCACTCAAACCTAGATTTATCGTGACTTACTCATACTCCATCTAAGTGGCTATCATATCTCTAGAAACTGTATTCTAACTTATTTTACCTTGATTTAATCGAATCTGAATTTTCTTATTTCGTGCTTTAACTTGATCAATTATTTTGTGCGTTAATCATTATCTCATGAGTTCCCACTTTCTATTTTAATTCTTTTGTGTCCTTTACCGTGACTTGAATATTTGGAACACAACACTAGACTTTTCCATCCAACAATTCCCATATGCAAGACCTACACGAACCCACCTTCATGTAAGTATATCACGTGCCACTAGAACACGTCTCCTTGTACTCTAATTTCATATTGCGACTTTCGGGTCAAAATGACTGGACTCTAATCCCTACCGTGAAACCAATATACTTTAAACTATAGATGAGACTCGACCTCGACTCCATTCTTTCGACCCGATATACGATTTTATTCTACTTAATTCCTTACATGCTTAAATCTTGATTGCTGGACCTATCACACCATTAGTTTAAATTCTTGTAAGCTGAGTAGAATATCTCACGACCTAAACAACATTTTGTGGACCACATTGATAGGTTCACTTGGACCATAGAATGCAGTAGACCCTAACTTATCTAGTCAACCAAGCCGACTGCATAGGCCCAAATTTCGGGCGGAACTTAGATTTTATAAAATCTTGGACTAATTGATTTCTTTCATTAATACCCTTTACTTATTATTTTATCTACCTATGATACTAAAATAGCTTAGTTTTGCAAGCATATTCTTTATCAAGCTTGATCATGACATATGTTTAATGTGGGCGCCCACTAATACATTGTCTAAATCAGAGCCGACGTATTATGGTCTGATCAACCATAGTGCATTTGGTTCGCTTTTTTTTTTTCATATATCAATCTACGTGGATAGATGTAGTTGAACTTTCTCCTTAGAATTTCATCCACGACTGCCTTGAAAATTCTTTTGAATTTATTCAGCCGTCTTTGGACCACGTGTTCGTATTCAATAAACATCTCCTTCGAACTCTTATTCGTTTTGTCTTTCACTTAAATTGGAAAGACAGAACACTCGAACTTGATAGATAGGCACCAAGTGTTCCCTATGACTATAATAGTTATAGTGGCCATCAACCAAGTCACATATTTACAACTTCGCCTCGAGTTATTCGTCCTATCCTTCGACTCTTGATCGTGATATCTAATCATTTGAAATTTAGAAATTACTAGAATTATTTCCTTAAACACCCCTAAACCTAGACGCCTAACTTCACTCTAAGGAACCATGTACCCTTGCTCCCTAATTACTTTACCTTTATTACCTAACCCTTAAATCCTTCTCTATCTTGCATTAGCTAGCGACTCTCATCCGTTACCATATCCATGCATTATTTTCGTATTTATCTAAGTCACAATTCCCTAATGCATGTTTGTGTTAAATGTTTTTTTACCTCATCCAACGATTTGATCGTACCCTTGTATCTTCTCACCCTCCTACTTATTCTTAATTTCGAGGACGAAATTCTTGTAAGTTGGGTAGGATGTAAAACCCCTAAATTTCTACTGTATTTTTTTTAAAAATTTTTGGTACTGATTTAAAATTTTGTAATGTACGTCGCGTAATCGTATTGTACGTCACGTGCGAAATTTTGGTTTTCGAAATTGCTCGACGAGTGCGAATATGTGCGAGCGTACATATTTCTTTTAAAAATATTTTTCTATTTGTATCAATTCAAAATAATATATATAATAATTATTTTTAGCTACCAAAATTTCTAAATTCATGATTTTATTTATGAGAAGTCTTTTTAGACAGTTATAATAATAAATAATATTCTTATAAAATTTTATTTTAGAAACATATATTTATGTAAATATTATTTGGTCATAGATAAATATTTCATAATTATTTATTAGTTCATTTCTAAATAATAAAGTAATTTTTGAAATTATTATTATTAGTATTTTTGGAAATCATATTTTGAAATTATTATGGCAATTTAAAATCTTGATTTGAATTATTTTAAATAGTTTGAAATAAGGATGAAGATTTATCCATTGGATTTATTTGGATTTAAACTAGATTGAGATTGGATTTGATTGAATTAAATTAATTAAATTTATATGATATTATCTATAGAGGATGTAAATCCCTATCTAACTGGAAATTTCCACATCCTATAAATAGGCAGGTACTCTTCCAGAATTTTTACCACAACCCACAGATTGTGTATCGTGTCCGTGTTCCCCTTCCCATCCACTATATTGTTTTCCAGTACAAATACATAATATCCTGTCCGACAAACTGGACGTTCACCTCGTGTCGGAACACCACCCCGACACGACGACACGAAACCATCCCCGTTAACAACTCCACCACCATCTTCGTCATCGTCACCCATGCCTCACCGTCACCTCCGCTGCTCCCAGCCTCTTCTTCCAGCCAACCTCCTCCCGACCACCGCTCCTCTCGGCTAACACCACAGCCGCTACCTTCGTCCCCAAATCACCACCACTGTCGTCCCCTCGCCAATACCATCAGCAACCCCGTCATCATCATCGGCACCATCGTCGGAACCCGCCCACACCGCCGAAACCATCACACCCAAAAGAAAATTTGAAACCCTTACCTCGCCTCTGCGCCTCCCTCTTCCGTCCACGGCCATCCCGTCCAAAGATCCTCGCTGCGGCTTCCCACGGGAGAACGCCCTCCGTGCGTGGAGCCGCCATCGGCCGGATCGACGTGCCACCAGGGTCCACGCCCAGGCTCAGCGCCCCGCACCTCTGCTGCGGCGCTCACCGTCGCATCCCGGCGTCCATCCCGCCGAGCGCCGCCCTCCAAGCGCAGATGTTCCGTCGCGCTCTCCGCCGCGCAGCCCCGGACTCCGCCGACGGTCGCCTCCCGCAGATCGGCGTCTTCTCCTTCCCGATCCGCCGCCGTCTACCGGCGAGCAGCCGCCGCCCCCACTGTAAAACCCTCTCTCACCCTTTCCTTCTCACTCCTCTCTCTTTTATTTTTCTCATAGAAGTGAACTTCACTTCAGACTTATGACATTTAGGTGTTTGATTCTTTTTCGTTTGCTATATTAACAGTATTGTTTATTATTATTATTATTATTATTATTATTATTATTATTATTAGTAGTGTTATTGCTGTTATCATTTTATCATTGTTATTATTTTATTATTATTATTATTATTATTATTATTCTTAATATTATTCTGATTATCAGAATTATTATTACTGAATTATTATTATTATATTCTTACTAGTATTATGGTTAGTTGTAAAGAAAACCTATATATATATATTTCTACAAATAATGTGTAGTATAAATATAAAATTGGGCTTAGACCTACATTATTTTTCTAGATTATTTATTGTGTACTAGAAATATTTTAACCCAGAAGAAATATAGCTTCCAAATAACGAATCGATTTCCTAAATATTTTTCAAATATTTATCTAAATTATTTTTACAAATAAAACATTATTTCTCTATTTGTAAATTTGTTTTGGTAACTTAGTTTATGAGCCTAAAAAGATTTTAAATTTTCAAATATTTATCTAAAACTATTTCAATTACCGAAATATATTTTCAATATTATAAATATTTCTTTCTAAAATAGTATATATAATTGTTTTCATAAATTTCCTCGATTATCACCAACCTTGACTAAATCGTATTTTTCATATTTCTTCGCAAATCCGGGCCCTCACATATCGACCATGGCTATTGGACGAACAGGACTTGTCGGATTATTATACCACACCAGGCGTAACACCAGGCAAGACACCTTGCCTTTACTGTTTAAATTTTCTGCTCAATATCATGCATTTTTTTTCTTTAGGTTGTTCTTTCAAAATTATATATGTAAATATGCAAATTATTATATTTTATGCAATTGGCTTAGAGTTAAGGGACCACCGCATGTTTAGTATATCTCATAAACTGTCACGATGTGCCACGGGTTGCGTGTGAGTTGTGAGTCGCATATAGCTTCGGACTTGCGTATCGACCGTACATCGGTGTGTAAAGGCCGTACGTTAGGATGTAACTGCTAATAGATTTTTTTGTAGAAGACTTAGCAGTTATTAAGGATTAAACATTATCGTGGAGGCGACGTATGTATAGTATCATAGGGAGGGGGGAAGACAGTTATTAGCGTAGGGACTACATGTTCAGTACACACATAGATTTGGGCCGATAGTGTCTCGGATGAGCGCTACTTACTGTCCCGGGGCCGATAGTTCTCGTATGAGAACTACTTTCTGCCCATGGTCGATAGTGTCTCTTATGAGCGCTACCTACTACCACTCTCTCTCCATCTATGCTGAACACCTAAGCTCCTGCGTAGAACGTTGTCTTCTCAAGGTATATATCACCTAGAATGGTTAGGGACCTTTACTCATGCATACTTTTCTGTTGAGCTTTATTTATTCAGTTTATGGCATGATATTATGTGTCTTGTTACGTCCCTATGAGGACCTGATTTTTTCCCAGGTGTGTGTTTTCGTGATTTCTTGCAGGTGCTCTAGCTAAGGCCATGACTTGCGCTCTATTCCGTCGTGATGATTACTCTTAGATTTGTCACTTGCTCTCGCTTGCTAAATTCTTTCCTTGTATATTTTTCCATATTTAATTTGGTTGGTTGTGGACTTTGTCTCCGCCCAACTATGGTGTACATGACAAACTCAAAGTTGCTTTTATATTATTATTTATCTTTGTGGATAAGATTTAGTGTCTTGGCTTTCTACATTTACAGCTTATGTATACATACGATGGTCTATATACTTCGTATGTATACAGCTGGCGTGATACGTATCTAGTCTCAAGTATTTGGGACTGGGGCGTTACAACAAGTGTGACGGATTTGGTCGCACTCATAACTGGACGAAGAGGAGTATATTCTGGGATCTGCCATATTGGAGCACCAATCTGATTAGACATAACCTTGATGTCATGTATATCGAGAAGAATGTGTTTGACAACATAATTAAAACTGTAATAGACGTAAAGGGGAAGACGAAAGACAATCCAAAGGCTAGATTGGACTTGGAAGAAATATGTAGACGTCCTGCATTGCATTTGATAGAGGACGAAAATGGGAAGTTGAAGCAGCCTAAGGCAATTTTCTCACTAAAGAAGGAGGATAAAGTGAGACTTTGTAGGTGGATTCAAGGTCTGAAATTTCCAGACGGGTATGTTTCGAACTTGAGAAGATGCGTCGACCTCAAGGAGAATAAACTGACAGGTATGAAGAGCCATGATTGTCACGTATTCATGGAGAGGTTAATTCCAATTGCATTTTAGAAATTCTTACCCCCGGTTGTTTGGGATCCATTGACCGAGCTTAGCATATTCTTCAGAGATCTTTGTTCTAGTAAGTTGCTCGTCGATCGTCTAGAAAAGCAGGAGAACGATATTGCGGTAACACTGTGCAAGCTCGAGAAGGTATTTCCTCCTGGATTCTTCGACTCCATGGATCATTTGCCAATTCATCTTTCCTACGAGGCACGTGTTGGTGGGTCCATTGGTTATCGGTGGATGTACCCGTTTGAGTGGCATTTGAACCACCTAAAGAGGAAGGTGAAAAACAAGACTCGGGTCGAGGGTTCTATTTGTGAAGCCTATATTCTCGAAGAGATTACAAACTTCTGCTCGACGTATTTCAAACCTCATGTTGCTACGAATAGAATGAGGGCTTCAAGAAATGACGACGATTATCAAGAATCTAATGATGGAATACTGAAAGTATTCAATGCGTCCGGAAAGCCTTCGGGAAAAATGAAGAAAAGATATTTGAATGACGAAGAGCTAAGGGCTGCTCAGTTGTATGTATTACTCAATTGCGACGAGGATAAAGTGGAGAAGCTAGAGGGGTAAGTAATTAATGATGAGTTTACGTCATCTCAATGTAATAGTATAAGCTAATATTATTGTACTAATCGGCGGTTGCTTCGTTGTTTTTTAGCACATATAATACTGAGTTGAGGTCGGTTAGAACCTACCTAACAGACGAAGCATTAGAACAAGAAATGAGACGTCATTTTCCTTCTTGGTTGAGCGAATATGTAAGCAGTCCGGTAATTACTGGCCTCTTTTAATGCAACTGCACAATAAATAACTTACTATCTCTTCTTTGGTATTTAGGTCGATCCTCTAATTTTACCCGAGATTGAATTAATTAGAACTCTTGCCAAGGGACCAATTACTTTTGTTAAAATATGGCCAAGTTACTGTGTCAATGGCTTTCGGTTCAAGTCAACAAATGCTCCGATCAGAGACAGCTTCCTGGATCTTGATTCCACGAAAAATAATTGTTTGTGTATCAAATCTTCGAACTACAAAGACATCGATCCAGGAAATGATTTCTTTGGTATCTTGTGAGAGATTATGGAATTGACGTATAATTATGGCAGAGAACCTACAAAGATCGTGTTGTTCAAGTGTGAATGGTTCGATCCGACTGAAAATCAAGGTTGGAAAATTGACAACCATGGTCTTGTGGATATAAACTACAAGCGTATTTGTCCTAGCAACTCAAGCTCAGCTCATGTACTTTACAGCTTATCCGAGACGGGGAGCAACGAAGTCTGAATGGTGGGCAGTATGCAAGACTAAAGCTAGAGATACTTTTGATGTTGACGAAAAAGCTTATCAGGAGGACAAGCTACCTCTTATAACCAATATTGTTGATGTGGACTCCACGGAAGTTACGCATTAAATGACACATAATGTAGAAGATATAGAATTATCCGAAGACGAAGACGAAGCCGACGAAGGCGAAGATGAAAGTAAAGATGAGGAGGAAGGTGAGGTCGAGAAAGACGAACAAGATGATTATTCTGAAGATAATTGAGAGAGATGTACTTTTATTTTCTTATTATGTAGAGTTGGTTATTATCTAGTCTTGGTTATTATCTGAATGTACTATCTGGACTTAGATGTTTCTTGTAGAATGTACTATCTGAACTTAGATGTTTCTTGTAAAATATACTATCTGGACTTAGATGTTTCTTGTAAAATGTATCATCATATATTGTCTTGGTTATTATCTTATCTTTGTTGCACTTTCATATTTCTAGTCTCTATTATTTGTTGTCTTTGTTGTATCTCATCATATGTTGTTATCAGGCATGACATGTCGTCGCAGATCGTTTTGTACTTCCGGCCGACATGGGGCACGAGTACTGATACTGGCAGAGGACAGGATACTCCTTCGGTACCTATTGGTGGTACTGCTAGAGGACGGGGTTCTTCTTCGGTACCTTCTACTGGTACCGGCTCTGGATCCTCGTCGCCCAGTACTCCTGTGTATCGGACAGTAGCTCTGCCCGCCACGATGCTACGAGGCATATCTCCTGGGACGAGTAGCTCCAGGCCTGAGATTGCTCCCGAGAGTAGCGTTCCTCCTGCTGATACGACGATGGAGAAAGATGAGCAGATGGAGGAGGCTGCGCCGGCGACCGACCAGTATCCGGCAGATGATGCCTGCGCACTTCCGGAGGAGACGAGGACGGAGATCTGGGCCGATGGTACAAAGTAAGTATTTTGGTTTATCATTTTTTTCTGTGTTTATCATAAATTAACTTTTCTCATTAATATTATATGTCTGTATAGATATCGTCCCCCGTTGTTACAGAGACGTCTAGGCCAGCTCCTAAGGCAAAATTATGGGGGTCCTTGGATAAACTACTCGGATGCTCCGGATGATAGGAATGCCTACTGGTTTGCGCGCTTCAAGGTTAAAATAGATTTGCTTTTAACATGAATCATTTGATTTATGCATATTATATATTACTAAAAAATATTTGGTTTGCGTACTCTTCTAGGATATGTTTTTCTATCTATCACACCGGGCCGAGCTGATCGAGGGAATGTTTTCTGCTGACGCTGCTAAGCTGATCCGCGACGCTATCAATGATCAGAAGGCTCGTGATCGTGCCAGAAAGCCGATCCAAGGTTGGATCACCCCTGATCAATGGGATGCGATGAAGGCTCGATTCAACGAGCCAAGGTACAAGAAAAAGTTCGAGAAGGCCAAGGCGGCTAGGCAACATGCCTCGAAGTGGTATAGTGGGTCGATTCCGATGACGAAACATTTCCATCGTCTGTTACGTATTTTTCTTTCAGAAATATTATTTTAATGCAAATCCGATAAATATTACTAAGATAATATATTTATTTACAGGTAAGGAAGGTCAGTAACGCCGACATGGTGACCGTCTTCCTGGCCACCCATTGGAAGGGCGAAGCCCTTATTGACGAGAGAGCCGTGCAAGCCTATGTAAGAATTACAATACTATTTGTTAGTTATAATACTTCGTGTTAATTTTAATATAACTTAGTAAATATGCATGCAAATAAATATTCATGTAGTTAGTAATAATAAGTAATTAATTAGAAATTAGAAATCATAGAGTACTATCCATACTTTCTAGGCCGAGTATCAGAGGCTTCGGGACCAGGCGGCTGCTAGTGTACCTACTGCGGGAGAGGTCGGTACTTCCTCGCAGCCCACTCAAGCTCCGTCGGTGGACGAGCTGTGGATGACCGCCGCTGGTGGCCTCCGTAGGGGTACGTACTACGGTACGGAATCCTATGGCGTCCTAGTTACGAGCCAGTCCTCTAGGGCATCCCCCGCTAGTGTGCATGGTCCACAGCCGTCTCAGGAGTCTGCCCGAGTCCACCAGATGCTGGATCTCTCCGGGACGAGCTGCTACGACGGATTCAGGACCAGTCTCAGCACCAGTCGGATGAGCCTGCGCTTATAGCACGATTGGATGCGCTCGACTGCAGCATTATGGAGCTTCGGCATGTGACTGAGTGGACAGAGCGGAGCGTCATCGATATTAGAGCATCGACGGAGCGTAGCGTATTGGATCTGCAGGCATCACAGATGACCATGGCTGAGAGGCTGAGATTGGAGCAGGATTCGATGGCTGATAGCAGTGATAGAATATTATCTACCATGGATTCATACCACCAGCGACTTGCAGAGTTGGAGCGTTATCGTCCTCCAGGTGCGCCTTCATCGTCGTCGACTCCGCCAGTGCCACTGCCTTCTTCATCGAACGTCACTACCTCCTACATCGGTGTCGATTTCATAGGAGGACTATGAGCTTTTCTTATCCCTTCGTCGCGGCGCGCCCCCTCCTGCTCCAGATCCCCAGTAGTCCGAGTTAGGACTGTTTGTATTGAGTGTTTGAGTACTTGTTTTTTCTTTGTATTTGTTTGTGACACTTGTTTGTTGGTTGCATAGATACATTGGTTATTGGTTGTGTAGACCCATGACAATTTGGATATTGGTTTATATATGTTGTGTGGACTATGGTTATTTTATGTTATTCGTTTAATTTGGATGTTAATTTTCTGGTGTTGAGTGTTCGACCGAAGGGGTCGGCGAACCCAGGGATAAAATTTGCTTGTGTATTGTGTTTCAGATTAAACTGCAGGGAGAAAATGATTCTGTGGAGAAAACTGTATACTGCAATTTTTTTTTATTTTTTTCAAATTTAGCGACGTCTACCGACGTTTACCGACGACACATTGCGTCGATAGACGTCGCTAAACTGGCATATATTGCCAGTTTATCGACGTATAGCGACGTCAGTTTCGTCGGTAAACGTCGGTAGACATCGCTAAATATCCCAGGATTTTACCTCATTTTCTCAGGATATACCGACGTATAGCGACACCACCAAACGTCGGTACTATATACCGACGCATAGCGACACTAAAAACGTTAGTAATTTTCCCAGGGAATACCGACGTATAGCGACATCATAAACGTCGCTATTTCATCGACGAAACGACGGTAAACGTCGGTATATTATCGACGTATCTTTGCGTCGATAAACGTCGGTGTTGGCGACGATCAGCGACGTCTTTCCAAACAACGACTAAGGTTTCCGCGACAAGAGGAAGACGTCGCTACAATGGTTTAGCGACGTCTTTTGGCATTTTAGCGACTTCTTTAGGCGTCGCTAAAGTGCCTTATTCTGGTAGTGACGTAATTTGGCATGAGTGTGTTGTATTGAATATTTTCTAAATATTCGTTAATTAAATATTATAAATATCTTTATTAATTGATAATCCATGATATTTGTATAAAAAGGTCCTTGTATAATTTTTGGTTATACTATATTGGTCAAATAAATGTATATTTATATATTCATATTTATATAGATAAGGTCCTAGACTGAAAATAGATAATACTGGGATTTTAGTTAGATTTTATGGATAATATTATATAAGTATGTATATGAGTAAATATATATATATATATATATATATATATATATATATATATATATATAAAATATATATATATATATATATATATATATATGTGTGTGTGTGTGTGTGTGTGTGTGTGTGTGTGTGTGTGTGTGTGTGTGTGTAAAGAGTTATTAAAAAAAAGAAAAAAAAAGAAAAAAAAAATATATATATATATATATATATATATATATATATATATATATATATATGTGTGTGTGTGTGTGTGTGTGTGTGTGTGTGTGTGTGTGTAAAGAGTTATTAAAAAAAAGAAAAAACAAGAAGATGCTACTGTAGCTACGCTACAGTAGCAATATGAACCGAGCCCCTGGAAAGGCCCAACCCGATCTCTGCTCAGCCAAAGCCACAGCAGACCAATCCCAGGCTCGACCCCCAAGCCCACAAAGCTAGGTCCAAGACTAACTCACAGCCCGAGCCTTCCCCAGCAGTTCAATTTTTATATATATCGGTAACGAACCGAGAGATAGAGAGAAAGATGGAGATCGAGGGAACGAAAGAAACCCTAAGCTAATGGCGCGCCACCCTCCCCTGACGCCGGATGAACACCCCCGACGCCTGCACGTCGGAGTTCGACGGCGGCGTTCGCCGAAAACGCGCGCGCAAGCGCTGTGAACAGAGCACAGAACAGCAGCCATGCCAGCCAGTAACCCACTTCCTTCCCTATTTTCTTCTCGCATACTCGATCATTTCCGATCTTGTAAATTCCTACCGATAGAGGAAATGACCCTCTATAATCCCCATTAATTGGTTCGATTGAAATCAATCAGGATTTTGAGTTATATCAACTTGAAATTGACGAAAAGCCTGTTCAACATGATAATTTTGAATGTTGACACCCCTATTTTCGTAAACAGATTGTGATCGAGACATTAGGTATTTTCCAGAACTAATTGAAAGTAGTTAAAGACAACCTATAGGGCTGCAAAACCCATTTTGTAGGAGTTAGTTTCAGCGACTGTGCGCCGAGTAATCCGATTTCCAAAACTAATAAAAACCCGTTCTTAAAACAGTAGAAATATTAAAAAACCCTTCGATACGACGTACGTCCCGCCAATCCGGACGACGTGGTCGCGAACCAAAAGCATCAAAAGGTGCGTAATGGCTTCGTGGACGTGTGGGCTTTGACGAAATTCAAATTGGTTGCGTGTGCGCGACAAATTTGATGCGTATCCGTCGAAATTCACCGTATCGACCTCTGTGCAAATTCTCCAATTACTTTGTGCACGCTCGTCAGATCGAGATGAAACTTACGCCAACAGGACCGTATCATTTTTCTGGTCCTGTATGCAAAGTTTGGTCCGATTCTGAGACAGTTGATCGGATTGCTATTTTGCGGGTCCCGTGATCCGATTCAACGGACGATTTTGTGCACGACCCACCGGAATCCAAAATTGGATATACCGTTGGGTTCGTATTGTCAAACCGGATACATAGATATATAGTTTGACGACTTTAGAGACCATTGACTCTGGTACATTTTTCGGTGCAAAGCGGGTCCAACGGCGGACACCATTTTGTTCCAAAATTATCGTTTTGCTCCTGTGTCCAGAATTGGACTTAAGGACAGACAATCCTAGCTAATTTGACTATTCGGAGAATGTTGGCAATGTCTGTTTCAGCTTTCGGAGACCGTTGTGAGATTTGGACTTTATGGCGTACCAGTTGACGGTATATTATTGGATCTGCGTGCAAACTCCAGGCAAGATACCTTGCCTCCCTCTATAGTTCATTTTCATGCTTATAGTTCTTCTATTTTTAGTATGTTATCATTTAGTTACTCTAGTTGATATGGATTCAGATGTTTTCTACACACCATGTTTACTAGTTTATTGTCTTGCTTGTATATCAGTATTACCTGACTTGATAGCGTAGTTACACCAGGTTTGTCCACATTATGGTTCATGCCAGAGTTATCCTTACCTGTGACATGACTAAGTTGTACCGTATCGTTACCTGTATCTTGACTGAGTCATGTCTACAAGTATGTGTAAATGAACTGCTATTCTTTATTTTGATTTCTTACAACCTGCGAGTCTACACACGGGGCGAGGGTTGATCGTTTGCACCTGCGAGTCCACACACGGAGCGAGGGTGACTTGTCTTGAAACTGACCTGCGAGTCCACATTCGGGACGAGGGTTTGGTATTCCATTGATCTCTTGTTCTTCCAATAGTTTATTTATGCATAGTTGATCCCGTATTCGTGTTCATAGTTACCTGTCAGTAGCCACATGTCAGTCTCATGTCTAGTTTCTGTTTATATCCTGTTTATATTATTGCATGATTAAACTGTTAGATAGGTATATTTTTATGTATCTTGCTATGTCCCCTGAGGACCTGATGATCTCTTTAGGTAGCTGATTGTATGGAGTTAGTTAGCGGCTCATGATGGTAGTGATTACACCTGCAGGGATACAAATATTTGCTTATGATATTTTTTTATTATCCTCTCGTGCTTTATATTCCATACCATGATATACTCTGCTTATTTTATAGACTCATATCATTCTTGGAGTCTAATCGGACAATATGATAATGGGCTGCAGACCATGACCCATAATTGTTCATTCATGTTTCATATTCTTATTGTGGATTGAGATATAGATTGCATTGCCATAATTTGGCAGTATACCATAGCCTTGACAACGTTTACATATTCGAGTCGGGCTGGAGTCCACCCGATACTGTAATGTCCCAGTCCCAAAATACGTAGGACTAGGAACGTAGACATGCCAGCTGTATACATACGAAGTACACTCTAATATATGGAAACCTCGTATGAATACATAAGCTGTAAAATACAGTAGAACCATAACTAATCTCATCCACACAAAATAAATGAATAAAAAATATCATATAATGATAATGCATTGTCTTGATACAATATGTTGGGCGGAGACAAATCCACTACCCACAAGTAAAGGAAAAATACATGAGAAAAGAAATAAATTTGGCGAGCGAAGCGAAGACGATCCAAGCGCAATCATCCTCGAAGAAATGGAGATGGTCACGGCTAGAGCTATAGCACCTGCGAAAGACAAGAGCACACACCTGGCGAGATAACCAGGTCCTCAGAGGGACGTAACAAGACACATAATATCATACCACATAAACTGAATAATATTGCTCAAATAAATAAGTCAATTGAATTATAACATGGTCCAATACACACCTATTGAATGAGCTTACCATCCCCCCAACCAAACAAGGACATGAGATGGTAAACTAATTCACGGTGACGTATCTTACCATGCTATGAATCCAATATGGTATCTGGACCCCAACAAGGTTCAATACCTTCTCATCGAAGTAGTAAGTCACACCTACAACCAAACAAGGACAAGATGTGACGAACTAATCCGCGACAAGTTATTGTTCCAAGCCACGGTCAGATACAAGTACCCAAACCAAAAGTACTCGTACCTAACGGATAAAGGTGCCTAACCGTTCTAAGTGAAATATAGTTAAGAACAATCGATCCTACGCATGGGCCAAAGCTAAATAGGATTGGCATAGTCCCCCCTTGGGGCACCAGAGGCCCAATCAATATGAGCATAACGTTCCGCAGAACGTCAGTGGCCGTCAGTAATCATGGCTAATCTCACCCGCGTCTCCGACGGAGCTCACGGATTACAAAAGGGAAAGTGCATCAAAGCCCATACGCTAAGAAATTGTCCTCCCTGCCCAATGCCTACTTTGTTATATCCACAACAGTAACCTCTATAATCGCTAAGTCAAACAAAGCATGCAACCTCTATTAGCGGTTATTCCTATCGCACGACTTGTACGTACTGGTGGCCAGCCAATCACGTACGTCCGTATTCTACATACGACACACAACTTCGTGGTACAACATGTCAAGGCCATGAATGCAACACACAAAGGTGGTCCCTTAAATCTAGGTTTAATGTGTAAGAAAAATAATACATAGCAGGAAATATAAATGAACGGTAAGTTTTAACAGGTTTTGCCATGTATCACAGTTTATTTGCATAAAAAAAATAATGAATAATGCATGAAATATGAGCTAAAATAAATAAACAGCAAATGCAAGGTGTCTTGCCTGGTAGGACGCCTGGTGTGCTGCGATGATCAAGGTGACACATACTGCGACTTCGGGTAGCAACTACACAAGGTGACCTCTGATGGTGGCACGGACAGTTCCATTGGATCTAGAAGGGTCAAATTAGTTAGGTTCGATATAAGGTAGGCTTGAATTGGCGAGGGAATAGGAAGGATGGAATTGGTCTCGGACAGAAGGATAATTAAAGGAGTTCGATAAATAATATATATATATATATATATATATATATGAATTTAGAAAACTATTTATAATATACTTGGAAAATAAATTTATATGAATACTTGAAAATATTTATATATATATAATTTGGAAACTATAATTTTTACTAGTCAAATAATTTTAGGTTAAATACTTTGATAAATCAAAAATTGTATTTAGACCAAACCCTAAGTTCGTAGGATTTTGGTAGAAACCTATGTTTAATCAAAAAATATTTTGAATAAATACATAAAAAAATCTAGTAAAATACTTTAGGGAAAAATCAAATTTAAAAGTACATATACAGCTCTATCTATTTACATATAGTTTGAAAAATAATAGTAATACATTATTATCAAAATATTAATTTAATACTAATAATCATAATAATCAATATAATATTTAACCTAATAATAATAATAACCAGAAACTACAATAAGTAGCTGATAACAGTAATAATAATAATAATAATAATAATAATAATAATAATAATAATAATAATAATAATAATAATAATAATAATAATAATAAAGTATTGAAATGTACACTGTGTTCTCCTCTCGATGGAGAGGACACACAGCTGTTAAAAAATTTAATAATAAGGAAAAGAACTAAAGAAGGAGGAGAGAGAAAAAGAATTTGAGTTATTAAAATGCTCACATTTAATAGACAAAGAGAGAGAGTCAGAAGAAAGAAGAAAGGGCCGAGAAGTAGGGAAGAGAGAGGGAAAAGGGGGAAGCTCGGCGGATCGGAGGGGGTTGTAGGCGGAGAGGGGCGACGAGGCAGCGGCGGTCGGCACGCGGTGGCGCGCACGGCGGCGGCTGTTCGGGCACGGCATCGAGGCGGAAGGAAAAGGGCGGAGACACGCGGCGATGGTCGAGGCAGCGTCGGCGCTGGAATAAGGAGGGAGGAGCCGGAGGGGTAGGCGGCAAGGGGCGTACGGGCTCGGACGGCTAGGGTGGTGCTATGTCGACGCTGGTTGTCGTGCGGGGTTTGCCGGCGGACGCGCGGCGGTCCGGCGAGGTTAGTCTAGGGCTTGGGGTTTTAATTTTTTTTTCTTTTTCTTTTTTTTGGATGGTGGTGGCGGGCGTGGGCTGCCACGACAGTGGCCGTGGTGGCGGTTGGGTTGGTCGGTGATGACGGTGAAGGTGGTGGCTGTTGGAGTCGGGGTTGCGCTCGGGGTGAGCGGGGGATCGGCCCGGGTGGTGTATAGGCGGTGGTAGTGAGGGCCGTGGTGGTGGCGGTCGGCCGGAGTTGGGTGTGCGGTGGTGGCGCCGTTGTTTGGGTTAGTGACGGTTGTGGGGTTTTCTGGTGGCGTGCGGTGCCGCGGTGGCAATGGGAGATGGTCGCAGTGGTGGTGGTTGTCGTTGGGGATGGTGGCCACGATGACAGAGACGCCAGGATGGTCGGGGCTACGATGGGCTGGAGTGGTGATGATGGTGACGGGGCTGTTACGTCGTCGACGGAGGCGGCCGGGACAGAGCTTGGTTTAGGTTTAGGATTGATGATGTTGGGGTGTGTCCGACACAAAGAGATGAACTTGTATATGTAATTGTGGAATAAGAACTGGACCGGAAAGGGACACAGACACGATGCACGGGATTAGGGTTGGAGAAATATTTGTGGAGAATTTGTGAATGATAAAATTTGGAGGAGTACCTGCCTTTTTATAGGATGTGGAAATTCCCAGTTGGATAAGGATTAAGAGTAGTTTTAACCCAAAAATAGATAATTCGCAACTTAATTTAAAATCAATCAAATCAAAATCCAAATACAAATCCTATTTAAATCTAATTAAATTACATCCCTTTAGTTTAAAATCAAATCAAATAAATCAAATTTCAATTATAGATATTAATTTAGCTATTTAAATATATCTATAAAATTAAATAAAGATTTAAATCGCCATAATAATTTCAAAATATGTTTTCCAAAAATACAAATAATAATTTTGAAAATACATTATTAATTAAAAATAAACTTATAAAATATTTATGAAATATATATGTATGCACGAAAAATATTATTTATTATTAATAACAGTTATAAACGAAAGGCTCTTTATAAATAAAATAAATAAAATAATGAACTTGGAAATTTTGGTACGATAATTATTATATATATTTTGAAACTATAAAAATAGAAAAAAATATTTTTCTAAAATATGTACGCTCGCACATATTCGCACTCGTCGAGCAATTACAAAAAACAAAATTTCGCACACGATGTACAACGCAACTACGCGACGTACAATACAAATATAAAAAAATAATCAGTTCCAAATTTATAAAAAAAATATAGTAGAAATTTAGGGGTTTTACATCCTACCCAACTTAAAAGAATTTCGTCCTCGAAATTAAGAATTAGTAGTGGGTGAGAAGGCACAAAGGGGTAGCGATGAGGAAGCACAGTCAAATCATTGGGCGAGACAAGGAAATGACGTTTAATGAAAATATGCATTAGAGTCGTGATTTCAATAATGGCGAAGATAATCATGGATTAACGCAAGAAGGAAAATGGTTAAGATAACGCACAATAAAGAATGGTATGGGTTCAAGAAATAATTTAGAGACCTTAAAGTTATGGTCTCTTGAGAGTAGGTTGAGGGCACGATTTAAGAGAACGAAATAGATTCACTTAAATTAAGCGATTAGAGGGTCTTGATAGGGCCGAGTAGTTTAGGATGAAGATATAGCAACATCGAGTGATAATAGTCCCACTCGATAGGAAGGCTAGAGGAAGTTCTAGTACAACGCCTTCGTCCTTCTAAAATAGGTGAAGGCGAAAGCAATATAGAGTTCGAAGGAGGCGTTATCGAATACGAATAGGTGGTTCAAAGGCGACCGAATAATTCAAAAGGAGTTGCCAAGGCAGTCGCGGATGGGACTCTAGAGGACAAGTTTAATTATGTTCCATCCACGTAGAATAATAGACAAAAGCGAACCAAAGTGCACTCGGTTGATCAGACCATCATGCACCGGTTCTGATTAGACAATATGTTAGTGAGCGCGCTCAATAGCATAAGTTATGAACAAACTCGATAAATGGATGAGTTTGCAAAACTAGATTATAGTAGCAACATTAGTCAAGGTGGTACAAACATAGGCACGGGAGACTAAGATTGGAAGAAAGTAGAAATTGGTTCAAACTTCTAAAGGATATAAGTCATATCATGTGATGGTCTTCATACAGTCATCCTATAGTCTTTTCGTCCAAGTCTTTGGGTGTCTAGATGGGTTAGGGTCTTCTAGATTCTAGAATCTAAGTAAACTTACTAATATAGGTCACAAGGACAAAGGGTTTGCTAGGTCATAAGGCATTCTACCCAACTTAAAAGAATTAAACTAAGGGTGTTTGGGACATCTAACTAGTAGGGTCAATCTCTAGCAAGCACGAAGGGAAGATAGGAATTATGATAGAAGGAACCAAGCAAGATGCAATCGATGAGTCGAACGGTAGGTTCGAATATGGAATCGAGGAAAGAGGTCAAGTATGTGGATGAGATCCTAGTCTTCTAATCCTATTCGCAGGCTTGCTTGGTACGGTAAAGTAACCAAACAATTTATCTCGACCTGCATGGGCCACCATAAAAACATGTAACGCCCCAGTCCCAAAATACGTAGGACTAGGAACGTAGACATGCCAGCTGTATACATATGAAGTACACTCCAATATATGAAAACCTCGTACGAATACATAAGCTATAAAATATAGTAGAACCATAACTATTCTCATCCACACAAAATAAATAAATAAAAGATATCATATAATGATAATGAATTATCTTGATACAATATGTTGGGCGGAGACAAATCCACTACCCACAAGTAAAGGAAAAATACATGAGAAAAGAAATAAATTTGGCGAGCGAAGCGAAGACGATCCAAGTGCAATCATCCTCGAAGAAATGGAGATGGTCACGGCTAGAGCTAGAGCACCAGCGAAAGACAAGAGCACACACCTGGCGAGATAACCAGGTCCTCAGAGGAACGTAACAAGACACATAATATCATGCCACATAAACTGAATAAATATTGCTCAAATAAATAAGTCAATTGAATTATAACATGGTCCAATACACACCTATTAAACGAGCTTACCATCTCCCCAACCAAACAAGGACAGGAGATGGTAAACTAATTCATGGTAACGTATCTTTCCATGCTATGAATCCAATATGGTATTCGGACCCCAACAAGGTTCAATACCTTCTCATCGAAGTAGTAAGTCACACCTACAACCAAACAAGGACAATATGTGACGAACTAATCCGCGACAAGTTATTGTTCCAAGCCACTGTCAGATACAAGTACCCAAACCAAAAGTTCTCGTACCTAACGGATAAAGGTGCCTAACCGTTATAAGTGAAATGTAGTTAAGAACAATCCTTCCTACGCATGGGCCCTGGCTAAATAGGATCGGCATAGTCCCCTCTTGGGGCACCATAGGCCCAATCAATAAGAGCATAACATTCCGCAGAACGTCAGTGGCCGTCAGTAATCATGGGTAATCTCACCCGCGTCTCCGGCGGAGCTCACGGGTTACAAAAGGAAAAGTGCATCGAAGCCCATACGCTAAGGAATTGTCCTCCCCGCCCAATGCCTACTTTGTTGTATCCACAACAGTAACCTCTATAACCGCTAAGTCAAACTAAGCATACAACCTCTATTAGCGGTTATTCCTATCGCACGGCTTGTACGTACTGGTGGCCAGCTAATCACATACGTCCGTGTTCTACATGCGACACACAACTTCGTGGTACAACGTGTCAAGGCCATGAATGCAACACACAAAGGTGGTCCCTTAAATCTAGGTTTAATGTGTAAAAGAAATAATACATAGCAGGAAATATAAATGAACAGTAAGTTCTAACAGGTTATGCCATGTATCACAGTTTATTTGCATAAGAAAAATAATGAATAATGCATAAAATATGAGCTAAAATAAATAAACAGCAAATGCAAGGTGTCTTGCCTGGTAGGACGCCTGGTGTGCTGCGATGATCAAGGTGGCATATACTGCGACTTCGGGTAGCAACTACACAAGGTGACCTCTGATGGTGGCACGGACAGTTCCATTGGATCCAAAAGGGTCAAATTAGTTAGGTTCGATATAAGGTAGGCTTGAATTGGCGAGGGAATAGGAAGGATGGAATTGGTCTCGGACAGAAGGATAATTAAAGGAGTTCGATAAATAATATATATATATATATGAATTTAGAAAATATTTATAATATACTTGGAAAATAAATTTACATGAATACTTGAAAATATTTATATATATATATAATTTGGAAACTACAATTTTTACTAGTCAAATAATTTTAGGTTAAATACTTTGATAAATCAAAAATTGTATTTAGACCAAACCCTAAGTTTGTAGGATTTTGGTAGAAACCTATGTTTAATCAAAAAATATTTCAAATGAATACATACAAAAAATCTAGTAAAATACTTTAGGGAAAAATTAAATTTAAAGTACATATACACTCTATCTATTTACATATAGTTTGAAAAATAATAATAATACATTATTATCAAAATATTAATTTAATACTAATAATCATAATAATCAATATAATATTTAACCTAATAATAATAATAACCAAAAACTACAATAAGTAGCTGATAACAGTAATAATAATAATAATAATAATAATAATAATAATAATAATAATAATAATAAAGTATTGAAATGTACACTGTGCTCTCCTCTCGATGGAGAGGACACACAGCTGTTAAAAAATTTAATAATAAGGAAAAGAACTAAAGAAGGAGGAGAGAGAGAAAGAATTTGAGTTATTAAAATGCTCACATTTAATAGAAAACGAGGGAGAGAGTCAGAAGAAAGAAGAAGGGGCCGAGAAGTAGGAAAAAGAGAGAGAAAAGGGGGGAGCTCGGCGGATCGGAGAGGGTTGTAGGCGGAGCAGACGCGGAGAGGGGCGGCGAGGTAGCGGCGGTCAGCACGCGGTGGCGCGCACGACGGCGGCTGTTCGGGCACGGCGTCGAGGCGGAGGGAAAAGGGTGGAGACGCGCGACGACGGTTGAGACAGCGGCATCGCTGGAATAAGGAGGAAGGAGCCGGAGGGGTAGGCGACAAGGGGCGTACGGGCTCGTACGGCTAGGGTAGTGCTACGTAGACGCTGGTGGTCGCGCGGGGTGCGCCGGCGGACGCGTGGCGGTCCGGCGAGGTTAGTCTAGGGCTTGGGGTTTTAATTTCCTTTTTCTTGTTCAGTTTTTGGATGGTGTTGGCGGGCGTGGGCTGCCGCGGCAGTGGTCGCGGTGGCGGTTGGGTTGGTCGGTGATGACGGTGAAGGTGGTGGCTGTTGGAGTCGGGGCTGCGCTCGGGGTGAGCGGGGGATCGGCCCGGGTGGTGTATAGGCAGTGGTAGTGAGGGCCGTGGTGGTGGCGGTTGGCCGGAGTTGGGTGTGCGGTGGTGGCACCGGTGTTTGGGTTCGTGTCGGTTGTGGGGTTTTCTGGTGGCGTGCGTTGCTGCGGTGGCAATGGGAGATGGTAGCAGTGGTGGTGGTTATCGTTGGGGATGGTTGCCACGATGACAGAGACGCCGGAATGGTCGGGGCTACGATGGGCTGGAGTGGTGATGATGGTGACGGGGCTGTTACGTCGCCGACGGAGGCGGCCGGGACAGAGCTTGGTTTAGGTTTAGGATTGATGATGTCGGGGTATGTCCGACACAAAGAGATGAACTTGTATATGTAATTGTGGAATAAGAACTAGACCGAGAAGGGACACGGACACGATGCACGGAATTAGGATTGGAGAAATATTTGTGAAGAATTTATGAATGATAAAAATTTGGAGGAGTACCTGCCTTTTTATAGGATTTGGGAATTCCCAGTTGGATAAGGATTATGAGTAGTTTAAACCCAAAAATAGATAATTCACAACTTAATTTAAAATCAATCAAATCGAAATCCAAATACAAATCCCATTTAAATCTAATTAAATTACATCCCTTTAGTTTAAAATCAAATCAAATAAATCAAGTTTTAATTATAGATATTAATTTAGCTATTTAAATATATCCATAAAATTAATTCAAGATTTAAATCGCCACAATAATTTCAAAATATGTTTTTCAAAAATACAAATAATAATTTCAAAAATACATTATTAATTAAAAATAAACTTATAAAATATTTATGAAATATATATGTATGCACGAAAAATATTATTTATTATTAATAACTGTTATAAATGAAAGGCTCTTTATAAATAAAATAAATAAAATAATGAACTTGGAAATTTTGGTACGATAATTATTATATATATTTTGAAACTATAAAAATAGAAAAAAATATTTTTCTAAAATATGTACGCTCGCACATATTCACACTCGTCGAGCAATTACGAAAAACGAAATTTCGTAAACGACGTACAACGCAACTACGCGACGTACAATACAAATATAAAAAATAATCAGTTCCAACTTTATAAAAAATATACTAGAAATTTAGGGGTTTTACAGATACCGCGTAGCTGGCTTGCTCACGAGCTCGCGTCCGAAAAGCGGGTGCAGGTCATGACAAGTATTTTTGGTAGCCCATGCAGGTCAGAGCATATCGTACCAGTTACGTAACTGTACTGGTACGAGCCTGCGACCTTGACTAAACTCTTAGGAATCTCAATCCACACTGCTTTGAAAATACACTTAGAAAATTCTCTACGTCCTTGAAAACTCTATATTCGCTCTCGATTATACTTCCTTGCTTTCCGTATCATTGAATTCTCGTCCCTTTTATTTCGAAGTGACGAACGATCGTGCTGTCTAAGATTCATCAGAAATTCTTAAATTATAGTATAATATTGCATAATTATTGAGTTTTGGTTGTTTATAGATATGAAGGATTATAGTTGCCATATGCCTAGATATCTTCCGGTAGAATTGTTAGCAACTAGTTATGAGACCATAAGATTTTAGTGACCATGTTTTGAGGAGTAGTGTGACCAAAGGTGGGTAGAAGTCCTCAAGTATTCGGAGTTATAAAATGACTAGAGAAGGTTATAAATTTTTTTAAAAAAATTAAGTTTGAGGAGATTAAGGACTTTGAATTTTAAGAAATAGTTATGAATTAGAATTTCGAGGAGAAAATTATTTTTAAGGTGGATAGATTTGTAGCTCCCCTTCCCAAATTTTTTTAAAATATTTATTATTATTATTTATTTGATTTAAATGGTAATTTTTAGGATTTTATAAATGATTATTTTGTTAATTATTTCGGTAGAAGACTTTAGCCATGGTTGAGTTTTGAAGTACAAGGTGATTAGAAATCGTGGCACAGATAGTGCAATGGCGTGCTTTGACTAGTGTATTAGTCCTGATAGGGAAGGCCGAGCCATAGTGACGTCCTAACTAGGAAAACCAGGCCAAGTTACGACTTAACCCTTACCGAAGACTTTATTTATTATTTAATTATTTATTATTAAGGTTTATTGACTTGTGGAAGACCCGGTTGTACCAAACCAGTCCTGGACTTGACCAGGACCCAAGCCCATGTAGTCATGCGGTACGTCCAATGACATACGTGTTGACGTAATTTGGCATGAGTGTGTTGTATTGAATATTTTCTAAATATTCGTTAATTAAATATTATAAATATCTTTATTAATTGATAATCCATGATATTTGTATAAAAAGTTCCTTGTATAATTTTGGGATTATTAGACTGTACATAGTGGTGTATACATCGTTGTTGGGTTATTGAATTTCGTTATTATTATTATTATTATTATTTTATTGAGGTTATTATTATATAATAATATTATTATTATTGGTTATACTATATTGGTCAAATAAATGTATATTTATATATTCATATTTATATTGATAAGGTCCTAGACTGAAAATAGATAATATTGGGATTTTAGTTAGATTTTATGGATAATATTATATAAGTATGTATATATATATATATATATATATATATATATATATATATATATATATATATATATATATATATATATATATATATATATATAAAGAGTTATTAAATATATATATATATATATATATATATATATATATATATATATATATATATATATATATATATATATATATATATATATATATATATATATATTTAATAACTCTTTATATATATATATATATATATATATATATATATATATATATATATATATATATATATATATATATATATATATATATAAAGAGTTATTAAAAAAATAAGAAGATGCTACTGTAGCTACGCTACAGTAGCAATATGAACCGAGCCCCTGGAAAGGCCCAGCCCGATCTCTGCTGTCACGACCCGCACCCGCTTTTCGGAAACGAAGCATGTCCAAGCCCAGCTACGCATCGAGCGGACTCCAGCCCATCTCGAATACGTAAACGCTGTCAAGGCTATGGTTTACTGCCAAATCATGGCAATGCAATCTATATCTCAATCCACAATAAGAATATAAAACATGAATGAACACTATGGGTCGTGGTCTGCAGCCCACTAGCATAAATGTTCGATAAGACTCTAAGGAATATAACAAGAGTCTACAACTGAAACAAGGAACATAATATCTCATGATAAGGAATGAAAAGCACGAGCGGATAATAAACTCAATAACAATACCTGAATCTCGTAATGTATCATCACGTCTGCCATCCAGAACTACTAGCTAACTCCATGCAACCGCTAAACCTGAAGAGATCATCAGGTCCTATGAGGACATAGCACGATACATAATATACATGCCTATCTAACAGTTTTATCATGCGCAAGGAAATAAACAAGAAAGAACAAGGACAAGACAAATGACTATGAACACGAACACGAACACGAATACAAACACGAATACGAACACTAGAACAACTACATATAAATGAACTGCCGGATGAACGATAATCACGAGATCAATGGAAGAAACCAAACCCTCATCCCAAGTGTGGACTCACGAGTTTGAACTAAACACTAACCCTCGTCCTTAGTGTGGACTCTCTGGTTAGTACTAACCCTCGTCCCGAGTGTGGACTCTCTGGTTAGTTCACGGCAAGGCACCCTCGTCCCGAGTGTGGACTCTCTGGTGCAAGTACTACATCCTCGTCCCGTGTGTGGACTCTCTGATGTAAACACCCTCGTCCCGAGCGTGGACTCTCTGGTGCAAGTCAAGTCAAGTCAAGTCTACACCCTCGTCCCGTGCGTGGACTCTCTGGTGCAAGTAATCGACATCCTAGTCCCTAGTGTGGACTCACGGATGTAAACAGATAAAAAAAAACACCTTCGTCCCGAGTGTGGACTCTCTGGTGCCAAGGAAACAATATCAAGGATTTAGCAGTTCAATTATACGTACTCGTTCTATGACACGACTCAAGCAAGGTACTGACGAGAACAACTCCAAACACAAGGCCAAACATGGACACGGCTATACGCAACAAGAACAACTCCACAGAAAATAACACGAAAATTACATGTCCATAAATAATCAAAACTGGGAAATAAAAATACAATGCATGTAAATAAAACTGTAGAGGAAGGCAAGGTATACTTGCCTGGAGGTTGCACGCAGATCCAACAAAAATACAGTCAACTGATAATCCATAAAGTCCAAGTCACCACAACTGTCTCCGAAAGCTGAAACAAACATTGCCAGCAGTCTCAGAATAGTCAAATTAGCTAGGATTGCCTGTCCTTAAGTCCAATTCTGGACACAGGAGCAAAATGGTAATTTTGGGCAAAAATGGTGTCCGTCGTTGGACCCGCTTTGCACCGAAAAGCGTGCCAGAGTCAATGGTCTCTAAAGTCGTCAAACTACATGTCTACAGATCCGGTTTTTTCGATACGAACCCAACCGTATGTCTAAAGTTGGATTCCGGCAGGCCGTGCACAAAATCACCCGTTGAGTCGGACCGTGGGGCCCGCAAAACGACAATTTTATCAACTGTCTCAGAATCGGACCAAACTTGGCATACAGGACCAGAAAAATGATACGGTCCTGCTGGCGTAAGTTTCGTCTCGATCTGATGAGCGTGCACAAAGTAATTGGAGAATTTGCAAAGTGCACGATACGGTGAATTTCGACGGATACGCATCAAATTCGTCGCGCACACACGACCAATTTGAATTCCGTCAAAGCCCACACGACCACGAAGCCGATACGCAGCTTTCGATGCTTTCGGTTCGCGACCACGTCGCCCGGAATGGCGGAACGCACGTCGTGTGGATGAGTTTTCAATGTTTTTTCTATTATTCAAAACAGATTTTTCTAAAACTTCGGGATCGGATAACTTTCTAGATACTTTATGAATTCAGGTTCTATAAAAGGTGTTGTAATCTTGTATATGTTGGCTAAAAAGGTGTTCAAATAGATTCCTAAAATTTCTATTATTCTGTTCTAGAATCCCCTTCCAAAATAGGTGATTGGACTGTTCGGGTTCTGTTTTAGGACAGACTTTTCTGGGTTTTTGTGATCCGATTTCCTAGCAATTAGAAGTACTAACATTAATCCTAATTGGAAGGAAATAAAGTCGGTTATATTATCAACGTACCTACGAAGACGATGCGTAAAACGGAGCGATGAGGCGATGGAAATCTTTACGCGAAGTGGGGCTCAAAGGCTGCTGTCGTTTCCCGAGTTTTACGCACGTGCGTGCAGCATCCGCACGCCGTGGCCGTGCGCTGCGGCGGTGGTCCGGCCGAACGGGGGTGGCGACGACGGCGAGCGGCCGCCAGGGTGGCTGGGGTGAGCGCGGCGAGGGAGTTGGGTTTAGGGTTTTTTTTGAGTTTCGTCGAAATCCTCTCACCTGATCTCTGCATATATATATATATATAATATATATACATGGTTCTTTGGTTTGCTCAGTTTCCTCGGCTGGGCTCAGCTCCTTGGTGGGCTGGCTGGGTTTTTGTCAGAGCTCGGGCTGGGGCTTAATGGGCTTCCTGTGCGGCCTGGGCTGGGATCAGGCCTGGGGGTTGCAGGCTTGGCTTAGCCATTCTATTACTTATATAATTCTGTGAATATATTATCATATATATACATACATGTATATATATTTATCTAACTACAATACTCCTATATATCCATACACATACACACATTTATATATATATATATATATATTTTTGTTTTATATATATATATATATATATATATATATATATATATATATATATATATATATATATTCGTATATATATATATATATATATATATATATATATATATATATATATATATATATATATATATATATATATATATATACGAATATTTATATATAGACGTATACACATATACACACATATAATTTAATATATTTATCTATACGTACACATATATATCTATATATGTACACGTCCATGTACATGTATATTTATCTATACATACACATATATATCTAAATATACACACATCCATTCATATATTCCTTATATATGTATATATCAATAAATACTCAATTAACCCAATAAATATATTTATTTAATCACTACAAAATAATAAAATAGTAATAAAATAATTAGATGGTGGTTGGTGAATCCTCACTACTCATCTAAATCCCGATCCAAAAAATTGTACAAATATTGTAAAACAATATTTAATAATAAAAATGCCAATTCTGTACAAATATTCAAATAGTCAAAATATACATCAATAATTTATGAAATATTTGTATACACATAAAATATGCCTACATGGTCGTCCTTGGTCTCACTACATACCTGCAAAGGCTTGGATTCGGTTCGGGCCCAGTTCGGGCTAAGTTGGTACAATCGGGTCATCTAAATCAATATATCTAATTAATAAATAAATAATTCATCGGTGGGGGTTAAGTCGCAATTTGGCCTGGTTTTCCTAGTTTAGGACGTCACTATGGCTCGGTCTTCCCTACCATGGCTAATACGTAAGTCAAGGCACACTACTGCACTATCCGTGCCATGATTCCTAGCCATCTTGTACTTCAAAACTCAACCATGGCTAAAATTATCTACCGTAATAATTAACTAAATAATCATTTATAAAATCCTAAAATCCCTATTTAAATCAAATAAATAATAATAAAAATATTTCAAAATTTTTTTTCGGAAAGGGTAGCTACAAATCTACCCACTTTAAAAATAATTTCGTCCTCGAAATTCTAATTCATAACTAGTCCTTATAAATCAAAGTCTAATATTATCTTAATCTCCTCAAATTTAATTCCTCAAAAATATTTTATGGCCTTCTCTAGTCATTTGTAATTATGAAACCTCGAGGACTTCTACCCACCTTTGGTCACACTATTCTCTTGGAACACAGGTCACTAAAATCTTATAATCTTCTAACCAGTGACTAATAATTCTACCAAAATATATAGGACATATAGTATCTATAATCTTTCATATCTACAAACAACCAATTATTTAATAATCAAGCAATATTATACTATAACTTAATAATTTCTGGTAAATCCTAGTCGGCACGATCATTCGTCACCCCGAAATAAAAGGGACGAGAATCAATGGCACAGAAAGCAAGAAAGTGCAATCGAGAGCAATTATGGAGTTTTCAAGGACGTAAAAAATTTATAGGAGAATTTTCAAGGCAGTGTGGATTGAGATTTCTAGGTTTAGTCAAATTCGCAGGCTCGTATCAGTACAGTTACGTAACCGATACGATATGCTCTGACCTGCATGGGCCACCAAAAAACTTGTCACGACCCGCACCCGCTTTTCGGATACGAAGCGTGTCCAAGCCCAGCTACGCATCGAGCGGACTCCAGCCCATCTCGAAAACGTAAACGCTGTCAAGGCTATGGTTTACTGCCAAATCATGGCAATGCAATCTATATCTCAATCCACAATAAGAATATGAAGCATGAATGAACACTATGGGTCGTGGTCTGCAGCCCACTAGCATAAATGTCTGATAAGACTCTAAAGAATATAACAAGAGTCTACAACTGAAACAAGGAACATGATATCTCATGATAAGGAATGAAAAGCACGAGCGGATAATAAAATCAATAACAATACCTGAATCCCACAATGTATCATTACGTCTGCCATCCAAAACTACTAGCTAACTCCATGCAACCGCTAAACCTGAAGAGATCATCAGGTCCTCAGAGGACATAGCAAGATACATAATATACATGCCTATCTAACAGTTTTATCATGCGCAAGGAAATAAACAAGAAAGAACAAGGACAAGACAAATGACTACGAACACGAACATGAACACGAATACGAACACGAATACGAACACTAGAACAACTACGTATAAATGAACTGCCGGATGAACGATAATCACGAGATCAATGGAAGAAACCTAACCCTCATCCCGAGTGTGGACTCACGGGTTTGAACTAAACACTAACCCTCGTCCCGAGTATGGACTCTCTGGTTAGTACTAACCCTCGTCCCGAGTGTGGACTCTCTGGTTAGTTCACGGCAAGGCACCCTCGTCCCGAGTGTGGACTCTCTGGTACAAGTACTACATCCTCGTCCCGTGTGTGGAATCTCTGATGTAAACACCCTCGTCCCGAGCGTGGACTCTCTGGTGTAAGTCAAGTCAAGTCAAGTCCACACCCTCGTCCCGTGTGTGGACTCTCTGGTGCAAGTAATCGACATCCTAGTCCCTAGTGTGGACTCACGGATGTAAACAGATCAAGAAAAACACCCTCGTCCCGAGTGTAGACTCTTTGGTGCCAAGGAAACAATATCAAGGATTTAGCAGTTCAATTACACGTACTCGTTCTATGACACGACTCAAGCAAGGTACTGACGAGAACAACTCCAAACACAAGGCCAAACATGGACACGGCTATACGCAACAAGAACAACTCCACAGAAAATAACACGAAAATCACATGTCCATAAATAATCAAAATTGGGAAATAAAAATACAATGCATGTAAATAAAACTGTAGAGGAAGGCAATGTATACTTGCCTGGAGGTTGCACGCAGATCCAACAAAAATATAGTCAACTAATAATCCATAAAGTCCAAGTCACCACAACTGTCTCCAAAAGCTGAAACAAACATTGCCAGCAGTCTCAGAATAGTCAAATTAGCTAGGATTGCCTGTCCTTAAGTCTAATTCTGGACACAGGGGCAAAACGATAATTTTGGGCAAAAATGGTGTCCGCCGTTGGACCCGCTTTGCACCGAAAAGTGTGCCAGAGTCAATGGTCTCTAAAGTCGTCAAACTACATGTCTACGGATCCAGTTTTTCGATACGAATCCAACCGTATGTCCAAAGTTGGATTCCGGCAGGCCGTGCACAAAATCATCCGTTGAGTCGGACCGTGGGGCCCGCAAAACGACAATTTTATCAAATGTCTCAGAATCGGACCAAACTTAGCATACAGGACCAGAAAAATAATACGGTCCTGCTGGCGCAAGTTTTGTCTCGATCTGATGAGCGTGCACAAAGTAATTAAAGAATTTGCAAAGTGCACGATACGGTGAATTTCGACGGATACGCATCAAATTCGTCGCGCACACACGACCAATTTGAATTCCGTCAAAGCCCACACGACCACGAAGTCGATACGCAGCTTTCGATGCTTTCGGTTCGCGACCACGTCGCCCGGAATGGCGGGACGCACGTCGTGTGGATGAGTTTTCAATATTTTTTCTATTATTCAAAACAGATTTTTCTAAAACTTCGGGATCAGATAACTTTCTAGATACTTTATGAATTTAGGTTCTATAAAAGGTGTTGTAATCCTGTATATGTTGGCTAAAAAGGTGTTAAAATAGATTCCTAAAATTTCTATTATTCTGTTCTAGAATCCCCTTCCAAAACAGGTGATTGGACTGTTCGGGTTCTGTTTTAGGACAGACTTTTTCGGGTTTTTGTGATCCGATTTCCTAGCAATTAGAAGTACTAACATTAATCCTAATTGGAAGGAAATAAAGTCGGTTATATTGTCAACGTACCTGTGAAGACGACGCACAAAACGGCGCGATGAGGCGACGGAAATCTTTACGCGATGTGGGGCTCAAAGGCTGCTGTCGTTTCCCGAGTTTTACGCACGTGCGTGCGGCATCCGCACGCCGTGGCCGTGCGTTGCGGCGGTGGTCCGGTCGAACGGGGTGGCGACGACGGCGAGCGGCCGCCAGGGTGGCTGGGGTGAGCGCGGCGAGGGAGTTGGGTTTAGGGTTTTTTTGAGTTTCGGCAAAATCTTCTCACCCGATCTCTGCATATATATAATATATATACAGGGTTCTTTGGTTTGCTCAGTTTCCTCGGCTGGGCTCAGCTCCTTGGCGGGCTGGCTGGGTTTTTATCAGAGCTCGGGATGGGGCTTAATGGGCTTCCTGTGCGGCCTGGGCTGGGATCAGGCCTGGGGGTTGCAGGCTTGGCTTAGCCATTCTATTACTTATATAATTCTGTGAATATTATTATATATATACATACATGTATATATATTTATCTAACTACAAAATATAAATACAGGCTTGGCTTAGCCATTCTATTACTTATATAATTCTGTGAATATATTATCATATATATACATACATGTATATATATTTATCTAACTACAAATACTCCTATATCCATACATATACACACATTTATATATATATATATTTTTTATATACACACATTTATATATACACACATTTATACATATACACACACATATATATATATATATATATATATATATATATATATATATATATATATATATATATATATATATATATATATATATATATATATATATATATACACACATATACATATATACGAATATTTATATATAGACGTATACACATATACAAAAAAAAAAAAAATATATATAGACGTATACACATATACACATATAATTTAATATATTTATCTATACGTACACATATATATCTATATATGTACACGTCCATGTACATGTATATTTATCTATACATACACATATATATATATCTATATATACACACATCCATTCATATATTCCTTATATATGTATATATCAATAAATACTCAATTAACCCAATAAATATATTTATTTAATCACCACAAAATAATAAATAGTAATAAAATAATTAGATGGTGGTTTGGTGAATCCACACTACTCACCTAAATCCGGGTCCAAAAAATTGTACAAATATTGTAAAACAATATTTAATAATAAAAAATGCCAATTCTGTACAAATATTCAAATAGTCAAAATATACATCAATAATTTATGAAATATTTGTATACACATAAAATATGCCTACATGGTCGTCCTTGGTCTCACTACATACCTGCAAAGGCTTGGATTCGTTTCGGGCCCAGTTCGGACTAAGTTGGTACAATCGGGTCATCTAAATCAATATATCTAATTAATAAATAAATAATTCATCCGTGGGGGTTAAGTCGCAATTTGGCCTGGTTTTCCTAGTTTAGGACGTCACTATGGCTCGGTCTTCCCTACCATGGCTAATACACAAGTCAAGGCACACTACTGCACTACCCGTGCCATGATTCCTAGCCATCTTGTACTTCAAAACTCAACCATGGCTAAAATCATCTACCGTAATAATTAACTAAATAATCATTTATAAAATCCTAAAATCCCCATTTAAATCAAATAAATAATAATAAAAATATTTCAAAAAAAATTTCCGAAAAGGGAAGCTACATCTGCTCAGCCAAAGCCACAGCAGACCAACCCAGGCCCGACCACCAAGCCCACAAAGCCAGGTCCAAGACTAACTCACAACCCGAGCCTTCCCCAGCAATTCGGTTTTTATATATATCAGTAACGAACCGAGAGATAGAGAGAAAGATGGAGATCGAGGGAACGAAAGAAACCCTAAACTAATGGCGCGCCACCCTCCCCTGACGCCGGATGACCACCCTCGACGCCTGCACATCGGAGTTCAACGGCGGCGTTCGCCGAAAATGCGCGCACAAGCGCTGTGAACAGAGCACAGAACAGCAGCCATGCCAGCCAGGTAACCCACTTCCTTTTTTGTTTTCTTCTCGCATACTCGATCATTTCTGATCTCGTAAATTCCTACGGATAGAGGAAATGACCCTCTACAATCCCCATTAATTGGTTCGATTGAAATCAATCAGGATTTCGAGTTATATCAACTTGAAATTGACGAAAAGCCTGTTCAACAGGATAATTTCGAATGTTGACAACCCTATTTTTGTAAATAGATTATGATCGAGACATTAGGTATTTTCCAGAACTAATTGAAAGTAGTTAAAGACAACCTATAGGGCTGCAAAACCCATTTTGTAGGAATTACTTTCATCGACTGTGCGTCGAGTAATCCGATTTCCAAAACTGATAAAAACCCGTTCTTAAAACAGTAGAAATATTGAAAAATCCTTCGATACGACGTACGTCCCGCCAATCTGGACGACGTGGTGGCGAACTGAAAGCATCAAAAGGTGCGTAATGGCTTCGTGGACGTGTGGGCTTTGACATAATTCAAATTGGTTGCGTGTGCGCGACGAATTTGATGCGTATCCGTCAAAATTTACCGTATCGGTCTCTGTGCAAATTCCCTAATTACTTTGTGCACGCTCGTCAGATCGAGACGAAACTTGTGCCAACAGGAACGTATCATTTTTCTGGTCCTGTATGCCAAGTTTGGTCCGATTCTGAGACAGTTGATCGGATCACCGTTTTGCGGGCCCCGTGATCCGATTCAACGGACGATTTTGTGCACGGCCCACCGGAATCCAAAATTGAATATACCATTGGGTTTATATCGTCAAATCGGATCCGTAGATATGTAGTTTGACGAGTTTAGAGACCATTGACTCTGGCACATTTTTCGGTGCAAAGTGGGTCCAACGGCGGATACCGTTTTGGCCCAAAATTACCGTTTTGCTCCTGTATCCAGAATTGGACTTAAGGACAGACAATCCTAGCTAATTTCACTATTCTGAGAATGTTGGCAATGTATGTTTCAGCTTTCGGAGACCGTTGTGAGATTTGGACTTTATGGCGTAACAGTTGACGGTATATTATTGGATTTGCGTGCAAACTCCAGGCAAGATACCTTGTTTCCCTCTATAGTTCATTTTTATGCTTATAGTTCTTCTGTTTTTAGTATGTTATCATTTAGTTACTCTAGTTGATATGGATTCAGATGTTTTCTACATACCATGTTTACTAGTTTATTGTCTTGCTTGTATATCAGTATTACCTGACTTGATAGCGTAGTTACACCAGGTTTGTCCACATTATGGTCCATGCCAGAGTTGTCCTTACTTGTGACATGACTGAGTTGTACCATGTCGTCACGTGTATCTTGACTGAGTCGTGTCCACAAGTATGTGTAATTGAACTGCTATTCCTTATTTCAATTTCTTACAACCTGCGAGTCTACACACGGGGCGAGGGTTGATCGTTTGCACCTACGAGTCCACACACGGGGCGAAGGTGACTTGTCTTGAAACTGACCCGCGAGTCCACATTCGGGGCGAGGGTTTGGTATTCCATTGATCTCTTGTTCTTCCAGCAGTTCATTTACGTATAGTTGATCATGTATCCGTGTTCATAGTTACCTGTCAGTAGCCACATGTCAGTCTCATGTCTAGTTCCTGTTTATATCCTATTTATATTATTGTATGATTAAACTGTTAGATAGGCATATTTTTATGTATCTTGCTATGTCCCCTGAGGACCTGATGATCTCTTCAGGTAGCTGATTGCATGGAGTTAGTTAGCGGCTCATGATGGTAGTGATTACACCTGCAGGGATACAAGTATTTGCTTGTGATATTTCTTTATTATCCTCTCGTGCTTTATATTCCATACCATGATATACTTTGCTTATTTTATAGACTCATATCATTCTTGGAATCTAATCGGACAATATGCTAATGGGCTGCAGACCATGACCCATAACTGTTCATTCATGTTTCATATTCTTATTGTGGATTGAGATATAGATTGCATTGCCATGATTTGGCAGTATACCATAGCCTTGACATCGTTTACCTATTCGAGTCGGACTGGAGTCCACCCGATACATAGCTGGCTTGCTCACGAGCTCGCGTCCGAAAAGCGGGTGCGGGTCGTGACAACTAGTCTACAAGTCATGTTAGGCCTATAAGGTCAATTTCTAGGTCATTTTACATGCTATCTCACTATACCAGGTTACCATAGGATACCAAGGTACATATAAACTATTCTAACATAGCCTATAGTTATACATCACAAATATATATATATATATATATATATATATATATATATATATTATATATATATATATATATATATATATATATATATATATATACTTACACATATATAATATACATACATGTCATACCTACATATATGAATATACATACAAATACACATCCTCATTTATAACAATTATATATATATAATATATATATATATATATATATATATATATATATATATATATATATATATATATATATATATATATATATATATATATATATTTTAAACACCCCTATTTATTCAGTAAGGCTCAAAATGCCGAAACCAATACAAGTATACTAAAGGCAGCCAAGCCAACGCCTATACAAGTATACCAACAAAAGAAGAAGCAAAACCGGAGCCTAGATGAGGAGAGCCTCCCAAAACCAGTATGTTCATGCGAACAGATGTTACGAATCTTCCAGCACTGCCTGATCACCTCCCGAATAAGCCTATTTGCGGTTAATTGGTTGCCCTCGTACCTGGCCTTGTTGCGATTCTTCCATAATATCCACGTGACAGCAGCCGCGACGATCTGGTGGCCATGGGAGGCAAGGGCCCACCTAGCTAAAAGATTGTTGAGGCTTTCGCCCACCCGGTTCTGATTGCAACGCAGAGATAGCGCGTTCCACACCTGAGTAGAAAGATCGCCCTGGTTGAAAATATGGTCGACAGTTTCCGATTGACGAGCCACACAGCAGTTACATGCGGATGCTAAACTGAATCTAATGGAGTACAGGGCGTCGTCGGTCGGAAGCTTGTTCCTGATGATTCTCCATATCAGGATGGACCATTTCTTGGGGATGCATGTCTGCCAGAAGGCGGCACCGACCGGATAAGGCGTTCCCGGGCCGCGGGCAACTTGTTTGGCAGAGCGAACCGAAAATTTGCCTTCCTGACACGCCAACCAACAGAGCATGTCAGCCTCTGAACTTAACTTCAGCTTCTGATGCTGGATGCTGTCAACCGCTTCCTCACCAGCCCAATCTCGCATCTTGTCCCAGTCCCAGTCGTCCCTCCTCGTATCCCATAGGTCCTTGATCCTGCTGTTCTCTGGAGCCTCCAGAAGGCGGTGAAGTAAGGTGTCTCCTGCCCAACGTTCGTGGAAGATGTTAGATTCTTCGTTTCCTAAGCACAAACGAATGACCGATTCGGCCATAGTACGGCCCTTGATGATGTGCCGCCATGCCGCAGAAGATCTGCAGTTAGCGGTGGCCTGTGACGGATGGGTGTGCTTGAAGTATCTAGCCTTCATGAATCTCGTCCACAAATTGCTACTCGTACGAATCTTCTACCATAACTTCATCGAGAAGGCGTCCGCGATGTGGGAGAGTTTCGGGAACCCCAATCCCCCTTCCTCGGTAGGTTTAGCCATGGTATCCCAGCTGGCCCAACTATGCTTAACGTGGCCGCCGCTGTGTCCCCAGAAGAAGTTGCTGAAGATGTTCTCAATCGATGTAAGCACGTTCTTGGGGGTAGAGCACGCCGCGAGGGTGTAAATGGGGATAGATATGAGCATGTGGTTAATGAGGATCATCTTCCCACCCAGGGAGAGGGTGGCATTGTGCTACCCTTCCAATTTCTTTCTAATTTTGTTGATGAGGTCTTGAAAGATGCTGGCGTTAGATCTACCGTACACAAGGGGGCATCCGAGGTATTGAAAGGGAGGGTGACTGATGGAGAAAGAGGTGATGTTGGAGAGAATGGTCGCACTTTCGTTATTAAAGTTGTGGTGGGCGTAGATGATGCTCTTCCTGGGGTTGACCTTCTGATCGGTGCAGGAAGCATATCTTTGCAGGGTGTTATGGACCACCTCCACCGATCCCACATCCCCGAATGTGAAGATCAGGATGTCATCCGCATAGGCGAGGTGGGTGATGATCGGACAGCCACTAGTAGTATGAAAGTGCTGGAAATCGGCATTCTGGTCATCTTGTTCAGGTTTCTACTCAATGCATCCGTCGTGATGATGAATATTGTAGATGAGAGCGGGTCTTCTTGCCTGATCCGCGACTAGATTTGAAGAATCCGTCGGTTTGGCCGTTGATGACCATGGAGAACTAGGAGTTGCTGATCGATCTCCAGATGATATTGATCCATGTTTTCGAGAACCCGAACCCCCTTAGGACCCATATCATGAATTGCCAGTCAACTCTGTCATAGGCTTTTTCCATGTCAAGTTTGATCGCAATGTTGCCGCCTCTGGCCGGAAGTTTCATGCAGGTGATTAACTCTTGGGCAAGCATGATGTTATCCTGGATGTTTCTGCCTCTGAAGAATCCGCTTTGTTCCTTGGATATGATCTTGGGGAGTAAGTCTGACATGCGAGAGGCAATGATCTTGGAGATGATTTTGTTGGTGAAGCTGCAAAGACTAATGGGACGGAAGTCACGAAAGGTTTCGGGGTTATCCTTTTTCGGGATGAGAATGAGGTTGGCTGAGGATATGGCTTTAGGGTAGGTCGCTCCCTGAAAGAAGGCTTTGGCCGCTTCGTGGATGTCCTTTCTGATAATGTTCTAGCATTTTCTGAAGAAGACACCAGAAAAGCCATCCGGTCCCGGGGCACTGTGGGCATCCAGTGCCCAGACTGCGTCTTTCACTTCTTGTTCTGTCGGTGGGAGATCCAACTGGGTGTTCTCAGCTTCGCTGATGAGGTTAGGGATTTCGGCAAGAAACGAGTTGTCTCTAAGAACTCGTTCTTTTGTGAAAAGCTGGGAGTAGAAACTGGCAGCCGCCTCTTGGATACCTCGTTGGTTGCTGATGATGTTGCCCGATTCATCTTTAATCTTATGGAGGGTGAGTTTCCGTTTACAGCCGTTGACGCAAGCATGAAAGTAGGCCGAGTTTTTGTCTCCATCACTATCCCATTTGAGCCTCGCTTTCTGTTTCCAGAACTCGGTTTCAACTTTCAGCCGGAATTTAAGGATGGATTTGGTTAGGTTGAGAGCAGTCCTGGCGTGGGCTGATCTGTCACGGATGAACAAGGTCTCAGCGCGAGTAACGTCATCTTCCGTGATGCGAACTTGCTGGAAAATGTCTCAGTACGCCTGTTTACTCTAAGTCGTAAGAGCTTTTCTAGTGGCTTTGAGCTTGTCCGCCACCCTGATGAGCGGGTCGGGCGAATCAGCTTGGTTCCAGGCTTCTTCTACTATCTGTCTGAATTGCGGGTGAGCGCATCAGAATTCCAAAAATCGAAAGTTCTTTTTGGTCTGATTGGAGCTGCTCCTCATCGCAACCAGGAGAGGGGCGTGGTCGGATTCGGTTGCGTTCAGATGAGAGCGATCGGATGTGATCCCCATACCGTGCCAAAGGTTGTTCGTGAGAGCCCTATCGAGGCGGGAGTATTGCCTTCATTCTCCCTCCTGCATGTTACACCAGGTGAACTCGTTGCCAGAGAATTGGAGCAAGGTCAGGCTGGCGTCGAGAATGAAGTTGTTGAAGTCTTGCATGGCCATATGGGGTGGCGGTCTGCCCCCAGATTTCTCCTCTTTGCGAGTAATGACGTTGAAGTCCCTGATGGAGAGCCAGGGGATGTGGATATGGTTGTTGTGAAAATCAAGGAGGTCGTTCTAGAGAAGTTTGCACTCTGGAACGTTACAGCTGTCGTGGATCGCAGATATGATGGCGCGCTTGGGAAGAAATGGGTGTTCTATCCAGCAAGAGAGGGCTTGCCTGGAGTCATGGATGACTCCGATCCTGACGTCCTTCGAGCATAGGATCCAAATGTCATGGTTGCCAGCCACAGCGTACGTAAATTCGAGCTGTAACTGAATAGATTTTATATGCTTGGGGGAGGTCTTTGGTTCGATGACAATCAAAATGTCAATGTTGTGGAGTTTCCTGAGACTGGTTAAACGTCTCTTGGTGGGAGTGTTAGCCAGACCATGAACATTCCAAGATAGAATGTTAAGTATTAGAGTTGTTGGTGGAAGGGATTGTGATCCGTTTGGTTACGGATCTAGTGCGTATGCTCGACGTCTCACGCACCTCTTTGTGTCCTGTGTTTTTGCTACCAGTAGGGGCCCTTATGACCGTGTTGGTTGCTACGATTGATTCTGTAGCGATTAACTGCCGCTGGGTCTAGAGGATATCTATCTTTTCTCCTGTTGAGTCCGTGCTGGCCTCCGCTGGCAGGATAGTTATGGTGTATGCTGGTTCTACTTCGTCTCCCACCGGGTCCCCGGCTGACAGAAGGGAAAATCTGGCGGCCATGACCTGCTGTCCTCTGAGGACCTGTTCCGGCCCTAGAATTGCTAGTACTTCAGCTATGATGGCCTCCTCTGACTGGTCATTCTCTGATTGTGGTTCGCTTGGGGATGCTACTATTATTGTGAGGTCTGCCTCGTCGATGGTCTTCGTTAGGCCCTTCTTCGTGTTAGGCGGATTAGGTTGGACTGCCTCTTCGAAGATTTCAATGGCCCGGTCGTAGTCGTCCTGGACCTGGACCAGGGCCATGAATTGATTGGACAGGGAGACAAAGGTGTTGGAGGAGCGGGATGGCTTTGATTATGGGTAGGGCTAGGGCCAGGGACGAGGGCCTTGTCAGGCGATTCTTCGTCATCTCTGAATCTGATGTGTAAATTCTGCTGCAACCGCAGGTGCTTCGGCTGATCTTCTTTGATCGATTTGTTAAGCTTGTTAGGTATAGGTTCCTTCCCTTTCTGCTCCGAGTTCCTCCTAAGGTGGGGGTGTAGGCGTCGGCAGTGTTCTGCAAGGTGTCCTCTGAGATGACAGTGAGTACAGAAAATGATGTGGTTATCGTAAACTATGCGCTGGGTGTGCGTCCGGTCGGCGAATTCAATGTTGATGTGGTTTGGTGGTTCGGTGGAGAGATCCAGCTCCACACAAATTTTAGCGTAGTAGACTTTTGAGAGGTTGTTGGTTTCTGTCGCCATAGCAACATATGTCCCAAAAGAATTGCCGATCCGTCTGAGAGCTGCTGGAACGAAGCAGATGAGGGAAAGATTTGGGAGGGTGACCCATGCTGCAACCGTTGCGGAGTCTTCTTTAGGGTTGAAATTCGTGGACCATCGGATAATCTTCATAAGGTGCGAATCCACCCTGCAAGGCCCTTTGGACCAAACGGACCTGTGGTCGAGCTTGGAGGAGATGTGAAGAAGTAGGTGTCTGGGGTCCAGGGGTGCAACACGGTACGCGGCGGAAAGCTTCCAGCCGGCAATCACTTCCTTTACCCTGTCAAGCTTCGGGCACCCTTTCGAGAATTTGAGAACGAAAGTATGAGAGAAAGATGAGGACAGAGAGGAGAGCTCGGATTCCGAGAAAGGAACCGTCAGGATATCGAAGTCCGCATTATACTCTATCTCTGGTAGCGGCACGTCGGCGACGAGGATACCCTGTGAGGCCGCTCGATCCGGCCTAAGCATGTTAGCGAAGGAGGGCTTGGTGGCTGCAGGGAGGGAAAGGGACGGGGCCTTGCTTGAGGACGGCAAGGAGCTAAGCAGCGGCTGGGCCACAGCAGGGCAAGCAGCAGGTAGGGGAATGAGGGTAGGGCTAAGTGTCCGGGACACAGCGGTAAGGGCCGGAGCCGAGCAAGCCGGGGCGGCTGTCGTGCCCGAATCCAGGATCGGTAGGTTGGGGGAGATGGTACGGGATAAGGTGGATGGAGCGCCAATGACCGGCGACTGGATCACCCCGACAGCCGAGGGGACAAGGCTAGGCGGGGAGCTATAGGGGGGAGTCCCGAGCTCCTGGGGGGAGGTATGTACCTGAGAGGGAGGGCCAACAGCCGCAAGGGGCGCAGGGGGGGGCGGGCGCCGGAACTGGCGGGGCGGCCGGTTGGCCATCGATCGACAGCGGATCGATCGCGCCAAGCGGGCAGAGAGCCGGCGAAGCGGGGGGACCTGTCGCGGAGGCCACAGGAGGGGCCGCTGGGAGGGGGCGGGGGGAAGGGGGCCAATGACGGAAGGGGAAGGCCAGAGGAGGGAGCTGCTAAGGGATCGGAAGCAGCGTAGGCGAAGAAGTCAGATGCAAGGGGTGGCCCACCAAAGGTCGAAGGGGTAGGGAGGCAAGAATACGCAGGCCTAGCTGCGTAAAGGTCTTGGTGGGAATACGCAGGCCTAGCTGCGTAAAGTCCCTGGTTAGTAGGAAAGTAAGGGTGGGACCCACTGAATGCAGCTGCTGGAGAATACGCAGCCTGCGTAAAGTGAGGAGAATAATAATAATGGTTTCTGTCGTGTGTGAGGTAGCTAGCACCGTACGCGAGAGACCATGAGTTGGGAAGCCCGAGACCTGCACCGCAGGGGGGCTCCCAACCCGAGGGAGCGGCTGCGCCATTCAAAATTTGAGGTAGGCAAAAGAGCTGCAACTGGAAGCCAACTCCCGGGGAGGTCTTCGCCCAGGGGAGAGCTGCTTGAGACCCGCCGGGAGAGACAAAGAGGGGGGAATAGGAGTAGGGGACAGCGAACGCCGATGATAGTGGGGCGGCGGGAGCTGGTGGACGAAGGGGGGTGGGGTTTGAGGAAGTGTCAGGGGGCGGCGGTAGCTGGCGGGGGGCGGGAGGAGATAGGAAGGTGGGGCGGAGCTGAAGGCGGAAGAGGAGGCTCGTGCGACGGAGGAGAGAGGAGGGGAGGGGGAGGGGAGCTGGAGCTCCCAGGACAGCTAGAAGGTCGGGGGGGTTGGCCTCCATGGACGGTGGCCGCCGGCCTAGGCGGGGGCGGGAGCATCAGAGAGAAGAAAGCTGGGGAAGAAGGGAATAGGGGCTGAACGCTGGACATGACTTATATATATATATATATATATATATATATATATATATATATATATATATATATATATATATATATATATATATATATATATATATATCCTATTTATGAAACCCCTCAACCAATACATAACACATATACCCTTTACTTAGTCCAAATGGCTAAGCCCATAAACCATATATATAGAGACACACATACAATCCATTCATAAATCTGATACTAACACTAACCCTCCTAACTACTGCTCTCAAAAACTGTCATACCTTACATATATGAAGAATCCCAATCCTCTCCTCATTACCTACTCCTCCCTGATGCAAATCAAGGCTCAAACCCTTACCCCTCAACCAATTGAGCCACTGCTCACCCTACTGCTGCTACTAAGGCTCCTACTGCTGCTGCTATAGCTACTGCATAATGCTGCAACATGCTGTTGTGGCTTGCTGCACCTGCTACTGCTCTATCTACTGGGCTATGTTGCTACTACATGAAGACAGTGGCCAAGGCCTCATCTTCACTCTCTCACTCACACTCTAGGACAACACCTATATAAACTGGATACCCCAAACTCTAACCTCACTCACTCTCTCACTCAATCTCAGAAACTGAGATACAATTTAACTCAACATCCAACTCAGGCTCAGTAAACTGAATCTAAGATCCCTCATACACATATCCCATATACAAAGTCAAGCCAAGCCATCCCAGACTCAACCCTCATACATCTCAGCCACACACAAACATATATATATATATATATATATATATATATATATATATATATATATATATATATATATAATTGTTATATATATATATATATATATATATATATATATATATATATATATATATATATATATATATATATATATATATATATCCTATTTATGAAACCACTCAACCAATACATAACACATATACCCTTTACTTAGTCCAAATGGCTAAGCCCATAAACCATATATAGAGACACACATACAATCCATTCATAAATCTGATACTAACTCTAACCCTCCTAACTACTGCTCTCAAAACTGTCATACCTAACATATATGAACAATTCCAATCCTTTCCTCATTACCTACTCCTCCTTGATACAAATCAAGGCTCAAACCCTTACCCCTCAACCAATTGAGCCACTGCTCACCCTACTGCTGCTACTAAGGCTCCTACTGCTGCTGCTATAGCTACTGCATAATGCTGCAACATGCTGCTGTGGCTTTGCTGCAGCTGCTACTACTCTATCTACTGGGCTATGTTGCTACTACATGAAGACAGTGGCCAAGGCCTCATCTTCACTCTCTCACTCACACTCTAGGACAACACCTATATAAACTGGATACCCCAAACTCTAACCTCACTCACTCTCTCACTCAATCTTAGAAACTGAGATACAATTTAACTCAACATCCAACTCAGGCTTAGTAAACTGAATCTAAGACCCCTCATACACATATCCCATATACAAAGTCAAGCCAAGCCAACCCAGACTCAACCCTCATACATCTCAGCCACACACAAACATATATATATATATATATATATATATATATATATATATATATATATATATATATATATATATATATACACTCATACAAACCCAAATCAAAGCCAGTACTCATATATATTAATCCAAAACCAAATTTCCATATTCAAAACCCAAATTTGCATGTGTGTATCAGAATATAGCATTTCGAAAAAACTTGAAATTGTCCAACACATGTCAAATAGAAATCAAAAGGAAAACATGTGTCAAGTGTGTGTCATATTATGTGTCCAAACCAGTATCCAGAGTCGTGTCAAACTCAATGTCGTACGTGTCAACACATATGCAGTACAATGCATCGTGTGTGTGGGTCAGGTGGGATTGGATACGTTGTGTCCAATCAAGTGTCATGAAATTGTGTCACAGGGTAGGGTAGGTGTCAGGGTACGTGTCTGTGTCCCTATTTTGTGTCAAGGTCATGTCGTGTCGTGTGTGTGTGCGTATTAGAAACCCCCAAATCGAGCGTGTGTGTCAGCACAAAATCTGTGTGTGTGATTTCTCACAACCCACTCGATGAAAACCAACCAAATTTGGTCAGCCTAGTGTCAGTCATGTGTCCCACAAACGCACCAAGTTTGGTGTTGAATCGTGTCGTGTCGTGTCAGATCTGAGGGTGTGGTAACAGGGCACGTGCACAACTCCTCGTGCCATGTCCTGTGTCAAAATATGGGTCCAAAAGAGATCTAAAACCACCTCAGTCTATTAGGTTAGTGATCTATACATTATAGGCTACAAACACATGTAATTAGTTTTGTAATTTACAGAAATTTATTTCTTTGTGGCATTTCACCAAACACTTTACACAACACTCCGATACTCCTCCGATATGCACCCTAAATAGATTTGGTTTACTATCAAACTTGGCCTACAGCTAGGGAGACCCTAAATGAATGCATCTATGGAAAAAAAATTAGAATATTAATAGGTTTAGAGGCCATTACCTGTTGAGAGTTGGAATCTCAATAAAATTACACTTGAGAGCCAAATACCTCCACTTTCAATGGTCAACTTGCTTCAAATCCTTACTAGCTAGACTCTATTGATCTCCTCTACAGTAGGGGAGTGTGTTGCAATTGATTGGGCTCAATTTGGAGTTGATTTGGAGAAAGAGGTAAATTTGGGGAAGAACACAAATTAGGATTTGTAGAAGGCAATGGAAAGAGGCAAAGGGAGGCTAACATGTGTTTATATAGGCAAGGGGGTGCTTGATGGTAGCCAAGGATTTCTCTAGGGTTAGGGTTTAAGTTCAATAGAAATTAAAGGCCCTCTACAATGTAAATTAAGCCCTCAAGCAAAGGCCCAAAGTAAAATATCTAACCTTAAATATCCTACTCCTAACTTAATATCTAGATATTAGTAACCTTGTCATGTGATGGAAACTTCTAATGTAATATCTAGGCTAATGATCAATATCTAGATTAGGTCATTTCTAGGTTAAGGCCTAATACCTTGATTAGCACATTATTAATTAACCATAATTCTAATTAATCAAAAAGTCTCAAATGACCAAATATCCCTAACCTAAAAAGTGGTAATTTGCTAATCTAATCACATGGTTAGGTCTCCATGGTCATGGTTAGTCTCTAGGCTAAGTAGGTACTAGGTTTCACTAGTGAAAATGCTAAGGTCAAACTACAATAATTAAAAATCACCATAAATCATTAACATGATTTAAATCCCATTATTTAATGATAAATTTTACAAAAGTTCAAAATTATCCTCATTTTAGAAAAGTGGTGGTTACAATTATTTCTCCAGTGATGGGCTATGTTTCTTTATCTAACCCTTGTTTTCCTTGCTTGTAATTTTGCTTATTTTCTTGTTTACCTTAAAGATTTTCTTGTGGTACTTGTTATTAGGGGTTTTGACCCTTCTTGTTTCGCATTTGCCAGATCTCGTAGTAGAGTCCGATAATCTCTCGTATCTTTCTCTCAATGGCGGTCACCAGAAGGACATATCATCCACTTGTTGATATTTGTATATACTTTTAGACATTTAGCCACATGTATATGTTAACCTGAGTTTTGGGAGGTTGTTCCCGCCTACGGGCAACTTGATTGTATATGTAGACTCCAACTATATATATAATCATGTAGTGTTGTATACTCTGCTAACCTTTCCCTTTTATAATAGGTTGAAAGTTCATGTTCGAAATCGATAAGCCTTCGGATCAAAGCTTGTGTGTAGAAGTTTGCAATATCTTAGAATCAAAGCTCGTATTGTAACAATCATCAAATATTAGACAAAAGCCAAAGAGAGTTACTAGACTACAATACCCTGTGGAGGATAGCAGGATACCGCTAGTTTTTGAGATCTCGACTTATTTTATTGCACTTATTTTTAATTTCTAATTTCTAATTATTATCTTTTCTTTTGCTTAATTTCTTAAAAACCCTATTCTTGCCTTCATGTCGTACCATCCATTACAAGAATAACCTTATACAAGTAACAAATTATATGGTCTTTAAATCTTATTTCCACTACTCCAATGGGCTCATTTAAGCACTAAATGTTTCATACTACAACCAATTGAGGCATGGAGAAAAGCCTTCGAAGCAAACGAAGAATTATTCTTGTGTTCTCTAAGGTTTTAGATGATAATAAATAGTTTAATTGACCTCTGGATGGCACACTATACTTGTGTGTTAAAATGTTGCTAAATAACAAAACTAGCATTCTACATGTTTTGGACCAACAAATGAACAAACACATGGCTACAAATCATAGAATAATTTTGGAAGAAAATTAGCTCCAAAGTATACTTGCATAATAATATATACATTGGGGACCTCTCAAGCAATCAAACCCCTTCTCCCCTCATAACAATAAATCAATCAAACACCAACATGCCCCAACATTTTTTATTAGTCCATTAGTCCGTGTGTGTGTGTGTGTGTGTGTGTGTGTGTGTGTGTCTATATATATATATATATATATATATATATATATATATATATATATATATATATATATATATATATTAATATATATATATTTAATATATATATATATTAATATATATATAATATATATATATATATATATATATTATATATAAAATATATATATATATATATATATATATATATATATATATATATATATAATATATATATATATATATATTTATATATATAAAATTATATATATATATATATATATATATATATATATATATATATATATATATATATATATATATGTATATATATATATATATATATATATATATATTATATATATATATATATATATATATATATATATACTGGTTCTGCCCCCCCTAAGGTTGCAGGTTCGATAAACGCTGACGCCATTTAATTCCCCTTTTGGGGGATTAAGTGGTTGGGTGGTGGTTAGGTTTGTAATCATCATATTGGCATATGCATGGCATCATTTGCAAGGTCCAAAATTATGATTTTTTTCCGAAATATGAATTGTTTATCTATTTGACTTTCATTTTCATACACGAGAGTTTGTCCTCACAATGAATGAACAACTTAAGCATAGTAACATCACTGAGAGATCTAATCACCATTTTTCATCTTCTTGCATAATTCTTCTAAGTTTGAAATTATCTTCAAAAACACTTTAAAACTATCAAAAATTGTTCCATATATTTATTCCAAAACATCGGTACCCATAGATTAGGGGATTAGGGGTTACCTCCATCGGAGGAGGGCACATGACGATGAGGACGGGACAGGGTCGAGAGGAGTCGAGAGGGGTGATGTTGCAGGACGGTGGTAGAGTTTCCATCAAAGAGGAAGGCACACTGCGGCGGGTTGAGAGGGTCGATTCATTCGAAAGGGATATAGAGCTAGTAATGATCGAGAGAGAGAGAGAAAAAGAGAGAGATAGAGAGAGAGAGAGAGAGAGAGAGAGAGAGAGAGAGAGAGAGAGAGATAAATGGAAGTTTCAATGAAGCTAGCGATGTCTAGCAACGATTTTATTGATGTATAGCGACTAAGTTCAACATCGACCCTTCTTCGACATATCGATGACAACTGTAACGATGCATATCGACTCCCCTCTGTGGAATATGATGCTGAGGATTGCATTGCCATTGATGACATTGCCATTGATGACATGCCATTGATGACATTGCCACTGAGGATTGCATTGCTACACAATCGTTGTGGTGTCGTTTGTTTATCACTAGTTTCACGCTCTTACTCATGAAACCCGACAATCAATGACATGGCACAGACCAACGACTGTCAATGGCGTAGCCAGAATTTGGGTACGGCGGGGTCAAAATTGACTAGTAAATTTTCAATCATATATATATATATATATATATATATATATATATATATATATATATATATATATATATATATATAGTTTTTTGGTTGCATAAATTAGCCACAAAATTCTATTTTCTATACCTAAACCTTGGTTGTCTATTATATATTTTTCCTATTGTAGCTGCTCTTTTTTTCATTCAGTTCAAAATACTATTGGCATTAATAAGTAAAAATTTCTAATCCAATATAGTCAGAACCTTAAGCTTTAGTGTCATTCTAGTCAGGTCATACAAGGTCTTTTTGATCAATTTTACCATTTGATCGAGGAAATTCAATGTATGTTAAAATTCATACTTGAATCCTACAATTTTAGTCATGAACCTTGCTATCATAAAATCTTATGATGATCAAACATTATAATTTTCCCTCAAGTAAAAACAAGATTAAAAATATTTTATTTCCTACCACTAATTTACTTTGACTTTACATTTATTATATTTTCTTAATCGAAGAATATTATATTAGCAAACAATTGCATTCTTCTAAGAGCAAATTAAATCATGTCATCTAAGAGCAAACAAGGACAACATCAATTAGGACATGAATCAATAGGGGATGAATTATTAAAAAAACAAAAATAAATATATTTAGAGGTGTTACATGATAAATGATGGAGAGCACTACTAAAATACAGTAATTTGGCGACGGAAGATTAGTGACGGATCGTATCCGTCGGCCATAGCGACGGTCTCGCGACTACCTTGTGACGGACTACCGTCAGAAAGCAATGGATAATTTTTTTTAGTTTTTTTGCGTCAAATCAGTCGCAGATCCATCGCTCATTTGACGAAACTTTAGCGACGGATTCATGTCCGTCGCTAATATGTCGCACATTATGGCGGCAAAATCTGAAAAAAAATGGTACGCTAAATTAGCGTCTATCTAGCGACGGATGTTCCGTCGGTAATCTAGTGGGTATTTAGCGACTACCTACCGACGGATATATCCGTCGGTAATCCGTCGCTAAATACTGTAACCTAACTTCAATTGAACCGACGGGGGAGAATTTTTCATTCCCCCCAAAAAGACTCTCTCTCTTCTCCCCCTCTCTCTCTCCGGCGAGCTCTCTCCGACGGGTCACATTCTCCGGCGAAGCTCTCTCCGACGGGATATCTGTCTCTCAGGTATGCTCTCTCTCTCTCCCTTTCTCTCTCTCTATTTAGCATAACATATAGGGTTTTGGGTTGGTGGGGGGGGGGTCGGCTGTCGCTGGGGCCGACAGGGTGGGAGGGACGGAATGGGGGCAGGGGAGGAAGGTTTTTGAGGGCACGGGGCAGGGTAGGGTTTAGGGTTTCGGGGCATGGATAGGGTTTCGGGTGGGGGGTGGGCCGGCTGTCGCGAGGGCTAGCGGTGATGGGGGGAGGGAGGGGGCGGGGGGTAGATGGTGTTGTGTGCGGGGTGGGGGGCAGGGGTAGGATTTGCTGTCGGGGGGGGTGAGGGGGAGGGGGTGGGTGTTTACTGTCGGGCGGGAGGGGGTAGGGTGGGGGTTTGCTGTTGGAGGGGGTATATGGGATGGGGAGGGGGGTTTGCTGTCCGACGGGGTAGGGGAGGGGATGGGGGGTATCGGTGGTTTCGGATTGGACCATTCCTATGAGTATCGGTGGTTTCGAATCGGAGTATCGGATCGGGGGAGAGGGTATAGGTGGTTTCGGATCGGACCAATCCTATGAGTATCGGATCGGGGGAGGGGGGTATCGGAATCAGTATCGGAATCGAAATCGGTATCGGACCAATACTGATCGATACCCGGTACAGTTTGGCATGTCCCGCTCCGATACTGACCGATACCCGATATTGACCGATACCGATCCGATACTGTCCGATACTGATACAGTTTGGCATATCCTGATATCGGTATCGGACTATCCCTATGAGTATCGGCATCGGGGGTATCGGTAATATCGATGGTTTCGGATCGGAGTATCAGATTTTTTGGTATCGAAAAACAAATAGGTTTTAATAAATTATTAATATTAATAATTTATTAAGTATCGGCCGATACCGATACCGATCGAACTATTCCTATGAGTATCGGTGGTTTCGGATCGGTGTATCGGATCGAGGAATGGGGTATAGGTGGTTTCGGATCGGACCAATCCTATGAGTATCGGATCGGGGGGGGGGGGGTATCGGAATCGAAATCGGTATTGGACCATTCCTATGAGTATCGAATCAGGGGTATCGGTAATATCGGTGGTTTCGGATCGGAGTATCAGATTTTTTGGTATCGAAAAACAAATAACTATTAATAAAGTTGACTTTCCTCCGACATAGTCCCTGCAGCCATTCGACTGGCGAGGCAGAAACTATGTAGCCGTAGATAAAGTTGACTGTTCTTCGACCATCATCCCTCGGCAATGATGATATGACAACCTATCACTATATCTTATATAGTAGTAGATGATGTCTTAGTATTACATTATGTGAGTTCATCTTGATTCTGTTACATTCTTCAGATACTAGATACGATAAGAACATATACTACACCATATGTACAGAACATAGATGATTCACTCTAATGTATGCTAGAATGAATTTTGGGTTGTGTTCTGAGCCATCCGTTCTCACACTTGGCAAAAAATCGAATATTCTGTCTTTTATCTGCTTTCGAAAATGTACTCAAACGACATGATGGTTCCTTTAGTTAGCTTGCTTATGTTACAATTATATTATTTGTGAATATCGATCTTACCAGATGGCACCCATGACCCGAGGAGCGACACGTCGTTTGAGGGAAACACTTAATACTGAGGTGGCTCCTCCTACTGTTAAGGAGGAAGTGGCACCGGTAGCTAGTGAGACCGGGAGTTCTATTCATGCAGCACTTGTAATGGACTACATCTCTCATGTCGCCGTCGATCCCACTTATTCGAGGTGGTTGCGTGATCGTATTACTGAGCGTTTACGTGAGCTGCGTGGTTCTCATTAGCTATTAGTACTTATTTGTATTGGACTATTTGTATTGGGTTGTTTTTGTATTAGACTATTTGTATTGGACTACATATATGAATTAGTACTGTGTCAATATCTGGATTGTATTGGACTACGACATGGTGATCATGACATAGTCCCTGCAGCCATTCGACTGGCGAGGTAGAAACTATGTAGCTGTAGATAAAGTTGACTATCCTTCGACCCTCATCCCTCGGCAATGATGAAATGACAACCTATCACTATATCTTATATAGTAGTAGATGATGTCTTAGTATTACATTATGTGAGTTCATCTTGATTCTGTTACATTCTTCAGATACTAGATACGATAAGAACATATACTACACCATATGTACAGAACATAGATGATTCACACTAATGTATGCTAGAATGAATTTTGGATTGTGTTCTGAGCCATTCGTTCCTATACTTGGCAATTAAGCATGTGAAATAGAACTGATTATGTTTAGTTTGTCTTACGATATAGATTTTTACATCCAAATTGAAATGGATCGTTACTTCGTTGATCGTACATGGATATACTAGCGGATCAACCTCCTGGACCGTAGGTACTTATAAGTATTGACCGTATCGTTAGTATAGATCTATCGTTTTGGTATTGGCCGTATCGGTTGGTATTGGTCTTAGCGAATTGGTATCGTCCTATCCGATATGTATCGGCCGTATAGCTAGGATTCGTATTGGCCTTATCGATTTGGTATTGGTCATATCCGTTAGGTATCGACCGTATTGGATTAGTATAGACCATTTCGGATTAGTATCGTGGAAGGTTTAGTAACAAGTGGACTTGGATTTCTCTTTTCTAGAGCTAGATTACCATTACAAGAGAGTCACGAGAGCGTAGCTGGCCAGTTACATAACATACATACTTCCTTTTCAATCTCGCTTTTTCTGATAGAAAAGGAAACATGTATGTTACTGTAACTGGCCAATCACGATCTGGTGACTCTCTTGCAATGGTATTCTAGCTCGAGAAGAGAGAAATTCAAGTACAGTTGTTACTAAACCTTTCACGATACTAATCCGAAATGGTCTATACTAATCCAATACGGCCGATACCTATCGGATATGACCGATACCAAATCGATAAGGCCAATATGAATCCTAGCTATACGGCCGATACATGTACGTATCGGATAGGACGATACCAATTTGTTAAGGCCAATACCAATCTGATACGTCCTATACCAAACCGATAGACCGATACTAATCTAATACACTAGATACTAAGTACATCCGACCTATACTAGCGGATCCACCAATTACTGCACGATAGGACCAACGACTCCAGTTACATCCGGTTATTAGTGAGTACATGATTACATAGTAATTCTGTTAGTCTTGTGATACAAATTTTTACTCTCTCATGCTACCAACGTCACAACTTTTCCCGTGTTGCTCCCTCTAATGATGATGAACGCAAAAATCAAAGACCCCCCTATCCTTTCTCACTCTTCACAGTTCTTACAACAGGAAGGTTCAGTGCTTTCTAGTTCTCTTCCATCCATGCTCTGGACCCATCTGCTCCTCCCTACTTCCCTTCTTCTTATTTGACTCTCTCAGCTACATATGGCTCAAATATAGAGTCGGGGGAGAAGAAGTGGACAGGAAGAGGAGGGGGAAGCAGCTCAGCCGGTGGCATAACCTGGAGGAAGTACAGAGATTTTGCTGGAGGTGTTGGCAATTTTTCCAGGATGGTGTTGAGGAGCAAGTGTAGAGTCGGCCGAAGGAGCCACAGCTTCCTTCGGCCGACTCTACACTTGCTCTTCAACACCATCCTGGAAAAATTGCCAGCACCTCCAGCAAAATCTCTGTACTTCCTTCAGGTCATGCCGCCGGCTGTGCTGGTTCCCCCCTCTTCCTGCCCACTTCTTCTCTCCCGACTCTACACTTGAGCTGGATATCATATGTGGCTGAGAGAGTCAAATAAGAAGAAGGGAAGTAGGAAGGAGCAGATGGGTCGAGAGCCATGGTGGAGGAGAGGAGAAGGCTCCCAAGACTCCCCGAGGTGGATATCATATGTGGCTAAAAATTTCGATAAACTTCTTATTTTTTTATAATTTGAGTAAATTTCTTTACCCTATATGAAAATTTCTGTTGTCAGAGAGATGGCTCCCAAGACTCTCCGAGGTGGTGCTGCTAGCCGAGGAAGGGGCCGAGGCAAGGAACCCTTGGAGGTCGACACGGAGGAAGTCCCCGTCGTCAAACAAGAGCCGGTGACTGTTAAGGAGGAGGTATTACCAAAGGTCGAGGTCAAGGAAGAACCGATGACCATCAGGGAAGAGATTGCTCCCAAGGTTGAAGTTAAGGGGGAGCCACCGTCAGAGAGTAGTAGCATCGGAACTGAACCTCCTGTCCCTACAGAAGACCTCAACCAGATTGAGCCTTCCTATGCAAAGTGGCTGATAGAATGGTACATGTCTCAACGTAACTATGATCCCTGACTGTGAGGATTCATCGTCTGACTTGCGGTCTTTGCTGAGGCCAAAGTCGATTTTCCTTTTTATTGAATATTAAATGTTTATGTTTAAATATTGAATATTTATGTGTTTTGTGTGAACAATTTGAATGCTTGGGATAGTTGTGTGTTGGAATTGTTTGTGTGTTTTGTATATTGGAATATTTGTGTGTTTTGTATATTTGTGCTTGAGATATTTGTTTTATTGAATATTGAATATTTGTGTTTTGTATATTGGAATTGCTTGGGATTATTTGTGTGTTTGGTATATTAAAATTGTGTATATTGGGAATGTCCAGCTTTATGCTATTTTTTTTCCAAATATTTCCAGATACCGACGGACTGGCGGCCAATTTTCGACAGACTATCCGTCGCTAACGGGGGGATTCCCAGTTAGCGACGGATGGGCGACTAAAACCCGACGGATCATCCGTCGCCAAGGTCCTGGAATTATGAAAGATTTCCAGGAGCAGGTCGACGGAATATCCGTCGCTAACCCACCGCTAATCCGACGAGGTTTGTGACGGATTAGCGACGGATTAACGACATATTTTGCGTATCGGAAACCCTCTGATACGCGTTTAACGACGTTTTAGCAACGTATTATCCGTCGCTAATTGTATGAATATATTAAAAATTTAAACTGTCGAAGTTGACAGGAAGCCGTCGGCTTGCCGTCGCTAAAAGTTTTTATTTTGCCAACAAAAATCCGTCGCTAATTAGTCGCAGAGCGGCGGACTAGCGACGGGCTAGTTTTAGCGACGAGGTTATTCTCGACGGATTTTTTCAGCCCATATCCGTCAAAAATCTGTCGGTAATGTGAATTACCGACGGATTTCCGACGGATAGGGCCGTCACTAAATCGTTGTATTTTAGTAGTGGAGAGAGGCACGACAGAAGAGAGAGATGCGGCACGACGTAAGGGAGGAAGAGAGAAACAGACGCACAAGAACGAGATTATATATATATATATATATATATATATATATATACAAGATAGGCTTCTCAGATTTGGCTTCAGGCTGGAGGAGAGCGGATGTGTGCTTTGTGGAAATCACCTGGAATCTATACAACACTTGTTCTTTCATTGCGAAGTGGCATGGGATATATGGAGAGTGCAGCGGGATATGTCACGTATAAGTCTTGACTCCCTGCGGCCGCACGCTTCGAATCGCCAAGGAACTCCGTGCCTCAACGCATCCAAGCGAGCTCCACGCCACGAGCTTCTACCTGTGCCTGCACATGAAAACTATGTGGGTGTCAGTACTCAATTGTACTGGTGGAATGAGCTCCTCGCCCACCCATACAAAACCAACACGTTTGATTTACTTTGTGCAGCATAGTCCCCTTTATGATTGTCTTTCTACTCTTGTCTTAGGATCAGTTTTAGGACCGACGTCTTTGCCTATTCTGTATCTCTAGACCATCTCGTGCTTGCAACGACAATGTTAACTCATACCTTGCCTCAAGACCCTTCTCGTGCCAATAACGTTAACCTATCGAGTCGTGTTTGCTTTACGGCTTAAAATCAGAGACGCAACTACGCGATGATGCTCAATTTCCGTGTGACCGTGCTACAAACCCTTGCTGAGGCCGTGCCTCGCAACTCAATTAGACTCGATCATATCGCCGCCTCGCGGCCCTTACTACTTTTGATCACCAACCGACCCAATCAAGACTTGTGGGTTAAGTGTCACTCGACCGACTTTGGCTTGCGGCAGCTCCTGACTTAAACTCAAGACAACTCAATCATAACATGCAACTTATATGTCGACAACATAAGACTCGATGCCATATCTTGTGCCGAAGCACGTCGCCTACGTTGCGACCAAATCTTAGGCCCAATATTGTATTCAAACTATACAGACACATTCAACTCGACTCCTTGATATAATGCACTCAATACTCGACTCACTCCAAAGGCACAATCTCGGATTGCCGCCCGTGCCGACTCATCTATATGAGGTCACTAGCATAACAAGCTATCTTGGACACATAGCTTGCGGTTGGCCGGGACCCTTCCAGCCCAAGGTAGCTAGCCCCCTGGAAGTCCCCGACTAACCCGGTACTATCGAGTCAGCACAGCTATCACCGAGTTTCCTTTTGGCCAAAACGGTCCCATGGCCCTGGGTTGTCGTTACGGAAAAACTCTACCTTGTCGACAAGTTATCCAATGACCATGCAAGACCCTTCACTCAAACTGACGTCTCACACAGTCATTGTACTTTCAGTGTTATCATCTCTTTCCAGAACCAAGTTCAAGTCTTCTATCCTTAAGACCCCTCAAGAACCCCTCGATGACCCACGGTCGCGAGCATTCTTTCCATGTTAATATATCATTTCATTCAACTCAATGCCTATTCGATGGTCCTTTCTCCAAAAACTCATTAAATCAACCGTGGTTCATGCCTTAGACACTAAGTCCGTGCATCGTGCCTTAGGCCCATCGTGCTCTACGCGACACTATCGCCCAACTCATACTCCATACGACCAGCTTTGAAACCGTAGGACTTCGTGGCTATACTCAGCCGTAGAACTTATAGGACCGTGCTTGGAATGTCTTAGGTCGACCACCATCCGTTTGCCTAACTTAATCAAGTGTAATGTCCCAAATTCGTGATACGTATTTAGTGTACATATACGTGTTTTGGACCTATATTTTATTTTAGTCATGATTAGTTATCTTGGTTTATTTTGCGTTGGCTTGGTTTTATTGGCATTGATAGTTCAATTGGTTTTAATGGTTCATTGGTTTATTTTTGGGATTAGTGAGGCTTGGTTTATTTCATGATTCATTTGGTTTAAATTGCTAGAGAGAGAGTTTATTGGCCTTGACTTGGTTCACCTTGGTTTATCTTGGCTTGGTTTATTCCTTGGTTGGTTCGGCTTGGCTTGGTTTTGCTTGGTTCATTATGAACCATAGGGGAACCACCTACCTACCACCACCATCCCCATTTATTAACCCCTCCTCCTTTCTCTCTTTTTATTTATCATCTTCTTCTTCCTCATTTACTCCTTACCTACCAGCGAGAGGGAGAGAGAGAGAGGTCTAGGCAAGTGCATCTTGCTTCATAGAGAAACTCGAATTTTATTGTTCCATCCTCTTCTTTGCAGCATTCTAACACTCTTTAGTACTTGGCCTTTTTACTTTCTATAGCTAGATTCTTGTAGATCTAAGTTTATACTATTTTTAGATTTCTTGGGTTTTGATCTATTTAATCTTGTTTTTATCAAGTTCTGATGGTTCCATGTTGTAGAGCATTTCGTTCTGTCCTATTTTGACCTATGGAAGTTCGGATTTGGACTCTGGATGAAAGGTTCATGAAGCTTGGGAGCCATGGCTTGAAGAGTTCTTCTCTTCGGAAGGATGGAGAAGAAGAACTGTTCACAGCCGCATGAACTTAGCCGCATAGTCTTTATGCGGCAAGTTTCCTTACCCAGCCGCATAAGCCTTGCTGCACTGATTAGTCGCATGGCCTATGGCGCAGGGACTAACTCCTCAGTCGCATGAAGGTTTAATCCCCGGCCGCATGAACTTTCAATCCCAGCCGCATGACTTAGGACCATTATTTTAGCTGCCTGTGACTTAACTCGAGCCGCATGGACTTGATTGGTTCTTCAGCCGCATGAGGCCCTTGTACTTTCAGCCGCATGGGGCCCTTCTTCCCGAACCGCATATGCACCCCTTGTTCTCAGCCGTATAGGCCTTGTTCCCCGCTGCCGCATGGATTTCCAGCAATCTCGAGCCGCATGAACTCAACGCTCGCGAGCCGCATAGATCGCAGTTATTCAGCCGCATGGGTTCACTTCCCTTGACCGCATAGTCATTGCTCCCCGCAGCCGCATGGGTTGCTCCTCCCCGGCCGCATGTACCTGATTGGTCAGCTAGCCGCATGGACCCATCCCCCGCTACCCGCATGCGTTTCATATCCTCCTGGCCGCATATGTCTTGCCTTTCTCAGCCGTATGACTGAGTGGATCTCCCAGCCGCATACGACTGATACCTCTTTGACCGCATAAGCCTTTTCCTTTTTAGCCGCATGCGCCTGACCCTATTCAGCCGCATGAGCTAGTCTCTATCCTGACCGCATGAGAGATTATTTTCTGGCCGCATAAGAGTTCACTCTTGGCCGCATGAGCCTAATCTTCCTGAGCCGCATGGGCTCGATTTCTGACCCGCCTTGATCCAGCCGCATGGACCGATCATTCCTGGCCGTATATACCTGTTCTTCCTGAGCCGTATGACTCTCCAATACCCTTGTGTACTATTATTGTATATGACATGCTGTGACTAGTAACCTGACATGACATGATAGTGGCCCGTCGTGGCGCACTCCTGACAAAGTACACTTGGCATGATAATCTGACATGATATATCTTGATAAGCTGTTGCGACGGCTACCTGACAAGACCTGACCTGTATAAGTAACCTGGACACCGTGGGCGATTGTGCTTGTACAAATAATCTAGTCCTGTCTTGCATCATGTCTAGGAGGGGACTCCTGAGTACCACGGTCAGGAGTACCTAACGAAATGGACTAAGGCTAATAACTAGATTAATACACTAGTCATAAAGAGATCTCCCAGCTACAGGCAATCCCGTTACCTGGGCACGCCTTGGGATCTGTAGCCTGTCGTCGAGTATGGCACATTTCCAGCACACTGTCATGTGTTGCACCCTTCAAGCTACCTAAAGGTACATTTATTTCCTGGACGATGTACCCACTTGAATTCAACCCTAAATCTTTCAACCCGGGTAACCTGGATGGTCTGCAGGGCTTGTGGCTGTGGAGTAATCTCATTGCATCTTGCTAGTAACTAGGATTGTGATAACCCTAGTTAGTTAATGTAGAAAGCCGTAGGCAATGATTGGCCGTGATTGCTTGGATGGAGTCTAGTCCAGTATAGTATTGTCTAGAAGTGATTGATTGCAAGATTGTACCAGAATGATTGTCACTCCAGATTATTACTATAGCGATTGTACTCTATTGTCACTCTAGCATATTGTAATCTTTATTGTCACTTTTATCATTATACTCTCTCCTTTTCACCTTAATGATTGGCACCTTTAGCAATAAATGATCAGAGACTAAGTTCTGTTCAGGCGAAGGGTTACAATCTCGGTCCTTGTTTGGTTTAAGGATTGTAACCTGGCTTCCGGAATAGTACCTTCGTTTTCTCTTCATATATTGTCCGGCTATATTTTATTTAGCATGATTCTCCAGTTCTTTTATGTCAATGATGCTTCTTTTAATTATTTTCTCTGATTGGGGCAAGTGCATTGGTTGTGCACAAACCTCAATCTGTGTTACTTATTGTTGTTTTCTTACATGTTGAATGCTAATGATTTGCCGGTTTTAGTTCCTAAGTGAAGCCTCCTTTGTGGTACTTGCTCTTTCTGGGATCTGACCCAGCTGGTTTTGTATGGCCAGATACCGGAGCAGCACCAAAGGATCTCCTTGTTTTTCAGCCCGATGGTGGTCACCAGGCGTAACCAGGGCATCGAATAGGTTTCTTTTTGTTCTTCCACTGTAATATTATAAATTACTCTTTTGAGGCGTTTAGCCGACGAGCAAGTGTTAGCTCGATTGTACTTATTTACTGTCTGCCTACGGGCTGTGACATGATTGACAAGCCCCGAGGGTTGATCATGTATGACTGAACTCTTGCTAGTCCTCACATTTTGTAACGACTAGCTTCATGATCATTCCGGATATATAATGTATGGGACGCCTTACTATTGTGTATTTGGTGGTCTGCCATCTTGTAACTATTATTAGTTGGTTGAGATTGAGAAAATAGGCTATTTTATGACCTTAAGAGACTGATGGATTGTAGTGAAACCCTCACATATCTAGACAGTCGTGACCGTATAGCGGTGTAGATTTTATTCTGTTATACGTAGCTGGCTATGTCTGCCCCCGCTCTCCAGTATTCTAGTTCTGGGGCGTGACATCAAGCCTACAACTTAACCCAAGGGACGAGCAACGGCTATGTCAAGCCTTGTATCGTGGAAGCGTGCATGTTTTATCGAGCATTTACGCGGGCGACGCCTATGACTTAGGCTAATTCACAGTTTGTGTCAAAGACCAACTTTTTCTTCTCCCAAGCCACGGGACGAAGGACCGAGTGTCATTTTCAAAGCACGCCGTGCACCAACTCTAAGCCGACCATTGGACCTTTCTATATTCTAACTCAATTCGACCCGTCGGGATTATTCTCTTTAGCTATGTGCATTCGTCTCTTTTATTATCAAGCCTACTTGTGCATGTTGAAAACATGCGATTTATTATGTGAAGGCAAAGATGAGGCAAGTTCACCGAAACTATCCCACCTTAGCAAGCGGTCGCCTCGACCGAGCGATGTCTCCGAGTAGCCGTTGCAAGGCTAAGTCCGAACGCCGTCGGCATTTCGATTCCTCGATTGACTGAGCGGGATGGGACACTACATCATACACCACTCAGAAAAAGTTTCATCCTCGAAACTAACTGAGTACTCTTATCGACTTATCACTTATTCAACATTCAAGAACTCTCGCACATACTACGCCTATGTGTTTCCCAAATCTGAGCCACGCTCGTGCTATCCACAATCCTTTTTTCAAAACTTACGATCTCAAAGTCCTCGACACTTTTCTGTTCCTCAAGTCTCGCTTGAATTCAACGTATCACTTAGTATGGATCGTGCACATATCTTAGGCGTCCCCAAAATACATGCATTTCAACCAAGCCTCGTGATAGCGAATTCTGCCATCACCACTCGAGTCGGATCGTGCACATATTTAAGCGTCCCTGATATACATGTATGTCAACCGATACTCGTGAGTGGTGCCTCCACAAATCCTACCTCTTCGCACTCGGACGTCTTCCTAACCGCTAGGCTATGTTTTTCCGTCAGTATTGGAATCATAGTTCCCAAACAATAATATCAACACTGACCCCATCCTAAGGTCAAACCAAATTGATAGTACGGAGTTTTCTACCCAAGCTCGCATCACTCCGATTTCTAAACTTCGAGCATAGATTTCCTACACACATTCCAATATTTGTCGTACGGGGTCTGAGTCATTCAGCAAAGCCATCATATGACAACTTATGTTTCAACCAATTCCTTAACATATCAATCTCACTCATTCAACAAGCCATTTCGCATTGTCAATCTCTTCGAACACGTTCGACATAATCCTTCTATCATCCCTTCCGAGTCAAGCACTCTACGACACAATCCATCGCTAAACCATAATTCATATTTTATATTCCTTAAGTCATTCATCCCAATTAACGTATTCGATTATGAGGTCGTCTAGCTTAACAATATGTTGCGCCCCAATCTCACGCGATTCAGATTATCCACGGTGGGCATGAATCACCATGCACGCTCCCGCGGGATAGTCATCCTCATCGGGACGTAACTCTTATTTTGTGTCTAGACTAATTCATTCTCGATGCGCAGATTGGACCTACTCAATCCTCAAGTTTACTTCATCCATCAATCGCAAGTCTAAACATCCTCGAATTTTCCTTCGCATCAAACCAACAAGTCGAGACAATCAAAGTTGCCGCATCCTGATTTTTCGAGTTCGATCATTCTCGCGACATGAATCACCATGTCAACGCTCACGCGGAACAATCACCCCAAATTCGACGTGACGCATATGCGAGGCTGGAGTTGCACTCGCGCAAGACAAGATCGTCGACGTTGTGGTTATCAATGTAACCATCAAGACACGATCATTTTCATCCAATATTCATCTCAATCAAAATTCTAAGTATAGCATCCAACCGAACAATAACATTTGCACGATCGTCATTCGCCGAGTCAGAGTACCCTCGAGTTATCGCATATCGATCTTTGGTACGCCTCAATACCATTGACGATATGCGTAACTTGACGATCTTCCTTTGCAACTAATTTCAAATCGTACGAATGATGCTATCATTCGACTGGATAATCTCCTCGACATTCAAGTTCAAGATCAATCATTATCCCTCGAATCATTCACAACATCAATTTCCTTAAACCTAAATTCGCGTATCGTTCATCCCTTTACTAACTCAAATCATCGAGCAACATTCAATCCAATCCTTAGAGTCATTGCGTAACTTCAAAACTCAAACTTTTCATGCACGCTATCTTCCGATCGTGCTAACTTTCGTATATGATTCTCAACGATTTCCTCGAATAAGTCATCCTTTTGTACACCTTAACTTTTTTTCGTTTCAGTTTCATCTACTCAATCATTTTTGCGTTTCATACTTGTACAATCCTCAATCCCGTGCACGTTCCGTGCACGTAAATTCTAGGTTGTTCGAATCAATTCGTCAAATCTTTAAGACTATGACTTGTTCAACGACACTCAATCTAAGGCTTTGTATATGCGCGACGCTTGCTGATAGACTCATTGACACCCCGAATCCTCAATCGATCGATCGATATTCCTGAGGCTATCGCATACACCACTCAGGGATGAAGTCATTCAACAAATCCTCAACTTATCATTCGATTCACAATTCTATCTCCTCGAATTTCCGTTCGAATGATTCCTTAAATTTTAAGCACGCTCATCTATATCGCATCGACGATAACATCGTCGTTCGATAGCAGCCCTATCGATAATCATCCTATTTTACTCAATCGAGTTCAACTCATTCTAGCTCAAAACATTACGAATCCCGCACTCGACTTTGCTAAGGTCGACACAACTTTGGTATATATATGCCCAGCCCAACTTAGCCAACCGTGCTTACGCAAACCATCTTTTCGTTTTATCAAAAACTGTTCTCCTATGTTTTGCAAAATAGTTAGACTTATTGTATGGACATCCCGTGGGACAATTGAGAGAGAGCGCACCAACGATATCAACTTTGCGAAAACAATACTTCAGAGTTTGCAGAAACAACGGAGTTAAAGAATTCAATCGATAGTCCAAGGACGTAAAGCCGTTCTCTGATACCATTATGTCACGTATAAGTCTTGACTCCCTGCGGCCGCACGCTTCAAATCGCCAAGGAACTCCGTTCCTCGACGCATCCAAGCGAGGTTCGCGCCACGAGCTTCTACCTGTACCTGCACATGAAAATTATGTGGGTGTCAGTACTCAACTGTACTGGTGGAATGAGCTCCTCTCCCACCCATACAAAACTAACACGTTTGATTTACTTTGTGCAGCATAGTCCCCTTTATGATTGTCTTTCTACTCTTGTCTTAGGATCAGTTTTAGGACCGACGCCTTTGCCTATTCTGTGTCTCTAGACCATCTCGTGCTTACAACGACAACGTTAATTCATACCTTGCCTCAAGACCCTTCTCGTGCCAACAACGTTAATCTATCGAGTCGTGTTTGCCTTACGGCTTAAAAGTAGAGACGCAACTACGCGATGAGGCTCCATTTCCGTGTGACCGTGCTACAAACCCTTGCTGAGGCAACCCTTGCTAAGGCCGTGCCTCTCAACTCAATTAGACTCGATCATATCGCCGCCTCGCGGCCCTTGCTACTTTTGATCACCAACCGACCCAATCAAGACTTGTGGGTTAAGTGTCACTTGACCGACTTTGCCTTACGGCATCTCCTGACTTAAACTCAAGACAACTCAATCATAACATGTAACTTATATGCCGACAACATAAGACTCGACGCCACATCTCGTGCCGAAGCACGTCGCCTACGTTGCGACCAAATCTTAGGCCCAATATTTTATTCAAACTATACACACACATTCAACTTGACTCCTTGATATAATGCACTAAATACTCGACTCACTCCAAAGGCACACTCGCGGATTGCCGTCCGTGCCGACTCATCTATATGAGGTCACTAGCATGACAAGCTATCTTGGACACATAGCTTGCGGTTGGCCGGGACCCTTCCAGCGCAAGGTAGCTAGCCCCCTGGAAGTCCCTGACTAACCCGGTGCTATCGAGTCAGCACAGCTATCACCGTGTTTCCTTTTGGTCGAAACGGACCCGTGGCCCTGGGTTGTCGTTACGGAAAAATTCTACCTTATCGACAAGTTGTCCAATGACCATGCAAGACCCTTCACTCAAACTGACGTCTCACACAGTCATTATACTTTCAGTGTTATCATCTCTTTCCAAAACCAAGTTCAAGTCTTCTATCCTTGAGACCCCTCAAGGACCCCTCGACGACCCACGGTCGTGAGCATTCTTTCCATGTTAACATATTATTTCATTCAACTCAATGCCTATTCGATAGTCCTTTCTCCAAAAACTCATTAAATCAACCGTGGTTCATGCCTTAGAAACTAAGTCCGTGCATCGTGCCTTAGGCCCATCGTGCTCTATGTGACACTATCGCCCAACTCATACTCCATACGACCAGCTTTGAAACCGTAGGACTTCGTGGCTATACTCAGCCGTAGAACTTATAGGACCGTGCTTGGAATGTCTTAGGTCGACCACCATCCCTTTGCCTAACTTAATCAAGCCTACAACTTAACCCAAGGGACGAGCAAAGGCTATGTCAAGCCTTGCATCGTGGAAGCGTGCATGCTTTATCGAGCATTTATGCGGACGACGCCTATGACTTAGGCTAATTCACAGTTTGTGTCAAAGACCAACTTTTTCTTCTCCCAAGCCACGGGACGAAGAACCGAGTGTCATTTTCAAAGCACGCCGTGCACCAACTCTAAGCCGACCATTGGACCTTTCTATATTCTAACTCAATTCGACCCGTTGGAATTATTCCCTTTAGCTATGTGCATTCGTCTCTCTTATTATCAAGCCTACTTGTGCAAGTTGAAAACATGCGATTTATTATGTGAAGGCAAAGATGAGGCAAGTTCACCGAAACTACCCCACCTTAGCAAGCGGTCGCCTCGACCGAGCGATGTCTCTGAGTAGCCGTTGCAAGGCTAAGTCCGAACGCTGTCGGCGTTTTGATTCCTCCGATTGACTGAGCAGGACGGGGTACTACAGGATATACTCCAATTACCATTGAGTAGAGATCACGCCTGGGGCAACACGGTGGAAGAGCTAAAGAGGAATCGGAGCAGGGGGAGTGACTGGTTTAACGAGGCTCGGTTCAGGTTTGTAGCGGCAGTGTAGCACATATGGAGAGAACGTAACACACGTATCTTTGAGAAGCTGAAGACGACCCACAGAGGCATGATTCTTAATATAGAACACGATGTTTCAATAATGAAAACGAAAGTTAGGTCGGAAGCTGGCCAATAGATATAAGCTGTAAAGGTTTTTTTTACTAATAATACAATTACCCTTCTACAAATATATATATATTTATATATATAAATTTTTGAGTGGGGTCATATGACATCACTTGCCCTATTCTAGCTCCGCCCATGACGATTGTATGTGGATTCTCGGTGGAATCACTATGATGGCGTTGTCTCCTCTCTTTCTTTCTATGTTGTTTTTGACGTCGTCCAGTGTACCGTAGCGAAGTATTATTTGGGAGTGCTAATGACGTCATTATCTTAGCTTATGTTTGTAGTGGCATGACATTAAGTCTTGTATACATGGCATCCATCTATAACTCACATGTGACATTTTTGGACTCCACCAACGATGTGTGAAATAAAAGTCCTTTCTACACTTAGGCCTCGTTTGGTTCACGGAAAGGAAATGAATTTTCTTATATTTATCATGGAAATGAGAAAGTAGGAAACCTGTCACATTTTCTTTCCGTTGTTTAGTAAAATAAGGAAACTATCTAGGAAAGGAAAGCAAAATAGAACAATGTTCCAATAATATTCTTACCTTTTAAAATAAAAATAATATTATAAAAAATAACATTAATGGTAAAATAAGCATGACACATGGTTACTTTTGTCATAACTTTTGTAATAAATGTTGGGAAAGGAGGAAGAAAAATCAATCCCATGGGTCTTGAGCGGAACCATATTCCTAACAATTTTTTTCCTTGTCAGAAAATTGATTCCCAAGTTTGTGGCTACCAAACAAAGGAAAGGAACAACTTTTCTTTCTTGGTTCCTTAAATCCGTGAACCAAACGAGGGCTTGGTGCTTTGGTCAAAGTTATGAGTACATTATTGTATTGTTGGCAAATTAATTTTCATGAGATTTTTATTTCATACATGGTAGATGTGATTTCTAATATTTTGACGTGTATCTCGACTAACTTAATAATTCTCATGTAAATCTTTTGTTTCTATATTCAAGGTGTGTGTATACATATTTTGAATTTTTCTAACACGTGTTTTTAATGTTAAGATGCATTTAGCGTTCAATGAATATAAATATAGAAAGTTAATTTATTGTCTAATTTTGTTGGTATATTTTTTATTGTTTATCCATTTGAATACTAAATGCCATCATGTAATGCACAAAGTGCCAAACAAGTGTATATATATATATATATATATATATATATATATATATATATATATATATATATATATATATATATATATATATATATATATATATGGGAGCGGATCGGGAGCCCCGTCCGCGGAGCCCCGCCGAAGCCCCGCCCCCCCTTAGCCGTTGGATCGCGCGGGCGAGCGCGGGCCCCACGCGGGCCCCGCGCGATCCGACGGTGCAGGGGGGGCGGGGCTTCGGCGGGGCTCCGCGGGCGGGACCTTTGATCCGCTCCCTATATATATATATATATATATATATTATATATATATATATATATATATATATATTCTAAGTGCCAAACAAGTATATATATATATATATATATATATATATATATATATATATATATATATATATATATATATATATATATATAAATATTAATGTTAATGTTAATATTAATATTAATTTTAATGTTAAGTTTAATATTAATTTTAGTATTTAATGTTAATATTAACATTAATATTAACAATAACATTAATATTAATATTAACATTAAATTACGGATTAGAGTATGGTGGTTTTTAGGGGGTTTTCTAAGGAGGACTTTTGATCCGATATATATATATATATATATAGATATATATATATATATATATATATATATATATATATATATATATATATATATATATATATTCAATTTATTGTACATTAATGGGTAGACAAGTGAGAAAATTAAAATAGCATCAAATATTTCTTAACATGTATGGTTTTAAATTTTGTTTATAGATTGCATAAACCCCATATTTTTTCTCCACCTCACTTCATCCATGAGTAAGAGAACCTCACCTTTGAATTAAACAAGAAACAAAATCTGAAGAGATCATATATAGTTGGGTCATCGATGATCGATATAAAAATAAAATGTTGCCACCTTAATTTATTTGGTATTGTTTATAATGGATTAAGATTTAGTAAACAAACATGTCTAGAAATTGGAGCGATAGGCATCGATCACATACGCATGCCTAATCGGCTTTCTTCAACGATTTCAGCAGTGACTTGCCGCTGGGTCCGGCCGACCTCACGTACGTCCTGTAGTCCCTGAACATGGTTTCCGGGTACGCGGCTGGGCTGCACGGCTTGATGAGATCTTTTGCCGGTCCGATCACCATGTCGTTGTCGGGGTTATAGAAGAAGGCTACGGAAAGGCGCTCTTGCGATGCGTTCACGATCGCACGGTGCTCCACGCTCTCGTATGTCCCGTTGCTTATCACCTGAACATCATATCATAAATCATCAGAACAAACGAGAACGTGACATATCACTATATAATGCCTAGTTTGGTACACTGTAATGTAATCGTAATCACAATTTAATTAAATAAATTTTTTTTTTCCATTTGTTTATATTACGATTACATTACAGTGAACCAACGGGGTCTAATGTTCGGAATAATATGATTATGCCTGACCTGGATCTGATCAGCTATGTTGATGATGAACGCGTTCGGAACAGGGTCGACGGTGAACCACGTATTGTCCTTGCAGACCTGGAGGCCCCTGACATGTCCGTCGACGAGAAGGGCAGTGATGCCTCCGGGGTCGGAATGCGGCGAGAGCCCGAAGGTGAGATCCGGTTGCGGGCACTTCGGGTAGAAGTTCACTCTTATGCTAGCGGCACACTTATCTCCCCCAAAGGCATTTTTCAAGTATTGGCTGTCCAGACCCAGGCTCGACGACAGGACCTCCAGCAGTCTGTCGCATAAATTTGCGACCTCCCGACCGTATTCTTCGATGATTTCCCTGCCGAGGATGCGGTGCGAAGCAAGCAAGAAGAAAAATTATAATTTTGTGCAAGAGTTTATGTCTGATGGAGTACATGAACTCCATATCCGAAGATTGCATATGAGCTTCTAAATATTCCTAACAACCAATTCTTCGTACAAAATTATGATATATAATAGCTATCCATAACGGCAGATGGAGACTCCAAGACACTGTACAAATAAAAGACCTCTTGTAATATATTTCTAAGAACTATTAATATATGACTAATGGGGATTAACATAGTGGAAGGTGAATTCCTCAATTCTTCCACAGTGGCATTTCTTATAACACAGCCATGAAAATGACTTCATTTTGATGGTAGAAATCTAAGTCGTCAAAATGAAGCAAATTCTTTTATGGATACGGAAATGTCAATTACTGTCGTGTCTAACACATATCTGGCACGGTTCGAATTCCTCTTGCGTTGCTCGCGACCCGAAGAAAATGACACCTCAAAAACACACACACACACATATCTGGCACATATTGGATTACAACCGGGCAACTCCAAAATATAGGACACGCCGAAACAGTGTTTGTATCGTCGTGTCCTTAACTACCATGCGTGTCGTATCCGTGTCCGATGCAACATAGAATATTCGTTTCCGAAACAAATACCTGCAAGAAGAGGGGAGGGTAGGCCATTTGTCTAGGTTTCTCAGGGACTCCGGGAGAAAATTAAGGAAGTAGTAGTCACCCCAATCAAGAACAGCATCCTTCCCGGTGCCGTCACGGTTACCGTACCCCTCGTAGGTCCTGGGGTTGTTCTCGAGCTTCTTCTTCTCTTCCATGGGGAGGGCGAAGAACTCCTTCCACACCTTCTTCATCCTCTCAATGGCGCCCGAGCTGACCCCGTGGTTCACCACCTGGAAGAAGCCCCACTCCCTGCATGCATCCGACACGGCCTGCATGGTGGCCTGGCGTCGCTCCGGGCCTTCGATCAGGCCGCTGAGGTCGATGACGGGGATGTTCTGGCTCTGCTTGGCTTCCGTGGAGGGGCGCTGAGAGGGTGGCTTGATGTACCTGTCCGGAATTGCGGTAATGCCGCTGTCGGATAGGGACTGGACAGCGACGAGCGGCTCCGGCCATTCGAGAGGAAGAGACATGTGTGCTAGATTGGAAGAAGAAAGAAATATTTGCTTCGTTCTTCTTCTTCTTCCCTAGCAATTTTCGGTTTATAGTGCGTCGGAGGAGAATCTAGGGAGAAGCTAGGGTTCGGTCAGTCGGTGAGCGGCTACACACGATATACATGTGATGTGTTCAGTGAATCAATTAAATGTGTGGATTGTGCTGCAATCTAAATTTTTTACCTATTGTCTTGTTAAGTGTTGTGAATCTTAGGTGGCTCCTATATGGCATGAGGCACAAGACAATGTCTTGTTTATGTGACAAAATTATATCTCAAAAGACAATGCGATAGAAAAACTCTCTCCAATGCAAAAATATTGAAAAGACAATAAAAATTATTTTTTTCAACTTCCAAGACAACTTTTAAGACAACTACTCATCTTCTTTCTTTTTTCTAATATTTTTTATTCATAATTGATGACATGGAAGAGAAGACATTGTCAAGTGCATTGTCTAGAACAAGACAATCAACTTCACAATGTCTTCTTTAATTTTTGCCACATAAGCTTCACAATTGACTTGACAATTGCATTGGAGAAGAACTTTTGAATAAAATTTTGTCATTCCTATGTGGCAACAACTTTTTTCAAAGTCACAATAGGCCTCGTTTGGTTCGCGGAATCTCCGGGTTGGGAAAGGAAAGTGATTACTTTCCTATGTTTGGGTGCCAAAGGAATTGAGGAGGAAAGGAAACTGATTCCCAATGGAAGGGAAACTAGGGGGGAAAGTGATTCCATCCATCCAAGCAAGGAATCACTTTCCCACATTGAAGTAATCACTTTCCTTTCCAAATTCCTCGACATTTCCAAACATCGGAAAGAAAAATCAATGAGAAATAAAATTTCCCAAAGGAAAGGAAATGACAAGGAATTGATTTCCTTTCCCTTCCATTCCGCGAACTAAACGAGGCCTAGGATTGGAGATGCTCTTAGACCATCTCCAATGGGGGTTTCTATCTTTCCTATTTCTATGGAAGAAATCCATTTTAGAAAAAACTTCTCCCAATTTCTATGATCATTTCTATCCTAGGTGGCAATGATGTAGGATAGAAACTTTGTAGGAGGGTTTCTACATGTAGAAACTCTCATAGAAATTCTTCTATCTCTCATGACAATTATTATTGGGTCCCACACCATTAAATTAGTCATTTTACTATGTGACACATAGGATAGAAATGGAGAACCATTGGAGAGCATTTTTGTATGTCTACCATTTCTATGTAGAAACTCTTCCAACTAGGATATAAATCTTCTTAAAGTACAATGCCAAGTAGGATAAGAACTCAATTTTAGAAATCACCATTGGAGATGGTCTTATGTACCTCCAAAATCTCATCCCTCCATGTCCCTCCGTCATGTGGCATTCTTCTATTGGCTCGTGTCTTCCCCAGGCCCCAACCACCTCTACTATTTGCTTGGATCAGGAGTGATATGTGACGGAGGGACATGGAGGGATAGAGTTTTTGGAGGTAGATATAGCATTACTAAAAAAATTAGCACAAAACAAGAAGGAAGTAAATGCGAGACACGGTGATTTGAGATTCACTTGACCTGGCTTGAGAATTGCGAAAATGCTGCTGTCTGATAAGAATTGGGCATCGATTATCTGGATATGTATGTAGGCAACCTCGTTAAGGAAAGAAAATCAATTCTGCCTTCTTCTTTTTTTTTTTTTTTTTTTTTTTTTTTTTTTAAGAATTTCTTTGTTCTTTCTGTAAAGATATCCATCAATAGTTATGTTTAGAAAGACCATAAACATGCTCATAATATATGTTTGAGCATGAATAGTTTAGTATTAAATTTTTGTAATAAATATAAAAAATTGGAAAGAAAAGTGAATCTAGAAAACTTTTTTTTTTCTTCTATTTTTCTTTTGTTTAAGAAATATTTTTCTTTACTGTTCATTTCCTTTGGCACACAGAAAATGAATGACTATAACGTGGGATACAAATTTATACGGTGGACTCCTTCAAACTCCAGGATTTTATGTCCGACTTCTCGATCAAGATCGGTGCAGAGTTCTTCCATAATGGTAGTTCAAAGGAATGAACTAAAAGCAGATGAGAGGAATGAAATAAAAGAGGCAGGTCCTCAGAGCTACGAAAGAAAATCAAGAAACAGGTTGTAGGTTTTGAAAATTCAACAATGACAAAAAAGTACCCAATATGAATATAAGGCTTCGGCTAAATTACAACTTGATATCTTCAATTATTCAAGTTTTTCAACTTGATACCCTCAACTTTAATAGGCAGGTCCTTAAAGCTACGAAAGACAAATCAACAAATAGGTTGTAGGTTTTGAAAATTCAACAATGACAAAAAAGTACCAAAAATATGAATATAAGGCTTTGGCTAAATTACACCTTAATATCATCAATTATTCAAGTTTTTCAACTTGATACCCTCAACTGATATGTATCAACTTGATACCCTAAAAATAAAAATAACGAAACTACATCCCTTCCTAACCCCCACCTCCCCAACCTCCCCCCCACCCCCCTCCCCCCCCCCCCCCCACACCAGGCCTCCCTCCACCCTGGCTGCACCACCCCCGCGCAGCGACAGCGCATGGCCGAGAAGGGGTGCAGGGGGGCACGACATGGGGTGGGGGCGACGCGGGAATGGTGCAGCTAGAAGGGATGGGGGTGGGGGCGGGGGGGGGGGGGGGGGGGGAATGGTGCAGCCGGAAGGGAGGGGTGTGGGGGGGGGGGGGGGGTTGCAACCAAGTGGGGAGAGGAAGAAGGGAAAGGCAAACGTAATTTCGTAATTTTTATTTTTTTAGAGTATCAAGACTGTTGCTGAGTTCATGACCGACATGGCAGGCCGACAATCTCCGGATTCCGAGGAACCCACAGACACATAGATCAACAGTATCATGGCATTCAAGTACAAAGAAAAACTATGGAATAAAATCGAATCAGACGACTCTGAATATGACCCAATGTCGGACCAGGAGGATGATATTACCGTTGGTTCTAGCTCCCCGGATCGTATGGCAGACGAAGAAATAGTGTTGACTAACCAACAAGAGAACTTACGCGATGAGGAGATGTAACTCCACTTCCCGATTTTTTTGAGAAAAAAATTGATTTCTAAAAATAATTATTATTGATTTAGGTTTCAAATAAAAGGTTAATATTTTTTTTAACTAATAATTTTGATGATCTATTTTGGAGGGAAACATTGAGAGCTGGATTTCCAATTTAAAAAAAATTGGTTATAACCACCTTAGTGGTCCCCACTCCCAAACAAACTCTTTAACCATATTTTTCTGTATTCTTTGTAATATGTAAAAAGGGGGAGGGGCAATCAGTAAAAGTTTTGAGTAAGGAATTTGGTTCCTGCAAATTTGTTGAGCGGAGGGGGTAATGTGCAAAATGCACATTCTCTTTAATTACCAAGTGCTGTGGAGAGAGAGAGTTATTCATCACTCATTCTCTCGAATTTTCATGTGAGTTCTTTTCCCCAACCTTTCCGAAGCTCAAACCCTAACCCTAGGGCCGGCGGTGGCGGGACTGGTGACGGCGACGAGGGTCAGGCAACGAGCTCCGCTCCTTCACCGTAGCAGATTCTCCGGTAGCTTTTCGTTCTTCTCCATCAGCGGAATTTGTTCTCGCGACGGGTTGTCTCGGCTGTACGACAACTTCTTCTTCTCCGAGTTGGCGACTGATCCAGTCGATGGTGAGTTCTCGATCCCTGAAGTTTTTCACTCCGTTTTCTTGTCGATTTTTCTCTGAAATTCTTTGATGATTCAAAATTTTCCAAACCTGAGTATTGTTCTTGACCTAGTGTCCAGATCAGTTACTTTGCTTGAATTGATGAATTAATTGAGAATTTCTTCTTCGATCCAGGATTTGTTGTAAGATCAGGTAAATTTCTGGGATGATCTGATATTTTGTTCTTTTAATTTTGGTTCAATGTGCTCTGTTCTGAGTTTTGGATCGAGATTGCTGAGCCTTAATTAATTCATGTTTGGCAGTAGACTTCGATCGTATCCGATCCTTGAATCCACAGTTTCTTCAGGACACACCAGGTAAACTCTGTTCTCTTTGTGAATTAATTGTTTTCCTATTAAGGGTAGCTCGTGTGGTGATTTGGGTTCGAATGTATATATTGCAGGCATCATGATTCTTTGATGAACCTGGGATATATTGCAAGCATCATGGTTCATTGATAAACCTGAGTTATGCAGACAATATGGTTCATTGATGAACCTGATTTATGTGGTATTATGGTTCAGTCCATTGATTTATCATTCGTCAACTAAATCAATCTTGTGAGGCCAACTGCATATGCAGTATGGAGGAGGATTGATTTCTGAGACACCATTCAGTGTTGGTGAACTTGATATTATCTCAGTGAATCGAGATGTTATGCTTTTGTTTTAGGATTGAGGGCTTGTGTGCAGTATAAATTGGTATTTCTGGAACCTGAGATTTTTTGTGAAACCTGAGCTGTACATTGACCTGAGATTTAATTCAATCTGTGATATAGAGAACCTGAACACTTATCCAGTGCTTGGTTCATATTGCTGAACCTTAACACATGTGCATGATTTAATTGCATTCCTGAACATGATTAATGTGCACTGGGTTAGTTCAGTAAAACTGAAACTAACATAAGTGCATTGTTCAGCTGGATTGAATATGCAGTGGGGATTGGGACATTATGTTTCCATTTCAGTTTTTCAACTAAACTTGAATGTTGGTATCTATTCGAGTGAGAGGTCATATGGATTGAAGTCAGGCCGATTAACCTGACTTTTAAGTTAAAATTATGAAGCTCTTTGCATACCTTACAGTCCAAATTTCTGAACCTGAGACCATTTTAATCCTTGACTCATTTTGTTTGAATCTAAGATTCAGTTAGGTTGGTTAAAATGATAAACTGGAAGAGTTGGATTCCAGTGATCAATGGCAGATTGGCATGGGCCTATACTGTCCTGATACATATTTAACTTATGGGGTGGGGATTTGTCACGACCCGCACCCACTGTGAGGGTACGAGTACGTAACAGCGCCCAGCCTACGTCGCAGTGTCGGCGGTAGAACACTGTTCTAAGTCTCTAACTAACCATCAACTCATGCAGTATATAATGTACTCATCATGATCAACTCCGAACGAAGGACAAGTATAAGATACAGTGTAACTCAATCACAGTCTAAGGACGATAAGATATCACAGAAGATATAACTAAAGGCTGAATAACAGAATAAAATCCTGCAACTAAAAATATAAACTCAGAAAATTCAACTACAAATCTCAACTACAATCTCAAACACAAACTCAACTACATACAACTCAAGTTCTAAACATGAAAGCTGAACAACTAGCTAATCTCCCAATCACTCCTGAGTGTCGGGGCCATAGGTAGCTAAACCATCTCCACAGTAATATGTAGGGCATGTGTCCTCAGGGCAGTCATCTGTAAAATTTTCAACAGGTCCAGTCAGGACAGCAACGAGTACAACTCATCAAGAAAACCCAAGTAAATGACAGGGAACTATAAAGCAGTTATAGACAGTTTTATTGATGAATATGGCAGTTTATATACAGGTGATGGTATAGAGAAACAGTAAGATACAAGAAAAGTAAAGTAACTAAACACGAGAAGAATGATGGCAATGACGACTGTAATAAATCTAGCTAAACTAAAGTAACATGATAAGTCCAGGCAGTAAATGTAAAACAAGTGTAAACTGCTATAAATCCAGTACGAGATGAATCTAATACAAGATGAATCCAGTACCAGATGATTCTAGGTAGTGATCAAGAATCCAGGTGAGTCCAGCTAATCTAATAGTGTGTTTTAAAATATCGAGATCGACATGTAAACGGCTGTGGGTAATCAGGCACACCTCTCACTGATCAGGCGAGAGATGGCTATGCTTCCAGTAGATTCCAGTTGGAGATTCCAGATTTGGGGTATGTCTACATGTCTTACTCAATATTTCCCCGCCCCGTAAACAAATGAATCCAGAATTCGACACGAGAATCGAGATGAGTCCAGCCAAAATATGATGATTCCAGAAATAGATTCCAGAATGATTCCAGTGATTCCAGTAATACAGGCCAGATAATATGGTGAGTGTGTCGCATACATGAATCCAGAAATATCCATACGTGTGGTATCAGAGAATCACATAAAACTAAATAGAACTGAAATACAGTAACTGACAAATAAATGAGAGAACTATCAGAGAATGTACTCGCCTGATACTCTGAAAAGAGTAGTATAATGTTAGATGTCTGCACCGGAGTCACAATGTCCTAAATAGAACAGTACAGGTTATAATATGTTTAAAACAAGATAAATAAATTCTACGATACAAACTACATGAATTCTAGGTCAATCTAGGTCAAAGTCAACTCTAAGTCAAATCTGGTCAACTGTCTAGGTCAAACTAGGTCAAAGTCAACTCTAAGTCAAATCTGGTCAACTGTCTAGGTCAAACTAGGTCCAGGTCAAACTTGATCAACTCTGGGTCAACTCAAGTGAATACTCTAGTCAAACTAGGTCAATTGGTCACATCCAGACTAATGTTGACTTTTGGTCCACTCCAGTCAACCTGGACTAGTCAAACTAAGTCAACAAGGTCAAACTTACTGCAAACAAGTCCCACTAGGCCTAACCAGCCTATTCTAGCAAGCACACCCAATTTCTAGGCTGTACAAGCCAACTGTACACCCACACTGGCATTCAAGCCATATACATAGGCTATATCACATAGGATACATCCCATAGGCTATGTGCCATGTAGGCCATATCACATTTCACACATATTGTATATTATACTAAGTTAATATAGTTATCATACACATATATATATAGGCTATATATGCATATCCCATATACATTATATATACCCATATAATATTAGTACACACACATTGATATATTTTATAGAATACCTATATATATATATATATAAATACATTTATACATACTTGCAACTATACCTCCCAAGTAAATATAATATATAAATGTACAACATATAGGTTACCTAATATATGTATACATATAAATAGGGTGGCCTAAATGACCTCTGTCTATACAAGTATGCCACAACTCACCTACCTCTAATTTACACTGCCTAAACTGTTAAGGAAGACTGAACAATTGCATATAGGCATGACTGAATTTATACAATCTAGGACATTAGCCAAAGGTATAGTGAGTTAATGGTAAGGCTATAGTGTGTGAACTAAAACATGTAGTGAATAGCTTATGAAATGAATGCAATGTGCAGGACATGTTCAATATTTGCAGGGCTCATTTTGGAATGCAGGACAATTGAAGGGATGTAGAGACTGGACTCAGGTCCACGTGTGGACAGGTCAAGATGGTGTGGAGAAAACCACCTACACATAATCCCTATTCTCAGCCTCAGAAATCTGAGAACAGACCCAAACAACCTATATTAACAATCCAGTGAATGCCCAACCCAGAAATCAGTTTTCAGGGTGTGTGTATTCAGGTTTAAAACAGGGAACACAGTGCACGAATTCTCAGATTTGGGTGTGTCTAAACTGACAGTGGGTAGGGTGGATGTTTGCAAGTGTACAAGGCTATAGGGTGTGCCAAACATGAAGTTGGCAAGTAAATGCCTGTGTGTTCAATCTCAGAAAACAGTCTACAATGCAACAGTCCATCCCAAAATCAAAATCCCATTCAAGAGCAAAAACTCGAATCTAACATATAAAACCCAACATGCAGTATATATTACACATGTAGGAATCAATTCGTGGCGATTAAACATCAATTAAAATAGTTTAACAGGGAATCAAATCTCAGAAATTTAAAACTGCAGTGTGTGACACAGGAATTGGTAGTACAAAAACTGGAATTTGATTAAATCTCAGAATGAGTGATGTGTCCATAGGAAATTGATTCTCAGGAAATAAATGAACAGTCCTATTTGACAGTTCATTCAAACACAGCCTACCTATTACCCAGTCCACCTAAAACGAAATTCCCAACTCTAAACACCCATCACAACCAAACCTATCTAGCTGAACTAATACATATGTGGGAAATCAATTAAGTGATTTAAACATCATTTAAAATCAATTGAAGGAACCAAATCTCAGGAAAACTGAAACTGAAGTGTGTATCAGTTGAAAATGGGGAAATCCACATTCGTGTATCAAAACATGATAAAATGAAATTTAATTGGTTGGTAATCATCAAACACATGTGCACGTGTCCCCAGGAATACTTTCGTGTCACCCTAGGGCCGGACACGGCATGTCGAAGCCCCAAAACACGTACAGACACTGCACAGGCACGCAGCATCGTGTACGCGTGTGTGTCATCCTAGGACACGACACAGGACACGACACGACTCGTGCTCGTGCCCACATGTTCGCCCCATATAGGGCTACGTGTCCATGGCCCTGTACTGCATCCCCGTGTCCGTGTCCAATATAAAAGTGCGTGTCAGTGCGGAGAAATGAGCGCGCACAGCAGCTCGCGCGCAGCCCGTACGACTAGTGCGAGGAGGATTTCTCCTCGCACACAAAACGAGATCCTCCCAAATTTTGGGAGCATGGTGGCAGTCACTGCCCCAATACTCACACAAAATATGGGGTGTCCACGTGTCCTGTGTCGGGAGAAATAGACCCCGTGATGCAGGACACAGTGCACAGTGCACAGACAGCGTGTTCGTGTCCCCGTATGGACACGACACGACTCAATAATTAGGAATTAATAACAAAAATCATTAAGCAAGCCCTAGAGCTAAGATTTCATTCATCTACATTTCAAAAATCAGAACAAAACGTTGGTTGAGGCATTACATCAAACATCTAGACTATCAAAAGGATACGTGTCCGATACGAACACGAAACTGACACAAATTGTGCCAAATTTCCAGGAATAGTTAGGTGACTCCTAGATCTAGCCCTATATGCAAAGAAAACCGAATTTTAAATCAATTTGAGGAGTTTTACCTATAGGTGCAAATTGCAAGAAAAGCTCCAAATGGGGGGTGTTCCTCTTGATAGCCAAATGCTCCAATTGAGCCCAAAACTGAGATTAACCTCCAGAAATATTAAATATACAAAAATTAGAACCTAATGCAAAAGACTAGGATGAAAAAGGAGATCAAATGAATAAATGGAAATTTTTGGAAGGGGGAAGAATACCTCTCTTTTCTCCAAGTGTAGGAATGATAAAAAAGGAGGCAACCCTAATGAATAAGTGTTTAAATAGGGTGGGGATCCCTATATGGCTGGTTATTTAGGGTTTGGTTAGGGTTAGGGCTTCTAGTTATGGGCCATGGGCCAAGTCATAAGTCATTAAGTCATGAAATCATAAGTCATTTCATTAAACCATAAATCATGAAATGATTTCACTCAACTAATCCTCCTATTCCAAAATTAGTCTCTAATGACTAAAAGTAGGTTAACCTAAGTTAGGCTAGGGTTACCATGGCTAGGGTTAGGTTCTAGGCTAGTCCACTAGGACTCAACAAGTCAAAGTCAAACTAGAATTCACCAATTCAACAAATTACTAAAATAATTCAAATAAGTCAAAATGACCAAATTACCCCTAGGCTAAAAATAATAATTAAGTCATCATAATAACATGGTTAGGCTCTAGGTCATGCAGTCTCTCAGGTTTCACTAGCAGCACATTCAAAATCACAAGTCATGACTTAAATCAATTCTTAAATAGTTTAAAAATTATTAAAAATCACTAAAAATCATAATGTGAATCAAATATCAATAATTAATAATTAAAATTACAAAATTTCAAAATTAACCTCATCTGGAAAACTGGGTGTTACAGGATTGATTCTTGATGATGTTAACCTGAGATCTCAGTTCAGTTTTGGGGCTCCTTCTTAGTTTGGGTGAACTGAGGAGTAATTTTAGATGGGACCTGAGTTTAAGAGTTTGGACTTAATTTAACATTGAGATGGCATCTCACTGTTAAATTCAGTTTGAATTCTTTGACTGCAGTTTATATAACTCCATTGCAGTTTTGTTCAACCTGAAACTTGAGACTGCTCTGACTTTTGAGACTGAGAACCTGAATACTGACCTGCAGATGCTATGTTGCATTTTAGGTTTTGTTGACAGCCAGATGTTTGGGCTTGACTGAAAGATCAATCCCCATATCTTGTCTAGAAGTTTAGACTGTTTTCTTCAAACAGTTAGACATTAGATAATCAGTTCAGTTTGAACTTTACAATTGAACTCTTGTATTGATATCCAAGGGTAACTGAGAAATGGTAAGAACCTTCCATTGGAACTTTAGTCATTCATAATTGAAAGACTGAATGGTAAGTTTTTAATCCAAATTCTCCTTTTTGTCTTTCCTGTTCAAGCCATTCAATTCCCTATGAATCAGTGGTTGTATTTATCAAGTGCAGTTCATTTTGAATTTTAGGTTGAATGAGGTTGAGTAGTAATTTTCCTAAAAAGTTATTTTCATTTATCTGTTTCACGTAATCCTAGGTAAATAGTTGTTATCTTAGAAGCATATGGTTGCCTATATGGTGAAGTAGGTAAACTCTCATATGTCAAACTAAAGGTGGACTATTTTATGTTAGGTTCAAGAGATTGATTTATTTTATAAGTAGGTTATAAACCTAAATCTTAGTTACTTGTCTTTAGACCAAGGTTAAAGTAGTTACACGATAACTAGTTTGTACTGTGTAGATTATAACCAATTTGTATCAAATCATTTAATACAGGAATATATCCAGTTCCTTTCACTACCCGTACTTTTCTGGAGCAAGACAAGTATATTCTATGGTCTTGTGCATTTCATTATATCCTGTGCTTTCTTGATTGACACATTACAACACGTCATGTACTTTCTGGTGCTCATGTTCCTTGTGCTTATTACTTGTACCTGGGGTGGGAAAATATACTATTTATGTGACCAAACCCAAGAAAAAACTCAGGTGTGTTTAGCTTAGACCCCGCATCGTGCACGCGGGTCCTAAGCCGTACCATTCATGTGCTTTCATGTGCTTACCCCTAGCCGGTCACATACTTAGTTATATTTCAAATATAGTACATACATGTTCAGGAGATATACCTTGTACTTATTTCCTGTGATTCCATGATATCATGTTCTTTTAGGTGCTTACATATCATGTTCTTTCATGTTCTTACATACCATGTTCTTTTATGTACTTTACACACCATGTTCTTTCATGTACTTATTCACATGTTCTTTTCTGTACTTTTCATGTTCCCTTGTACTTTCATATCATGATGTCTTGTTCATTACCTAGAATTGTACTTTGCTCCGCTCCTGAATAGGATATGTTGCAGGTATGCTTGCAGGACATTGTTCTACTCTATGGGCCAGAGTCCAGGATTTAGCTGAGCAGGGTGAGGCTTAGCTTGAGGTTCAGGTTTAGACTGTTAGCTTTACTCTTAGATATTGTCTTTAGAATTCATGTACATTTCATTCTTGATGACTCGTACATTTACATACATAGAATTGTGGATTATGGTGATCATTCTGGGATACGTTCTTAGATGCTGTGATTATATATTTTCATGTTTATCTGGTAAATTTCCCTAGTTTGGTACATCTTACTTTGTTGTGTCTAACGACAAAGGCTGGGCGTGTCCAACTCATGTCCGATTATTCGGGAGCGGGTCGTGACATGTTTTTAGTGGTAGCCCATGCAGGTCTATCCTAATGGTACCTAGGTATTAGAATACTATTGGGGGACTTGGTTACACTAGGGAAACTTGATCACAACATAGAAAAAATTGAAAAATAAGGGTATATCAGGTATATCAGGTATATTAATATTCTATAAACACTTGTTGTATTTAGGTCTAGGTTATTTTATCAGTTTTCTGTTTTACAGATAGTTCAAAAGCATGCGACACCAGAACTGTTGATCCACCTACATTTGAAGGTTTTCGAGCTCCCACTATCTTCTATCATTCTACTATCCCCATGGGTAGTACGTAGTTGACGAAGACGTTTCAAGAGTTCCTTGACACCAGCATGTCGTCCTTTTCCAATCCAGACTTACAAATGTATTTTTCGAGTTAGAGAAGACTTCCGACGTCCAGACTCTCAGACCTTGGACTTCTCCGACACCGAGCGCATATCTTGCACCGAGGAGCAGATCGAGAACCTAGAGCTGCCACTAAAGATCATACAAATCCTTGAAAAATCGACTCTTCTGAAGATTGGAGCCACTAGCCAGGAGATCCAGAATGTAGCACAGACACTAGAACCCAACGGGAACCTGAAGCTCAGGAGGAACATGAAGACTTATGATGAAGATAGCAACTACTGTGGATCTGTAAAGTGTCAACACACTCAGACCACGCTTCTTCAGCCTAGCAGGAGGTTCAAATTTAGATCCAGTCGACAATCATTTGCAGTCCTGCCACCTCTCAGGACACCACTATGAAGAGTGTCACAAAAGACGGAGGCTATGTTTATTCTGCTAATTGCCTGCCCACCAAGTCAAGGACTGCTGGAGACCGCTGGTCACACTGCCCAAGGACAAGCACGAGGAGCACCAGTATCACAGAAGAAGGACCCGCCTCTCCAGATTCAGCAATCATGTGGAGCACCACCGTATGGACCAGTCTACGTCAGGACAATTGAAAAAAATTGAAGTGATTCCAGTTCCGAAGGAATGCTGAAGACAGACTGAAGACAGAAGATTTCTTTTGCATGTTTGGAAAATCATGTATCTTGATTCACATCCATCCAGCCTTTCCTTAAATTCCTTAAGCACCTAGATCAATTCTTGAAACTTCTAGTTTGAAACCTTGGTTGATATTCGAAACTTATTTCGAGGTATTGTTTTCCTATTCGGTAAACTTGTTTCAAATCCAAAATTTAATAATTGTTTGAAATCCATTAATCGATACCATTTGCATATTCATCATTCCTGACCTTGTTTTCTAGTGATGGCTCCTATTTGTAAATTTTATTTCTTTATCAAACTTCGTGTTATTTGATATTTAATCGTTTCTCCAGATTCTATTTCGAAATCCTATTCCTCATTCGAAACTTGTTTAAAGCTCTGTCCTATGCAGACATTGTTGCAAATACCTTTGAGGGTTTTGAAGATTTCGTTTCCTACTCGAGACTTGTTTCCTCATTCATGACTTTAATTTTCTAGTCGAGAGTTGTTGGTCCACTATTTTTGTTCGATCTTGTCTCCTATCCAAGATTTTTCTTGTTTCATGGATACTTGTTCCTACTCGTTTATTGATATTCTGTTCGCTAATCAAACTTGTACTATTCCAGAATTATTCATGCTTGAAATATCATTCTGAAACCTTGTTTGAACCTTCGTTTCTATTGATGCTTGTTTGAGATTCTATTTACTATCATTGACTTTATTCGGGACTTGTTCTCTATTTACAATTTTGTTGCTATTGTGATTCGCTTGTTTCATGTTTACAATCCAATACCTTGTCTCCTATTAGAACATGTTTTCTAGTCACTATTCTAAACTTTGTTTTTTCGTCAAGATTTTCTAAGTCGAGATGATGAAGCTCTTTGCATACCTTACAGTCTAAATTTCTGAACCTAAGACCATTTTAATCCTTGACTCATTTTGTTTGAATCTAAGATTCAGTTAGGTTGGTTAAAATGATAAACTGGGAGAGTTGGATTCCAGTGATCAATGGCAGATTGGCATGGGCCTATACTGTCCTGATACATATTTAACTTATGGGGTGGGGATTGATTCTTGATGATGTTAACCTGAGATCTCAGTTCAGTTTTGGGGCTCCTTCTTAGTCCAGGTCTATTGGGTGAACTGAGGAGTAATTTTAGATGGGACCTGAGTTTAAGAGTTTGGACTTAATTTAACATTGAGATGGCATCTCACTGTTAAATTCAGTTTGAATTCTTTGACTGCAGTTTATATAACTCTATTGCAGTTTTGTTCAACCTGAAACCTGAGACTGCTCTGACTTTTGAGACTGAGAACCTGAATAATGACATACAGATGCTATGTTGCATTTTGGGTTTTGTTGACAGCCAGATGTTTGGGCTTGACTGAAAGATCAATCCCTATATCTAGTCTAGAAGTTTAGACTGTTTTCTTCAAACAGTTAGACATTAGATAATCAGTTCAGTTTGAACTTTACAATTGAACTCTTGTATTGATATCCAAGGGTAACTGAGAAATGGTAAGAACCTTCCATTGGAACTTTAGTCATTCATAATTGAAAGACTGAATGGTAAGTTTTTAATCCAAATTCTCCTTTTTGTCTTTCCTGTTCAAGCCATTCAATTCCCTATGAATCAGTGGTTGTATTTATCAAGTGCAGTTCATTTTGAATTTTAGGTTGGATGAGGTTGAGTAGTAATTTTCCTAAAAAGTTCTTTTCATTTATCTATTTCACGTAATCCTAGGTAAATAGTTGTCATCTTAGAAGCATATGGTTGCCTATATGGTGAAGTAGGTAAACTCTCATATGTCAAACTACAGGTGGACTATTTTATGTTAGTTTCAAGAGATTGATTTATTTTATAAGTAGGTTATAAAGCTAAATCTTAGTTACTTGTCTTTAGACCAAGGTTAAAGTAGTTACACGATAACTAGTTTGCACTGTGTAGATTATAACCAATTTGTATCAAATCATTTAATACAGGAATATATCCAGTTCCTTTCACTACCCGTACTTTTCTGGAGCAAGGCAAGTACATTCTATGGTCTTGTGCATTTCATTATATCCTGTGCTTTCTTTATTAACACATTACAATACGTCATGTACTTTCTGGTGCTCATGTTCCTTGTACTTATTACTTGTACCTGGGGTAGGGAAATATACTATTTATGTGACCAAACCCAAGAAACAGCTCAGGTGTGTTTAGCTTAGACCCCGCATCGTGCACGCGGGTCCTAAGCCGTACCATTCATGTGCTTACCCCTAGCCGGTCACATACTTAGTTATATTTCAAATATAGTACACACATGTTCAGGAGATATACCTTGTACTTATTTTCTGTGATTCTATGATATCATGTTCTTTCAGGTGCTTACATATCATGTTCTTTTATGTTCTTACATACCATGTTCTTTCATGTACTTTACACACCATGTTCTTTCATGTACTTATTCACATGTTCTTTTCTGTACTTTTCATGTTTCCTTGTACTTTCATATCATGATGTCTTGTTCATTACCTAGAATTGTACTTTGCTCCGCTCCTGAATAGGATATGTTGCAGGTATGCTTGCAGGACATTGTTCTACTCTATGGGCCAGAGCCCAGGATTTAGCTGAGCAGGATGAGGCTTAGCTTGAGGTTCAGGTTTAGACTGTTAGCTTTACTCTTAGATATTGTCTTTAGAATTCATGTACATTTTATTCTTGATGACTCGTACATTTACATATATAGAATTGTGGATTATGGTGATCAGTCTGGGATACGTTCTTAGATGCTGTGATTATATATTTTCATATTTATCTGGTAGATTTCCCTAGTTTGGTACAGCTTACTTTGTTGTGTCTAACGACAAAGGCTAGGCGTGTCCGACTCGTGTCCGATTATTCGGGAGCGGTCCAGCTTACCCAAATCTACCATATGGCTCAGATCAAGCACGTACTTCCACAATTGTGATACGTGGAAGACGTCATGTACCTCTGACAACGCAGGCGGCAAGGCGATTTGGAATGCTACCGGGGCGACTCGCTTCAATATTTCGAACGGGCCAACAAATCTTGGGCTCAATTTCCCCTTCGTACCGAACCTGGAAACTCCCCGCATGGGCATGACTTTTAAGAATACATGGTCGCCTTTCGAGAACTCGAGGGGGCGTCGGTGCGTGTCGACATAGCTCTTCTGCCGGCTTTGTGCTATCTTCAATCTCTCCCATATTAACTTGACCTTCTGCACGGTCTGCTCCACCAGCTCCGGACCAAGTATCTGCCGTTCCCCGACTTCATCCTAGCAAATGGGCGATCTGCACTTCCGACCGTACAAGGCTTCATACGGTGCCATTTGGATGTTGGATTGATAGCTGTTATTGTATGCAAACTCTGCCAGCGGTAGATGGACGTCCCAACTTGACTTTAAGTCGATCGCATAGAGTCGTAACATGTCTTCGAGAATTTGGTTCACCCGCTCTGTTTGGCCATCAGTTTGAGGATGATAAACTGAGCTAAACTTCAACTTGGTCCCCAACGCTGAATGTAGACTACTCCAGAAGTGTGCTACGAACCGTTCATCCCGATCAGAGATGATAGAAACTGGGACCCAATGCAGCCGAACTATTTTATCAAGATATATCTGAGAAAGGCGGTCGACGCTCCAAGTAACTTTGATGGCAATAAAGTACGCTGACTTGGTTAGTCGATCGACGATTACCCAGACGACGTCGTTTCTCCGCGGCGTCCTCGGCAAGCCAACAACAAACTCCATAGTAATGTGATCCCATTTCCACTCTGGAATGGCAAGGTTATGCATCTTCCCGCCTGGTCGCTGGTGCTCGGCTTTGACTTGCTGACAGGCCATATATTTTGACACAAAGAGCGCTACGTCCCTCTTCATGCCGTACCACCAAAAGACAACGCGGAGGTCCTTATACATCTTAGTGCTACCAGGATACGAAGAATATTTTGCATAATGCGCCTCCGACATTATCTCCTTTCTAAGTTCTGTATCATTCGAAACGCATAGCCGTCCCTTCACTCGCATCACTCCCGACTCGTCCTCTACAAAGTCGGACGTTTTTTCTGTCGATATCAGCTTTCGTATCTTCTCCAGGTTTGGGTCATCCTTCTGTACAGACTTGATCCTCTCCAGTAGGCTCGGTTCCACCCGCAGTTGTGCCAGTTTCACGTCTCTGAAACGAACTCGGAGTTCAATGCCCATTCCTTCCAAGTCACGCAGCAGTCGATCGTTGATGCATAACGAAGCTAAGTATTTTGGCTCAGCGCATCCGCTACCATATTTTCCTTGTCCGGCGTGTAGTCGATTGACAAGTCATAGTCTTTGATCAGCTCAAGCCATCGCCTCTGCCGCAAATTCAATTCTTTCTGGGTGAAGAGATACTTAAGGCTTTTGTGGTCCGTATAAATCCTGCATACCACGCCATAGAGATAGTGACGCCACAGCTTTAACGCAAACACAATCGCTGCTAATTCTAGGTCGTGCGTGGGGTAGTTCTTCTCGTGCGACTTCAACTGCTAGGAAGCAAAAGATATCACCTTATTCCGCTGCATGAGCACACACCCCAAGCCCTGGCCAGAAGCATCGCTGAAGATTTAAAATCCCTCCGTCCCTTCGGGAAGAGCAAGTATCGGGGCCGAAATGAGCCGTTGTTTGAGCTCCTAGAAGGAAGCTTCACAGTCGTCTGACCACTTGAATGCGACTCCTTTCTGGGTGAGGTGAGTCAACGGCGATGCAATCTTCGCGAAGTCCTTCATGAAGCGTCGGTAGTATCCCGCCAAGCCTAGGAAGCTTCAAATTTCGATAACAGATGCGGACCGTCTCCAATCAGCGACTGTCTCAACTTTCTTTGGATCGACTGCGATGCCTGCGGCAGAGATGATGTACCCAAGAAATGAGACGTTGTTCAGCCAGAATTCACACTTGCTCATCTTCGCATACAACTGACTCTCTCGAAGGGTTTGGAGTACCGTCCGTAGATGCTCTGCATGTTGCGCTCGATCCTTCGAGTAGACGAGGATGTCGTTGATGAAGACAACTACGAATTTGTTAACGAACATACGGAACACCTGATTTATTAGATCTATGAAGACGGCAAGGGCGTTTATCAGACCGAACGGCATTACCAAGAACTCGTAGTGGCCATAGCGAGTGCGGAAGGCAGACTTCGGCACGTCATCTGGCTTGATTTTGAGTTGGTGATAACCCGATCGCAGATCAATCTTCGAAAATACTGTTTCACCTTGGAGCTGGTCGAACAAGTCGTCGATGCGGGGCAGGGGTATTTGTTCCGGACGGTGGCTTTATTCAATTCCCGATAGTCGATGCAGAGCCGCATCGATCCATCCTTCTTCTTTACACATAGTACGGGCGCACCCTACGGCGAGATACTCGGACGGATAAACCCTCTGTCGAGTAATTCTTGTAGGTGTGCCTTTAGTTCCTTCAGTTCTGTAGGGGCCATTCTGTACGGAGCCTTCGAGATCGGCCGGGTATCGGGGAATGTGTCGATGGTGAACTCTATTTCTCGATCAGGCGACATACCGGGTAGCTCGTCCGGGAACACGTCTGGGAATTCTGCCACAATGTCGGTCTCACCCGCATTTGCACCATCCGGTCTCATGTCACGAACGGACGCTAAGTAGCCTTCGCATCCGGAATGCAGCAGCTTTCGAGCCTAGATTGCCGATATCACCATGCAGGTCGGCGATGCTTCAACACACGAATAGCAGAATTTGGGCACTCCAGGTATGCGGAAGGTGACCTTCTTTCCTGCACAGTCGATGTTTGCGTTGCAAGGACCGAGCCAATCCATGCCCAATATGATGTCGAAGTCTTTCATGTCTAGAACTATCGCATCAAGACCGATCTTTTGACCCCCAATACATTTGGTTCCTCTCCCGCAGACTAAGTTTGTGAGTAGTGGCATGCCCGAAGGCATACTTACGCTAAGATCAAGGTCTAACAACATTACAGGAAATTTATGCTCGACGACGAAGTCCGCCGATGTGAAAGTATACGAAGCGCCTGAATCAAATAACTCACGAGTAGGTATATTATTGAAACTCAATATACCTGTCACGATAGTGTCAGAAGCGAACGCCTTGTCTCGAGTCAGAGCAAAGACACGCCCCTGAGCATTAGGGCATCGGTCTTGGTTGTTGGATTGAGTGAGCTGAGGAGGTCGGGGCGCCTGTCCTCGATTCTCCTGGCGGTGTTGTTATGGTGGGGCGTTGCGATTCCATTTCTTGGGGCAATCTTGTTTATAGTGACCCTTCTGTCCGCAAAAGAAGCATCCCCCTTCGAGGACAAAGCACTTGCTCGCCTCATGCCCAAGGGAACCACACTTGGCACATCGTGATGATGGGTTATGTCCCCGGTAACTGCCCACTACCAAAATAAGTCATATCAGCGACGTATTTAGCGACTCCAAGACAAAAATATCGCTAATTTTTGGGGGTTTAGCGACGTTTAACTAAGACATCGATGTTTGTCGCCAACAGCGACAAATAGCGACGTCTAGCGACTATAATTTGTTAACTGGGAACCTGCGTCGCAAGTTCATCGGTACAAGTCGCTGATGTAGCGACATGTAGCGACGTACTTTAAGCGGCATCGCCGTTTATTAAATATCAGCGACGTTTAGTGACGTCCATTTCGGACGTCGCTAAATGTTTTATATAGGCTGCGAGGGTTTCCTTTTCGATCATTCCCAAATTTCCCCTCTCCAATTTTTTGTGTGCGCACTCTTCCGCCGATTTTCCTCCTCCGGCCTCCTCCTCCGCGGCGCTACTCCGGCGATCTCCCTCCTCCGGCCTCCTCCTCCTCCTCAGGTAGCTCCCCCATCTCTCTTTCTCTCTCTCTCACACACACACACACTCTCCCCTGTCCCCGCTTTCCAGTTTCTCCTCGTCTTCTAGCTCTCTCTCTCTCGCTTCTAGTTCGTGTCCACGAGAGCGTGGACTTGCCGCACGAGCAGCAGTGTGACACCTATTTTGTTGGTTTAGATACGTCGTGTCCTACTGTATGGACACAAGACTCAAAGTGTGACACCTATATACTGATACTGGGAGTTTTTTGGGCATATAAACTGTTAATTTGATGTTTTGCTTGGATTGGAATTCCAATTTAGGATTCGAGCCCTATTTACTGATACTGGGAAAAATGTTGATATATCCAATTTAGGGTTCGAGCCCTATTTACTGATATTGGGAAAAATTTAGGGTTCTGATGATAATTTCCAGAACTTCTTTGCTCTGATGTAACTTCTATGAAAAATGTTCTTTAAAAGAGCGTTTTGTGTATTTCATGATAATTTTCTGAACTTCTTTACTTTGGGAGCAATTTTAACGAAACTCAATGCTATATATATGCAATTTTCTGATCTTAGAATGACCCAACACATATTTCGTTGGGGATTGATGTATTGTTGGTGATTGATGTCTTGTCTCATAATTAGCTTATTATGAAGAGGTTCACAGGAACAGACAAATACTGGTTGGTTGGTTTCAGAACAGTGGAGATAATGTTGCAAATTTATGTATGATATCCATCCACATTTGCTAGTGTAGTGTGTGTGACCACAACCCACAAGGAGTAGCTCCTTCTTTTTCTCTCCCCCCACCAAGCATCCCCCACTCATGTCATATGCGCACCAACCTGGCATTTTGCCAATGTCTTGGTCTCCAATGCCATCAAGTTCCCATTATTTCCTAGTGGCAAGAAAGAAAGAAAGAAAGAAAGCATGGACTGTGTTGTCCAACTTTCTTTTTCTTTCTCTTGGGTGATTCTACTTTTCTTTGGTTTTTAGGAGGGGCACTCAGGTGCTTTGCACACTTAGAGGTAGGATAAATCTAGTACAAATTAGGGACTGTCATGTTTAGGCAGTTTGTACCAATATTTAAGACTAGTTTGATTTGTATAATTTATGTTAAAGGCAGATAGGTAGGTCCTGTATGAGAGACTGGATACCTAGGTATGATGGCTTGGCTAGATCATGTTACCTAAAGGAAATTTGTCTATTGATATGGACTTAGATAAATTCCTATTAGGAAATGATATTGAAATAAGGATTAACCTGAGAATAGGCTTAACTGAACAGTGATATCAGTTAGCAACTGTTTTCTGAGTTTGAATGTCAGGCATTTTGGAAAAATGGTGAGATACACCAAGTCAGACACTGTCCTACAGCCATTCGACTGGCAAGGTAGAAATCTATGTACGACATTTGCTATAAGGACTTTGCATTAATCTACGGTACGACATCGTGATCAGGACATAGTCCCTGCAGCCATTCGACTGGCGAGGCAGAAACTATCTAGCCGTAGATAAAGTTGACTGTCCTGCGACCCCCATCCCTCGGCAATGATGATACAACAACCTATCACTACATCTTTTAGTAGTAGATAATGTCTTAGTATTACATTTTGTGTGTTCATCTTATTGATTCTGTTACATCCTTCAGATACTATATTCGATAAGATCATATACTACACCATATGTACAAAACATAGATGATTCACACTAATGTATGCTAGAATAAATTTTGGGTTGTGTTCTGAGCCATCCGTTCTCATACTTGACAAAAAATGGAATATAACCTTTTTATCTGCCATTCGACTGGCGAGACAGAAATCTATGTACGACATTTGCTATAAGGAATTTGTATTAATCTACGGTACGACATCGTGATCAGGACATAGTCCCTGCAGCCATTCGACTGGCGAGACAGAAACTTTGTAGCCGTAGATAAAGTTGACTGTCCTCCGACCCCCATCACTCGGCAATGATGATACGACAACCTATCACTACATCTTTTAGTAGTAGATAATGTCTTAGTATTACATTTTGTGTGTTCATCTATTGATTCTGTTACATCCTTTAGATACTATATTCAATAAGAACATATACTATACCATATGTATAGAATATAGATGATTCACACTAATGTATGCTACAATGAATTTTGGGTTGTGTTTTGAGCCATCCGTTCTCACACTTGGCAATTATGCATGTGAAATATATCGTTGAAGAACATAAAACTTGTGGTCGTACAATCGTCACTTTCGTGCATCAGTTCATGTCGGTCTTCACTTTCTGCAGTAATTATCTTAAAATGGATATGAATTACTATCTGCAGAACCGTTTGTGGATGTACAATCGTCATCCTGATAAATTATTATCTGTGTCAATCTTTGCAAAATTATCTTAAAATAGATATGAATTACTATCTGCGGAACCGTTTGTGGATGTACAATCGTCATCCTGATGACATGTGCGGTGTGCGGAATGAATTTATACAGGGTATGCAACAGTTCCTGCAGTTTGCCAAGGCGTTCCATCAGTACATGGACCGTACAAAAATTAAGTGTCCATGTGTGAGATATCGCAACATAAAATATCATTCGGAAGTGGATGTGACATATCATTTGTATGCGAGGGGTTTCATGCCAAATTATTACCAGTGGACCGCACACGGAGAACTTGTGCCTTTAGCCTCCGAGCCGGAGCCTTATGCGGAGCCTTATGTAGATGTCCACGAGCATGCTGATTACGACCAAGGGTGGACGAACATGGTTTTCGATGCTGCGGGGCCTAGTTTCGATCTGAACAATCAATATGCAGCTGAGGAGGCACCGAATGCCGATGCTGCAAAGTTCATGGAGTTGCTAGAGAATGCAAGGACTCCTTTATATCCTGGTTGTGATGACCATTCACCGTTGGAGGTGATTACAAGATTGTTGAGCATAAAATTAGATTTTAACATATCTCAAGAATGCTACAACCGAATACTGGAGTTAATTAAAGATATATTATCGGAGGGTGGCAAGTTACCTAAAGACTTCTACCGATCCAAGAGAATGGTGAGATCGCTCTGGATGGGGTATGAAAAAATTGATGTATGTCGCAACGGATGCATGTTGTACTATAAGGACGACAAGGATGAAGATGCCTGCAGATTTTGTAGTACCGATCGCTTCAAGGCAACTAGTACAACAAGGACTTCTGGTGCACGCAAGCCAACAGATTCGATGCACTATTTGCCTTTGACGCCGCAGTTGCAGAGGTTGTTTATGGCAAAGGAGACAGCTGATAATATGAGTTGGCACAAGCGGGAACAAATAGATGGAGTACTGGATCATCCATCCGACGGAAAAGCATGGAAGCACTTTGATCGAGTGTATCCCGATTTTGCTTCGGAATCGCGTAATGTCAGATTGGGGCTTTCCTCCGACGATTTTACCCTATTTGGACTTTCAGGCTCACAATATTCTTGTTGGCCTGTGATTGTTACTCCGTACAACTTGCCGCCTTGGATGTGTATGAAGACTCCTTACATATTCCTGTTATTATTCCAGGTCTGAAGAACCCGAAGAGGAACATCGATGTGTACTTACAGCCCTTGATAGATGAGCTGAATTAGTTGTGGGAAGTAGGTGCAACCACATATGATGTTTCCAGAAAGCAAAACTTTCAGATGAGGGCTGCACTAATGTGGACCATCAATGATTTCCCGGCCTATGGAATGTTATCGGGTTGGAGCACCCATGGTCGTCTCGCATGTCCGTATTGCATGGATCGCACTAAGGCTTTCCGTTTAAAACACGGAGGAAAATTGTACTTCTTTGATTGTCATCGACAGTTCCTGCCAAAGGATCATCCATACCGGAGAAACATGAATGCTTTTCGTGCTGGCGTGGTAGAGAAGTCCAGTCCACCGCCACGGTGGTCCAGGGACACGATATAGGAGGAAGTTAAAGAATTGTCAAGTGCTATTGAAGAGCCTACAGCGGGGTACAAGTGTGATAGATTTGGCCGCGCTCACAACTAGACGAAGAGGAGTATATTCTGGGACCTACCATATTGGAGTGACCATCTGCTCAGACATAACCTGGATGTTATGCATATCGAGAAGAATGCATTTGACAATATAATAAATACTGTGATGGACGTAAAGGGGAAGACGAAAGACAATCCCAAGGCCAGGTTGGACTTAGAAGAAATATGCAGACGTCCAGAGTTACATTTGATAAAGGAAGACAGTGGGAAGTATAAGCAGCCCAGGGCCATTTTCTCACTGGACAAGGAGGACAAAGGTAAACTTTGTAGGTGGATCCAGGGCCTAAAATTTTCAGACGGGTACGTATCAAATTTGAGAAGATGTGTTGACCCGAAGGAGAACAAACTACAGGGTATGAAGAGCCACGACTGTCATATTTTTATGGAGAGGTTAATCCCGATTACATTTTGGGAATTCTTACCTCAGGTCGTTTGGGATACATTGACAGAGCTTAGCATATTCTTCAGAGATCTTTGTTCTACTAAGTTACCCGTCGATCGGTGTAACTCCACTTTTCTATTTTTCGTGATTTTTTAAAAATTTCCTGATAATAATATAATAAGTTATTTTAAACAATTTCCTTTGAACAATTGTTGTTAACTATTTTGAATAAATTTCATGATTGTTTTTAGAGGGAGAATTGAATTTTTGCAAGTAACTAATTTTCAATTTGGTTAGAGTGGTCCCCAACCCTTTAACAACTTCCTAGGTTTTTTTTTGTAAATAATAATAAAGTTTTAACTGTTTTCTCAAACAGTGTTGTAATAATCGAAAGGGGAGGGGGTCTTTGCATATCCACCTTGAGGAGAAGGGGTCTTTTGCACATCTGCCCTGAACGGAGGGGGCGGGTTGCAAAAATCGCCATCCATATTAATTGAGGAGGAGAGAGAATGCTCTCACTCACTCGCTCATTCTTTCTTGTCCGAGTGAGAGCTGAGCCTCTCTCCTTTCCCAATTTTCTCTCGGTTAGGTCGCCTAGCCGGATTGATGGTGGAGGCGGCGAGTCTTTCCAACGACCCAACCTTCTTCTCCATCGACGCACGCGAGTTTCTCTCTGGCGACGGCGGTGACGACCACGACGACTCCGACGACTAGGTCCCGACCTCCGCAGCGAACGACGCCATGTCTCCTCGACGACGACGGATGAGTTTCAGCAGCGGCGCACGATCAAGGTGAAGTCTTTCTCGGCGGGCGACGACACCCGGCGGTCACCGTTCCTTCCATGATAGCAACTAGGCGGATTTGTGAGGCGAGCTCGGCGATCGATTCTCTTCCTCCGACGAATCGATGGTGACGAAGAAGACTGGTGAGTGTAGGCGATTTTCAATTCATTGTTTGAATGGGTTTCCAAGGGTTTTTCGAAAGATTTTGATTTTCGATTTATATTTCCTCTGACCAAGGTTGATCCTCTCGGTCAGAACTTGGATGAGCATTCGTCGATCCTTGTGTTTTGTTCAAGCGCGTTCAGATCGAACAATCTGGTGAGTGTAAATTCTCTTTGATTAACTCGGTTTGGATGTTCTGTGTGCAAATGATTTTAGTGTGTGTGATCTCTGTTCTTGAAAATAGAATAATCGAGATTGGATCGATGGGGTTTGGTTGATCGGTGGTTACCACGATCGGGTTTAATTTGATGTGAGTGATTAATTCTTGCTGTTCTTGATTGTTTGCTATTTTTCCTAAGTAAAGGAAATTCAAATTTGACTAACAGACGTATTCTCTTGTGCTGCTCGGGATCTGTTCGATGAATTGCCATATCAGAGCTGTGATATTCAATTCGGACACGTAAGGCTTGTATTCGATCAGAGAGTGCGTTCCAGTCCAGGTTGGACGTGTCGCCTTCAGGTACTAATTCGTTCTCCTCAAGTTTTCTCATAAATCCATTGCTAGAATTTATAGTTTGGTCGGTTTGGTATTTGGATGCAGGAGACTGGTCTCGTATTCGTGTGTGTGCGTGCCGTTGTGTTCATGTACGTATCCAATCCTATTGCTCTATGGTGTCGAGTGCATGGCGAGGTAAACAGTGCCCAGTGTCGACCTTTGTCCCAGTAGACTTGCATCAATGAAATCAATATGGCACAATAACACATAGCTTCTTATTTTAGACAGTACCAAGACGATCTCAAATAGCGCCTGTGCAATCTACGCTCAATTCCCACTGGGGTTAAAACAACTTCTTGTAGTTCAATTCAATTGTAGTAATCTATAATCTTCATTCTGAAGTTGGCAACATTTTGAAAATATGTGACTTCACAATAACCATACTTTTCTGCTATCAGTGGACTGGGATCCAAGCAATCATCTAAATAATGATCTTGAGCAGCACCAGCTTCATTTTTCGCTGAGATATCTCACTCTGTTTAATTTTATTGAGATAAGGTATTCGTTGTCAGCCTTTATATAATTACTATGGGTAGCATTGCCTTGGTTAACTACTATTCTAACCAAGCTGCTGTTCTTCTGATTCTCAAGTGCATAGCTTCCTTATAACATAAATAAAGTATGGCAATTATAAGTTCCATGAAGTGTGAGACACTTAAACCACTTTGGTTGTTCCCCTACGCTAGATGTAATTACAATTTCTTCCAGATCTAAGTGTTCTGTATTTGATTTCTTTTCTCAACATTTCGGTTTTTGAAGGAGGCTTAGCCGTTAATTTCAAACTGAAATTAGGGTTGGAAATTTTCTGTGTGTTTTGAAGCTGGAATTGGTCGAAGAGTTTGTTCTGTGACTTTCCTTGCAATTTTTCTTTTAGAGTCTTGTTGTGCTATAGCAAGGTTGTATTTAGAGGTGGCCATGTATCACTTGTAATGGTAAGTCCTGGGTTTGGGATGGTTGGACAATTGAGTATATATCAGTGAGTTTTTCTTGGTATGTTTGGTTTTGTTCAGGTTGACCAAAGGTATTTGGATTAAGTTGGTGCTGAGTTTTATTTTCTAAATTAAAGGTTGGCTGGTTAAGTCCATATATAAGTAATGTATTGGACTATACTGGCTTATTGATGGGGTTGAAATGGGCCGGCCTCTAAATGGCAGAAGACTGAGTTATTGATATTACTCATCTTGTGTGGCTCTAGTTTAACTAGTACAGTCTTTGGGTTGGCTCTGTTGGACTGATAGCAATTATTGTTAAGAAATTTTGAGTACTAGTAACTGGGTTATTAAATGTGTTTATAATTAAAATAGTATCATCTAGAAATAACAGGATAATAGGTAAGCAATCTTGTATATACCATAGAGTAGTAAGTAAATATTTTATTTGGAATTTATAAGACTAGCAAATAATTCATAATCAGTTTTGGTTAAGAGAAGAGAATAGCCAAATTGTTATTTTCTAGAGCTTAACCAACTTGAAATTATTAAACAGGAGGACATCCAGCTCCATTCACTACCCGTACCTTCCTGGAGCAAGGCAAGTACTTTTCTACGGTTTTGTGCATTTACATTCCTGTACCCTTTTCTTGTGACACATCATGGCACGATATTCATGTACTCCTGTATTCCTGTACCCTTGTTCTTGTACTTATTAGTGTCGGGTGGGGAAATACACTATCCATGTGACCAATCCCGGTTACTATATATTCATATACCTAGCTTAGGCCTCGCACTGTGCACGCGGGTCCTAAGTCGTACCATATTCATGTACTCCTGTACATGTTCTCACCCCATCCGGTCACATGGACTAGATGTATTTCGATATTGTGCACTTGTCATATCTGGTACTTCAGGATTATAGTTTCATTCCTGTACTTTACATGTTCCTGTACTTTACATTTATGTACTTTATTACCTATACTTACATTCATGTACCTTCATGTTCTTTTCCTGTACTTTATAGTTCATGTTTCCTTGTACTCATTTTCATATCATGTTCTTGTTCATTACCTAGAACTGTACTTTGCTCTGCTCCTGACTGGATAAGTTGCAGGTATACTTGCAGGATTTGTCATTCTACCTTATGGGCCAGAGCCCGGGATCTTAGCTGAGCAGGATGGTCATAATTTAGCTTGAGATTTCAGGTTTAGACTGTTAGCTTTACTCTTAGACATTGTCTTTAGAATTCATGTACATTTCATTCTTGATGACTCGTACATTTATATACATAGAATTATGGATTATGGTGATCATTCTGGGATACGTTTTAGATGCTGTGATTCATACATGTTTATATTTATCTGGTTAGTTTTCCTAGATTGGTACAGCTTACTTCGTCATGTCTAACGACGAAGGATGGGCGTGTCCGACTCGTGTCCGATTATTCGGGAGCGGGTCGTGACAATCGGCTTGAAAAGTAGGAGAAGGACATTGCAGTAACATTGTGTAAGCTTGAAAGGGTGTTCCCTTCTAGATTCTTTGACTCTATGGAGCATTTGCTAATTCATCTTTCATATGAGGCACGTGTTGGTCGGCCCGTCGGTTATCGGTGGATGTACCCGTTCGAGCGCCATCTAAACCTCCTGAAGAGGAAGGTGAAAAATAAGGCACGGGTCGAGGGTTCTATTTGTGAAGCCTATGTCCTTGAGGAGATTACAAACTTTTGTTCAATATATTTCAAGCCTCATATTGCTACAAATAGACCAAGAGCTCCGAGGAACGACGATGGAGATATAGAATATAATGATGCATTATTGAAAGTCTTCAATGCTCTTGGAAAGCCTTCTGGAAAACTGAAAAAGAGATATTTGAATGATGAGGAACTAAAGGCTGCCCAGTTATATATATTACTCAACTGCGAGGAGGATGAAGTAGAAAAGTGTCACGACCTGCACCCACTGTGAGGGTACGAGTACGTAATAGCGCCCAGCCTACGCCGCAGTATCGGCGGTAGAACGCTATCCTAGGTCACAACATCTAACAGTATAAAGGTACATGTACAGTATATACACTCCGAATGGAGGTGACACAGCAAATACACTTCTCAATCACATCTAAGGTAGAGCATGATAAGAGATAGATAAAATATAAAATCCACAAAGAGATACCGCAGATAGAAGTCTAAGTGTCTAAGATACATAAACCCAGAAAACATCTCAAAATTCAAGTACAATAATCCGTAAAGTAAATAAAACTCAAGACAACTAAAATAACTATCTATACAACCTCTACTGTGTCTCCTCTAGGCTAGCAGGCAACTCCAAGCTATCTGTAAAATTTATCAACAGGTCCAGTCAGGACAGGAACGAGTAAAACTTATCAAGAAAACCCAAGTAATGACAGAGAACTATAAAGCAGTTATAAACAGTTTTATTGATGAATATGACAGTTTATATTTAGGTGATTATATAGAGAAGCAGTAAGATACAAGGAAAGTAAAGTAACTAAAACAAGAGAAGAATGATGGCAATGAAGACTGTAAAATAAATCTAGCTGAACTAGAGTAACATGATAAGTCCAGACAGAAAATGTAAACCAGTGTAAAACCTATGCAAATCCAGTACGGGATGAATCTAATACAAGATGAATCCAGTATAAGATGATTCTAGGTAGTGATCAAGAATCCAGGCACTACAAGAAAATAGGTCTTTTCCAACGTTTATTCCTCCGACATTTTTGTAAACGTTGGCTAAGTTAGCATATAACGACGTATTTAAAAAAACGTTGGTCATGACCGGCATTTGTCTTTAAACGTCGCACAATATACCAACGTTTGTAAACAAACATTGATAATTACCTGCGTTTTCCCTTAAACGTTGAGCAATATACCAACGTTTTTAAACAAAGGTTGACAATTACCTTCATTTGTCTTTAAACGTCGAGAAATATACCAACATTTTTAAAACAAACATTGATAATTACTTGCGTTTTTCTTTAAACGTCGAGCAATATACCAATATTTGACAATTACCTGCGTTAGTCTTTAAACGTCGAGAAATATACCAACATTTTGAAAACAAACGTTGTTAATTACCTGCGTTTTTCTTTAAACGTCGAGCAATATACCAACGTTTTGTGAAGCATGTCACATATTTGGAAACCCTTTTCGACATTTCTTTGACTTTTTTTGGGCATTTACACTTATTTGACGTGTGAAGGAATTTTTTTTTCTAATCCTACATAAATTAGGCAGATTTTGTTTATGGAAATTAAGGTGAACCATTGACTAAATTAAAAAGTCTGCTTTATACATATAGCAAATGACCTTAGCCTAGTGGTTAAGAGAGATGCATGCGGCCCGAGTGGTCAGGAGTTCGAATCCCAGTGGGAGCGATTCCAGAAACAATTTACCTGGTTCCAAAAAAAAAATCCAACAGTTTTTGAAAAAATTTGGCCATACAAAACCTAACGTTTGTTTAAAATGGTTAGGAAATCAAAATTCGACGTTTTTGGAAAAAGGTTGGGAAAACTCATCGTTTCAAAAAACGTTGGAAAGTTCTCTTTTGCGACGTTTTTGTGAGAAACTGTTGGAAATATTGTAATCATTATAGAACAATTAATGGCGTTTATAAACGTCGTCTAAACCCTATGCCAACGTTTTGCGTAAATGTTGTAAATTGCCAACTAGAGCAACGACGACGTTTGCAAAAACCGTTGAACAAACGTCGGTAACGCCTATGCCAACGTTTTGTACAGTTTTGCCAACGCTAATAAAACGTTGGAAAAAATCATTTTTCTTGTAGTGAGGTGAGTCCAGCTATTCTAACAGTGTGTTTTAAAATACCGAGATCGACATGTAAACGGCTGTAGGTAATCAGGCACATCTCTCACTGATCAGGCGAGAGATGGCTATGCTTCCAGTAGATTCCAGTTAGGAGATTCCAGATTTGGGGTATGTCTACATGTCTTACTCAATATTTCCCTGCCCCGCAATACAAATGAATCCAGAATTCGACACGAGAATCGAGATGAGTCCAGCCAAAATATGATGATTCCAGAAATAGATTCCAATGATTCCAGTAATAGAGGCCAAATAAGTTTGGTATGTGTGTCGCATATATGAATCCAGAAATATCCATACGTGTTGTAACAGAGAATCACATAAAACTAACTATAACTGAAGTACAGTAATTGACAATTAAATGAGAGAACTATCAAAGAATGTACTCGCCTGATAACCTGAACATATGATAGGTATAGATGTCCAAACTGAAGCCACAGAGTCCTATTTAGAGCAACACAGGTCAAGATGTATACGGAAGATGATAAATGAAATGTACAATGCATCTGCATGCTGTCTAGGTCAAACTATAATAAAGTCAACACTTGGTCAACTCTAGTCAACCATACTAGTCAAATTAGGTCAACTAGGTTAAGTCCTAGCCCAACAAGTCTAACAAGTCTCACTATGCCTAACCAAGCCTAGGCTAGCACTCACACAATCACAAGACAATGTGAACCACATCAATGCATAATATAAAATAGATAATATATATAAATACATACCTTCATACATATATGGATATCCACATTACATACATATTTATTTATATAGGCATATGTTACATCATGCATATTTACATAGTTACATAGATATATACATTCATGCACATTTACATACATACTTTTATACATTATATATGTTAACATTCATTACAAAGCATTATATTTTACTTATACCTTTGATTGATTCATTCATTCATATATGACATTCATTCATGCATATTACATACTTACATGCATCTATACATTATATACATTGTATATAATATGTAAAAATAGAAGAGGAAAAAAAAGGAAAAAAACTGAAATGGAAAGAGAAGGGAAGAAAAATGTAAGGAAAAGGAAAAACAGTGGACATATATATATGCTTGTATCATATATTCTACATTACCATACATGCTATCATTATATATTACATTACAATATTTACACATTATGCATTCATATCTATCATTACATATATACCTTGCATTCATATCTAGCATTCATTTATATACTTTCATGCATACATTGTATATCATTCTTTCATTCATGTATTTATGCATTGCTTACATACATTATATTAATTGCATTCCTACATGCTTGCATTCAACCATATATACACATTAATGTAAATAGAATATATATCATATATATATCATTATATTCATCTAACATATCATATATTACATACTCTATATTCATTTAATACTCATACTACATAGGCACATAGGTTATACAAAATGTATATCTCGTATAGTCACTCTTCTACTTAAAATCAATATTGTACCAGTTGGGCCTCTACTAAACTCTAGGATTAAAGTATGTTGTAGCCCTTCGTGTTAGCTTTCCAAAACTTCAAACGGATCGCATTTTCGTGTCCGGAAGCTCCCGAAATCGCGAAAATACCGAAACATGTTTGTCTTTCGTACAGCTGACACTCAAATAATTCTACAAAAATTTACAGAAAGAATTTAGCTTATTAAAATATATATTTGGAAATCTAACTTCGATACGGTTCTTTTAAAAAAATAGGAGACAAATCGGAGTTCTAAGCTAAAAGTTATGATATTTCTAAGTTGCTTTGGTTAATAAAAATGTGGATGAAAATTATGACGAATTTGACAAAAGAACACATATAGGCCAAGATACTTGGATACAAACATAGGTATCCAAATGAAACTCATTCTAACCATCCTAACTAAGATCAATCCACTCTCTAACCATTCTAAAACTGAATTTAAATATCTATTTAAACTATTATCATACATACACATGGGGTGTCCTAATTTGGGATCTATCAAGTAGGACACAAGACACCCTCAAGAGAGCTCCAAATGGTCTCAAATTTGAATCTAAATGGGACACTTGCATGAGGATGGATCCTACGGATTCAAAACTAATTTACATGCAAAGGAAATCGATTTAGAGGATGGGTTTCACCTATTGGGAGTGGAATCCCAATGAAATCTTTTAGAACACGGCTCCGATACGAAAATCCCTCAAAGTGGACACTCCTCCTTGCACTCCTCTTCCAATCCTTGGTAGCACCATTTCCTTGGAGAATGGGAATGATTGAGGGAAGGTTTGGTGAAGGAATGATTTGATTTGGAGATCAAATCAATAGGAAGGCTCTCTAAAATTGAGGAAAAATAAAAGGAAAATAAAAGAGGCAAGATTGTAATGAATGAAATAAATCATTCTCTCCTAAAGGTGGCTGCCATAAAGAGTCCATTAGGGCTAATGGAAAATGTCCTAATTGCCCCTCTCTAGTCTCATATTGTTAAGTCTAGACTAGGTTCAAGTTTGGGGTCAAAATGATCTAGTTTTGAGTCTGTAACTTAACCATTCTAACATGATAAAAATTAGTTTAATTAACTAACTTAATGTTGGATCTTGTGAGCCATGCTTAACTTAATATTGGGTCCCATCTAGAGTTCAAGCTACCCGGGTCACAATACAAGTCGAAACGAGACGAAACTCAAACCCGACTAAACAAATCCAATAAAAACAATATTAAAAATATAAAATTTTCCCAAAATATTAAAATATAAAAAATGACCAAAATCATAATACATCAATTTAATTATTATTAAAATAATCTAAAATTTACCAATTAATCAAAATCCTAAATAATTCAAAAGTCACAAAATGACAAAAATACCCTTAGCCTAAAAAGGTGTAAATAGTCATTCTAATCACATGGTTAGGTCCCCATGGTTAGTCTCTAAGCTTAGCAAAACTAGGGATTAACTAGTTAACCATCAAAATCACAATTCAACATTTTAAATAGTTTTAAATTGATTAAAAAAATTACCAAAAATTTTAACATGAGTTAAATCTTATTATCGATTAATCAAAATTATAAAGTTCAAAATTACCCTCATTTTAGAAAAGTGGGTGTTACAAAAAGCTAGAGTGGTTGTCACGCCCCGACCCGGAATCACCCGAATTATCGTCCTCGCTGGGGCGTGATGCCGCATGAGCCTGGAGTTGCGCTCGTGCAAGGCAAGATGACAAGTTCTCAAATGGTTATCTTTGAGTTGAACGTTAACAACGAAAGGCAAAACAGAGTATATGAAAACGATTCTCTTTATTGATATTCGAAATCAGATTACAAAGGCTTTTGATAGCCCAACGGAATTTGCCAGATTGACTACAACACTCAGGTTCTCTCTTGCCTACAAAGGATTTCACCGTTCCATACATCATGCCTTCTATATCTCGGCCGCATCAATCCTGTCGCGAGTCCGAGCGTCAATGCGATCGCACGCTTCAATACGCTTCGGCATTCTAAGTCTCAATGCGTTCAAGTGAAGCTCCGCCGCGAGCAGACCAATCCCTGAACCTGCTAGCAAACTAGTGGGGGATTAGTACTTTTGTCCTCGCTGTACTGATCAAAAACCCACTTAACAAACCGACATTTAGTATTGTATTGATTCATGCAAGCATACAATTTAGTTCTCTTTATATGTTCTCCTTAGGATGAGTTCATGGCATATTCAAAGACTGTAAAGCATGGCAAGCATGTTATTCAATTCGCATAAGTAAATAGTCAAGCAATCTCGTGTTTGATTCGTGGCACAACTTAGCAATATCGACGCACTCGTCCTTGCACCGACGCAAGGTGAATACGCCTATCTGTTTTCCCTATCATGTTATAAGTGCCCGCTATTCATGATCCATCCAGGCAGGATATATTCATACCTTGCACTTCCAAACCCGTCGCCCTTAACTATATCAAGGTTACTAGCTTTTCGGGCTAGAATGGACTTATATTTATCGAATCGAAACATAAGACGATGTTAACTCTGTGCGGTTGCTAACCAACATCAGAGGCCGCCGAAATAATTGCAGCAAGTGGCTTATCACATTTACTAGAAGGTCGCTACCCTTCTAAATGAAGTGCACCAACAATACCCTTCTATATTTATCGAATCGAAACATAAGACGATGAAGTGCTCGCTATTCATGATCCATCCAGCGTCCTGGCGCATCGCGTTCGAGGAAATACCCATGCACGGGCTTTTATATCTTTAAGTCCATTTGACCATGCAACGAATCTTATCTTTGATACAACCAAGCAAGTTCGCTTATCTCTATTTCAATTGGCACAATGCCCGAATGTCCTCGACGAACGTTCGAAGGCCACAAACATTTCGAAGGCACCATGCCGCCTTATCATCTCGTATTTCTTCCATTAACTTTCTATATTCTTATGTTTCATACTTCGTTTCAATGTTTCAATGGCATCATGCCTCAACTCAATGCTCGTCAACCAAACGACCCGAAGGTCCCGAACACCTTTCGAGGCATTATGTTATATCCGACAGTTCTGCCACATTCATGCCGTTACTGTATTCTTTCACAACGAAGCCATCTTTTATTATCTCGTGCACGAAGGCACGTTTCGACCGTATTTACGATGTTCTATGACTTAGCATTCAATATCCGTGGCTTACGCGCTAGGGCGCTCGCCTATTGTCTTTCAATGTTCTAGCCGTTCTAACTCGTACGCGAAGGCACGGTATGGTTCGTGCACTAAGGCACTCGCCGAGTACAGTTATCCCATGTTGTTGCGGCTTGCGCACCGAGGCGCTCGCCTTTGCGATATCCAATGTACCGTAGCGACTCGTACATTTGTTGTACGATTTATTTCAATTGTTCTATCTTAGTGTTCGACACGCACTACGTTTATCTTGCTATCGAGCCACGCCTGTGGCGTTGATAGGTTAGCTCAGCATTCAATGATATGTATTTTAGTTAAGCATGACGGAATAGAAAAGAGAGTTAATATCCCCCCACCTTGAGTCAATGCGCCTTGTCGTTTTGCCGAGCCGTTACGGCTCGATTTTATAACTTCATCGCACGGGCAACTCTCCTGACTTAGCCATTCGAGCACTTCGTGATTCATTGAGTTATACGTCCAATTTGCCTTAGCGTGCCAACGCTTCCGTCCGTCGCAAGGCGATGATTTGCTTTCGCGGACCCCTTACTGAATAAGGCAAAAGATCGACCTCTAACATTTCAGCGTAAACATATAGCCTGCACATGAAACCAACTAAAATCAATACTTGCATCGATTCGGACTTGCACCTTGGTCGATTCGATTTCTTAGAATCCTTGAGCCGTCTCAACGCACTTATCCTTCGAGGCAACGCGGTGCTTCGCATCGATTCACTCGATGCATTCTTTGGGACAAGGTGACTCTTCGTATTGACTTAGTTCGATGCATTGCTCGGGACAACTTAACACTTGCATCGTTATTACTCGATGCGTTCCTCGGGTCGATACGTTTTTCGGGATAATGTAACTCTTGTATCAATTTGCATCGATACGTAATCGGGTCAACGCAACTCTTCGAGTCAACGACTCAGCATAATGCACCGTGCGGAGCAGGACATTACAGAATATACCACTCAAAATAAGGTTTGTCCCGAACCGAAACCAATACTTAATTTCTAAGGGTTTCATTAGATCGTTCCACGATCTTGTCTTACTATCGTTTGGATCGTACAACTTAGTTTGGAATCATACACATATTTTAGGCGTCCCACCAATATATGCATTTCAGCCAAGCTCAGTTGTAAGATATTGGAACAACGCAAACATGTAACTCTTATTCTCGATAACTTGACATCTCGTATTCTCGATCAGACTTGGCTCTATTATTTGATCTCGCAATTCTAGCACACATGTATATTGATACATACACGATCCTCCAACGAAAGTCAAGGCACACGATGCGGTTTAAAAATCGTATTTCTCAATTTGTATGTTTCATCGGGACTATCAATTCTATGCGTCGCGTCAAGCCGTCGCACATTCAATCAGAACGAGTGTCCGCAACGCCTTGCGTTCGGCATCACTATCCAACAATTTCTGATGTTTCACTTCGTATCCAATCAAGACATGATTCTCTTTTGTTGACTTGCAAAAGCATCAACATTCAGGACTACGTCCGCTAGGTGACTTACCTAGACACCGTGCTTAAATCCTTCTGACGCAAGTTTAAATTGACATTGCACAAAGGCCACAATCTATCCGACATGACAGTTTACATCGAGGCGACCGTGCTCAAGACAACGATCGCCTTTTACACGAAGGTCCTTACGATACGCCTTACATTCGATTCCTATCGAGTAGGAAATTTACTAGCCAAATTCCCGACTTATCCGTCTCGCAACATCGAACATAAGTTCAATTCATACAAGCTCAATTACAAGGGTGAATCCGAATCTAACGACATGACTCGTAAGTTATTCCCTTATCGTTTCCTCTCGTACATAGCACGATTCTCGCAATCGTCTATCCGAATCACCAAGTTCGTTGGGAAATTTCTAGTTTGATCGTCGACCAACGTAACCATTCAAATATTCATCCGACGAATACTCAAATCTAACTATATCATTCTCAATCGAAAGTTGTTCCAACAATTCTTGATCGCCTAGACTTATCGTCAACATGCACCACATTGTATTTGTTATCGATGCAATCTCATATGCGATATCGCATGGGTCAGCTTACGGTCTACAATATTCAATTTGATTTGGCGATCAAGTCTTCTAGGGTCAGCTGCCCCGAAGCTACGCTCAAAACTATCCTCCTAGTAAAGTCATGCACGGCCGTCGATGATTCCGTAATTTACGAAACATCTACTCTTATAGAGTTCGAGTCTATCTTATTTCGCGGTCGACACACGAGATGCCATACGCATCGAACAATCGTCGATGACTTATAGTCTTGCCCTGATCAATCACAAAATTTACGATCAACCAAGTTCGTTCATTCTCGTATCGTTACTTACATAATTTTATAGCACGAGGCACACTCTATTTTGTATTCTCACATCGTTTACATTTCCTTACGTATTGATCTCGATATACCGTATTCATTTCGATAACGTAAGGGTCAACTTTAAATCCGTTTCAACGTCAACTTAACTCGCATCGCATACATCCAAGTTCGCAACGAACTTTTCCATACGTATCGACTCGTTCTCCGATTTGCCGTATCCTGCTATACTTCGATAGCGTAACTGGGTTACCGATTATCCAACATCGAACTCTCAAGTCATACGATCTCCCCTCTAAGTTTCGCGTGTTTTCAGTCGTACTCAAATGAGTTTCGTCGTAACGTAACCAACTATTTCTTAGGCACGATTACTCACGTCAACCAACTTTCTTGTCGAAGTCGCACATCGTGCGATTCGATTACAATTTGCATCTCCCAACATTTCTATCGAAATTGCAAGTCGTGCAATTTGATTCGCCTAGCCGAACATTTCTATCGAGATCGCATATCGTGCGATTCGATTATAATTTGTATCGCCTAACATTTTCATCGAGCTCGCAAGTCATGCGGTTCGATTTCAACGTTTCGAGTTTCCTATCTCGTCGATCCGATTGTTGCCTCAAGGCATAATCGTTTCGCTAGTTCCCGTCATTCGACCGACACATAAAATTTTTAATCGACGCATCATTCAATTTTACAAGTCACGCCTTACCGTTCTAACCGATCATCGAAGAACACTTGCATTAACATGCCGTTATACAAATTCTCAATCGAGTCTCGGTGCTATCCCGTCCGTTGCGGACAAACCTTCCGCAATTCTCACAAACCGTCGATGTAATTCATCGCACAAGTAGTATTACATATACCACTCGAAATCGAGCCATTCATTGCATCGGTGGTATGCCATAAACCACCCAGAAATCAAGTTACTTTTGTCGTAACGTATTCCTTACGAACCAACGATCTCTTTCGACTTACGATTTCTGCAGTGATCGTGCTTGATCACAACCGTAACTTTGATTAATCAAAATCCGACGCAACTCGGCCAATGCATTCATTTGACAACACAAGCTCGGCGCGCAACCGAACCGATTTTGTTTCTCGATTTATAACTTTTGTTTTCTTCCGTTGCATCTTGTGCAAAAATTCATTCTCGATATCCGTTGTACTTCGTGCAGCGATTACTTTGATACGCGTTGCACCACGTGCAATAATTTTACTTTCGATACGCGTTGCACATCGTGTAACGATTTATTTTCAATATTTACCGCACCTCGTGTATCGATTTATTTTTGACATCTGTTGCACCTCGTACAACATTTTATTTCCGACATTCAAAGTCAACGCTCAAATCCGTTCAACACATTCGATATTGACTTATTGCTTTTCATCTTAACGCACATTTCAAATTGATATGTGAATCCGTTTGACACATTCAATATCAACTTTCATTTCCTTTTCAACGCATTATTTACAATCAACGCGTGGCAATTGCTGCAGCAACATTCCATGACTTTTATTGTATCGATGCAACCAATATTTCTCGTATCATTCGTTGGAACCAACGAATATCTCGAATTACAATTCATGACGTATTGCATCCGCGACAACAAATCCTTGAATTCACATCTCGCAACTCGTTGTACTTGCAGCAACAAACCTTTCTCGACTTTTCCAGCAAACACCATGTAATTTCCAAAACAACATGCGACAAAATTACATGATTTGTATTAGACTTATTGTATAGTGCCCCGACCCGCAAGATGCCTTATGATGGATGGTTGGTTTGATGAAGCCTTATTGGACTTGGGAATATGCGAAGGATTGCTTGAAAGGCTATGCGATCGTGACGAGAATCGTCCTATGAATGTGAGTAGTGTAGAACCCTTCAAAGATCCTTTAGCTTCACGCTTAAAATAAGGATGAGTATGCTATGTTTCTAGTTGAGTTTGTTCAATAACACCTTGCATGGAATTTGAAAAGATAATAAAAGATAATAATCACCTGAACGTAAACTGTTGTGGCTAAATGAATTATATGCTTGTACGCTGTTGCAATAAAATACATGACAGGTGAAGGCAAAGTCCCAAATACTTGGGCGGTGAGTATATCGAGCTTTGGCTCGATGAATAGATGGTAACACAGATATTAAGACCCAAGAACTGGGCAGTGAGTATGCTTGAATTATGTCCGAATGAATGTATGCTAAACAGATACCAAGTCCCAGGAATTGGGCGGTGAGTACATTGAGTTGGTTGGAAAGATGTGGCAAGGAATTGGGTAACAACATTCTATTATCCCGTCGCCGATGTAGAATGTTGATTACGCTAAGACCCTGGATGGGCAAATGATAATATGAGCGTTGGCTCAAGGCAAGATGGCTAGATGGCAATATGAATGAGAATGATGGTTTTGCTTAGTTTTTCTTATCATGCATTATATATTTTCTTCTTAGATAAGTTGCATATAGTTGCATGGTCATGGACAACTTGTCGACAAGGTTTCGTTCCTCGAATGGTATTCCTGGGCCATGGAACCCGGTTCGTCCTAGGGGGAACAAGGATGGTGTCGATGTACTGACATCGGGATTGCAGGACTTGTAGTGGGGGTTTGCTACCGCCCATTGAAAGGACGCTGAAATCCCTGGGTGTTGAAGTAGTAGCACGGTGTTTCGGAAACCTCCCATGGATTCGTACCCCATTTGGAGTTAGCCGTTCACCAGGAAGACGGTCCAGGATGGCGTGTCGCTAGTGACCTTCATATAGATAGGTCATGTGCTAATGATGTCTTATGCATGCAGAGTAAGTTATTACTCAAATACAGGGAAGGATGTCGGTTGTTGGTAAGAATCACCTGAACGGTGATATTCATATTAAATCATGATATTGTTTCTAACAATATCTTGTGCAGGCAGAGTAAGTATTATAATTGTACAGGGATGGCTACGCGACCGTGGGTAAGAATCACCAAAGGGTGATAACTGCTTGCTTTAAATTATGTTGGCTATGAGATTTATATGTTTTACTTCTTGTCGGCTATAACATAAAATTGACCCAAAAACAACAAGAAATACCACTGTTAATAATATTCTGTAACATGTTTACTTAGTGCTGTCTTCTTAGGTGAGTTGGGCCAGCACCGCTCGCCAGTACATTGATGATGTACTGACCCACGTTGTAGGCAATATTATAGGTGTTTGCTTGGGGGAAATCCTGTGAATCAATGCTTGGCATCGATGAATCGGATGGGTGTGCAGAAGCTCTTCTTCCAAGACGATGTCTTCTGCTATACGGGACATAATGTATGGAACAAGAGAACTCAGTTGTACCAGTGAGATTGTAGCCATATTGGCAAGTCATTGTAAAGAAGTCGGTATATTCAGTTGTAGCCTAAAGGGCAAGTGTATACATTCAGTTGGCTATTTAAGAGCCTTGTAATCAGTTGTAAACTTTGTATTCCGCTGCAAGTCTTGTAATCCATTTTGATTATCAATAAAGAGATACATTTCTTCCTAAATTGTGTGACTTCAATTTATCTGCTTGGTTCCACTGTGTTGTTGATGTTTTCTGAGAATTACTAGGAACTGTAATGGTTTTGCCTTGTACAAGTGCAATCTAGACTTGTACGGTATCACGTCCAGTGGCTAGTTTTCGATCCTCTGGGATCGGGGCGTGACATAATGGTATCAGAGCATGGCTTTACGTCCTTGGTTTCCTATTCGATTTGTTTCAAATCAATGTTGCTACTAAGATGATTCTAAGCTGCTTCCGCGATGATTCAAAGATTGCTTCCGCGATTATTCAAAGTTGCTTTCGCGGTGATTCAAAGTTGTTTCTGCGAATACTCAAAGTTGCTTCCACGATGAAATCAAAGTTGCCTCTATGATGATCCATAGTGCTTCTGCGATTGTTCCGTGTTGCTTCTAAACTATTCTATGTTGTTCCCTTGACTGAAAGTCCGTTGATTATTCTAACCTCTCACTGGGTATTCCATACAATAAGTCTAAATATGTGGGATGTGATGTGTGTGTTTTGTTGAATTTCTAAAAGATACCAAAAAGAATAACAATGATGCGATGCTATAATACGTTTGTGATGTATGCTGGATGTCTTATGTGTGGGATTCTTTGAGTCGATTGTTATGCAGCAATCGACCGTGGGTGATGGCTTGGCATGTTGGAACAGAATGTGCATGGATTTCAGTGAATGGAAATCGACAGAATCATGAGTTGATATTTGTGGTCAGCATAACCACTGCGGGATGGATTGTCCATATTGGATGTTGGTTTGATGCGAGGGAATATTGTGTCGGAATGACTTGAGCTCTGGATGGTATATTACATATACCCTCGTCGTAATAAGATGTCCCTTGACTCTTGATGTATTTATGATTTTGTGATTGCTTTACCTATAAGGTATTGGGTGGTATCGAATCGTAGCTGAGCTTACGATTGATACATGACGGCTAGGAATGTCCCTTGATGATTAAGTTGGATGACCCGTTGTGAGATTTTGATGTGTTTGGGTGAACCATCGCTAGACCTTGTCGGTTAGCATTAAGTTGGGTAATAAGGGGATTAAGAATATGAAATGAATGCCTTGGTTGGGAAGAAAACAAATTTTAGATTCAGGCGAGTACTTGAATCAGTTGTGTAAAATAAGGATTGTAGGCTTGGTAATGATGGTGTAGTGTTGCTATTGAAAGATTTTGCAAGAACAAATATGGACCGAATATTCGATCGATGTTGGAATTGAGTAAAAGAAATTGCATGTTGGATATCGATAGAATTGATGGTAATGTTAGACGCTTATCGGGATGTTGCAAATAATTTAGATGATGCAGAGAGAGTTGCATCAACGACCGAAAAGATTGAGAATGAGATTGAGGAATAGATGATCTTAGCACGTGGTGCTGTTGTGCTTGAAAGAATTTGATGTGTCCCGAATTAACAAGTTATGACCCTTGACTATTTTGAGGCATAGAGAATGAGTACTTGTCCCTTAATGCATGAAAGAATAGTTGTTCCTTATGAGAGTCGAATGGCTGGGATACAAATAAGTATCGAGGTGCAGCGATATGTAATAGATCATGTCGGTAGATGATGTTGTCGCTTGAATAACAAGTTTGGTGGAATATAAGAATTGTGGGACTATGACTTAGCTAATGAGTTATGTTATATCCGCTAAGATGACCGATATGCGTATGCTAGATGATTGGTGCTATAGAGATTGGATCGGTGCATGAATAGTAAATCTTCTTATGGAATCACAAGGAGATGATGCATAACAAATATTGATGGTTAACGTGAATTGCTAAGAGACGACCGTATTGGTGCTAGAAAATTTATAAATGATGCCTCGAAAGAAATACGATTATGTAGTTGCCTTATTTGTTGGTTAAGGAGTACGGACCGTATCGATGATCTAGAATGTGGGAAACGAATATGTCGCGAAGAGGACTGTATAAAAGAGATCATAAGTGATAAACTATTGAGGTAACAATGTTGGATTATGATTCAGAATAGCTGACCCGATTGAATATACAATTTGAGTACGATATGAGGATGCAAGTTGGATCAAATAGATGTTATGTCTATGCAAGTGAAAATTGAAAGTTTGGATATTCGATTGATAAGTTTTATATGATAGCTTCGAGATTGACCCATAGAGTTGTGGGATGAAATGTCCGATAGATTTGGTCGGTTGCGGGTAAGTCTAGAATGAGACTTCGTTGGATATGACTCGAGTATGAGTACGGGTAGAAAGACTTGACCCTAGATTGTTGGTTGAATGCCTAGATTGTCGGTTGGTTGCCTAGATTGTTGGCTAGTTGCCTAGATTGTCAGTTGGTTGTCTAGATTGTTGGCTAGTTGCCTAGATTGTCGGTTGGTTGCCTAGATTGTTGGTTGGTTGCCTAGAGTGTCGTTTTGTTGCCTAGATTGTTGGTTGCTTGCTTAAGTTTCAGATTGGTTGGCTATGTTCTTCAGTTGTCCGTGTTGGGTATAAGTTCATAAGATTGAGGTGGTGTCCCATGTCCCTAAGTCAGACCATAGAGTTGCCCCTATGATGAGAATTGGTTGCCTCTAAGATAAGAGATAAGTATGTCCCTGATAGCTATCCATCTCATATGAGTTAGCTGAATGTCTGGTTTAGCTTAGATTAGCTTACCGTAGAGACTCGACTGTATGCTAAGTTGACTGTTGGAAAATCGTAGGATGTCCCTATTGATGTTGCATGAGTATAGTCGGAATGAGTAAGATGTGTTGGAAGGTAGGCTTCGGAATGGAATGAATATTTGGGAAATTTGATGTTATAATGTTGGACGGGATGACGGATTATGTTGGTTTTGAACTTGGTTGCCTTTGTTGAAATATTGGGAATTGCTAAAGCTGGTTGGATTTGACTGATTAATATTGAGCTGCATAAATTGATGGTAGTGCTTTGAGACAGTTGGAATAATTTCATTGATCGGATCAGAATCGTGGATAATTGTAACAACGGAATTGGATAGTGCATGTAGCCGAGATCGGCGAGAGCGAATGTGAATAGAAATGACCCTCAGAATTAATGTTGTTAGAATATGATAGTTGCCTATGCGAGAGGATAATATGTTGGCTTGATCAATACGAGAAAATATTTGAGTACAGCAAGAAATGTTACTAGAGTGGGATGATGGTACAATTTGATGGATGAATCATGATCGAAAAATTTACAAGTTGCAAACAAAGTGTATGGATGCGAACGATGATGAGTACAAGATTTGATCGACAAGAATCGGGGTATCGAAATAAAATGTGGCAATAGAAATTTCTAATTTTGGTGGCATGGATGACAATGAACTTGAAAGGAATACTTGATACATCTAAGTCTGAATAATTTGGAAACGTTGAGATCGATTGAGGAATATTTATCGAGTTGGAATTTATAACGTCTATTGTGTTATTAGTTGGTTGGAATATTGAATAAACAAGTGGGATTATACGAGATGCTCAAAAATAATTACTGATGTTCGAAAATAAAGTTACACCGTAGCTCGTTCGCTTTCTCTATCACTGAACTTGGCTAAGTGCATGTATTTCGGGGACGCCTAAAATATGTGTATGATTCCAACTAAGTGATACGCTGAATTCAAACGAAGCCACGAGGAAGATTCTTATGTGCTAAGGATTTGCACGAGTGTCGGAGAAAAGATCAAAGATGGTAAACTATGTGGAATCAATTGGGATGCTGTAACGAGACAGTACATTACTTGAAATCAATCGAGAGATTGCGGAGAAATATTAAATGGTGTACGTTGATTGTTGAGAAGTTTCATAAAAGTCGGTTGAAGTTTTGGGGATGAGTTTTGTTTTAAGTTTCGAGGACGAAACTTTTTCTGGGTGGTATATATTGTAGTGCCCCGACCCGCAAGATGCCTTATGATGGATGGTTGGTTCGATGAAGCCTTATTGGACTTAGAAATATGCGAAGGATTGCTTGAAAGGCTATGCAATCGTGGCGAGAATCGTCCTATGAATGTGAGTAGTGTTGAACCCTTCAAAGATCCTTTAGCTTCACGCTTAAAATAAGGATGAGTATGCTATGTTTCTAGTTGAGTTTGTTCAATAACACCTTGCATGGAATTCGAAAAGATAATGAAAGATAATAATCACCTGAACGTAAACTGTTGTGGCTAAATGAATTGTATGCTTGTACGCTGTTGTAATGAAATACATGACAGGTGAAGGCAAAGTCCCAAATACTTGGACGGTGAGTATATCGAGCTTTGGATCGATGAATAGATGGTAACACAGATATTAAGACCCAAGAACTGGGCAGTGAGTATGCTTGAATTATGTCCGAATGAATGTATGCTAAACAGATACTAAGTTCCAGGAATTGGGCGGTGAGTACATTGAGTTGGTTGGAAAGATGTGGCAAGGCATTGGGTAACAACATTCTATTATCTCGTCGCCGATGTAGAATGTTGATTACGCTAAGACCCTGGATGGGCAGATGATAATATGAGCGTTGGCTCAAGGCAAGATGGCTAGATGGCAATATGAATGAGAATGATGGTTTTGTTTAGTTTTCCTTATCATGCATTATATGTTTTCTTCTTAGATAAGTTGCATATAGTTGTATGGTCATGGACAACTTGTCGACAAGGTTTCGTTCCTCGAACGGTATTCCTGGGCCATAGAACCCAGTTCGTCCTAGGGGGAACAAGGATGGTGTCGATGTACTGACATCGGGATTACAGAACTTGCAGTGGGGGTTTGCTACCGCCCATTGAAAGGACGCTGAAATCCCTGGGTGCTGAAGTAGTAGCACGGTGTTTCGAAAACCTTCCATGGATTCGTACCCCATTTGGAGTTAGCCGTTCACCAGGAAGATGGTCCAGGATGGCGTGTCGCCAGTGACCTTCATATAGATAGGTCAGGTGCTAATGATGTCTTGTGCAGGCAGAGTAAGTTATTACTCAAATACAGGGAAGGATGTCGGTTGTTGGTAAGAATCACCTGAACGGTGATATTCATATTGAATCATGATATTGTTCCTAACAATGTCTTGTGCAGGCAGAGTAAGTATTATAATTGTACAGGGATGGCTACGCGACCGTGGGTAAGAATCACCAAAGGGTGATAACTGCTTGCTTTAAATTATGTTGGCTATGAGATTTGAATATTTTACTTCTTGTCGGCTATAACATGAAATTGACCCTAAGGCAACAAGAAAGACCACTGTTAATAATATTCTGTAACATGTTTACTTAGTGCTGTCTTCTAAGGTGAGTTGGGCCAGCACCGCTTGCCAGTACATTGATGATGTACTGACCCACGTTGTGGGCAATATTACAGGTGTTTGCTTGGGGGAAATCCTGTGAATCAGTGCTTGGCATCGATGAATCGGATGGGTGTGCAGAAGCTCTTCTTCCAAGACGATGTCTTCTGCTATACGGGACATAATGTATGGAACAGGGGAACTCAGTTGTACCAGTGAGATTGTAGCCATATTGGCAAGTCATTGTAAAGAAGTCGGTATATTCAGTTGTAGCCTAAAGGGCAAGTGTATACATTCAGTTGGCTATTTAAGAGCCTTGTAATCAGTTGTAAACTTTGTATTCCGCAGCAAGTCTTGTAATCTATTTTGATTATCAATAAAGAGATACATTTCTTCCTAAATTGTGTGACTTCAATTTATCTGCTTGGTTCCGCTGTGTTGTCGATGTTTTCTGAGAATTACCAGGAACTGTAATGGTTTTGCCTTGTACAAGTGCAATCTAGACTTGTACGGCATCACGCCCAGTGGCTAGTTTTCGATCCTCCGGGATCGGGGCGTGACATATTGTACGGAACATCCAGTGTGGCATCGAGTAGAGTTAAGAGTGATTTCGATTGGTGGTGGGCAACGTTTTGGAATTGTAATGAAGCAAGCGTCCAGAGAAAATTGAGCCTATTGCTCTGATACCAATTTATCACGCCCCGACCCGAAATCACCCGAATCATCGTCCTCGCTGGGGCGTGATGCCGCACGAGCCTGGAGTTGCGCTCGTACAAGGCAAGATGACAAGTTCTCAAATGGTTATCTTTGAGTTGAACGTTAACAACGAAAGGCAAAATAGAGTATACGAAAACGATTCTCTTTATTGATATTCGAAATCAGATTACAAAGGCTTTTGATAGCCCAACGGAATTTGCCAGATTGGCTACAACACTCAGGTTCTCTCTTGCCCACAAAGGATTTCACCGTTCCATACATCATGCCTTCTATATCTCGGCCGCATCAATCCTGTCGTGAGTCCGAGCGTCAATGCGATCGCACGCTTCAATACGCTTCGGCATTCCAGGCCTCAACGCGTTCAAGCGAAGCTCGCCGCGAGCAGACCAATCCCTGAACCTGCTAGCAAACTAGTGGGGGATTAGTACTTTCGTCCTCGCTGTACTGATCAAAAACCCACTTAAAAAACCGACATTTAGTATTATATTGATTCATGCAAGCATACAATTTAGTTCTCTTTCTATGTTCTCCTTAGGATGAGTTCATGGCATATTCAAAGAATGTAAAGCATGGCAAGCATGTTATTCAATTCGCATAAGTAAACAGGCAAGCAATCTCGTGTTTGATTCGTGGCGTAACTTAGCAATATCGATGAACTCGCCCTTGCACCGATGCAAGGTGAATACGCCTATCTGTTTTCCCAGTCATGTTATAAGTGCTCGCTATTCATGATCCATCCATGCAGGATATATTCATACCTTGTACTTCCAAAATCGTCGCCCTTAACTATATGAAGGTCACTAGCTTTTCGGGCTAGAATGGACTTATATTTATCAAATCGAAACATAAGACGATGTTAACTCTGTGCGGTTGCTAACCAACATCAGAGGCCACCGAAATAATCATAGCAAGTGGCTTATCACATTCACCAGAAGGTCGCTACCCTTCTAAATGAAGTGCACCAACAATACCGTAAACGAATCCCTCCTAGGCCGAACGGTCCCAGCGCCCTGGCGCGCCGCGTTCGAGTGAATACGCATACACGGGCTTTTATATCTTTAAGTCCATTTGACCATGCAACGAATCTTATCTTTCATACAACCAAGCAAGTTCGCTTATCTCTATTTCAATTGGCACAATGCCCGAATGTCCTCGACGAACGCCCGAAGGCCGCGAACATTTCGAAGGCACCATGCCGCCTTATCATCTCGTATTTTTTTCGTTAACTTTCTATGTTCTTACGTTTCATACTTTGTTTCAATGTTTCAATGGCATCATGCCTCAACTCAATGCTCGTCAACCAAACGACCCGAAGGTCCCGAACACCTTTCGAGGCATTATGTCATATCCGACAGTTCCACCACATTCATATCGTTACTGTCTTCTTTCGCAACGAGCCATCTTTTATTATCTCGTGTACGAAGGCACATTTCGACCATATTTTCGATGTTCTATGACTTAGCATTCAATATCCGTGGCTTGCGCGCTAGGGCGCTCGCCTATTGTCTTTTAACGTTCTAGCCGTTCTAACTCGTACGCGAAGGCACGGTATGGTTCATGCACTAAGGCACTCGCCGAGTACAGTTATCCCACGTTGTTGCGGCTTGCGCACCGAGGCGCTCGCCTTTACGATATCCAATGTCCCGTAGCGACTCGTACATTTGTTGTACGATTCATTTCAATTGTTCTATCTTAGTGTTCGACACGCACTACGTTTATCTCGCTATCGAGCCACGCCCGTGGCATTGATAGGTTAACTCAGCATTCAATGATATGTATTTTAGTTAAGCATGACAGAATAGGAAAGAGAGTTAATGTCCCCCCACCTTTAGTTAATACGCCTTGTCGTTTCGCCGAGCCGTTGCGGCTCGATTTCATAACTTCATCGCACGGGCAACTCTTCTGACTTAGCCATTCGAGCACTTCGTGATTCATTGAGTTATACGTCCAATTTGTCTTAGCATGCCAACGCTTCCGTCCGTCGCAAGGCGACGATTTGCTTTCGCGGACCCCTTACTGAATAAGACAAAAGATCGACCTCTAACATTTCAGCGTAAACGTATAGCCTGCACATGAAACCAACTAAAATCAATACTTGCATCGATTCGGACTTGCGCCTTGGTCGATTCGATTTCTTAGAATCTTCGAGCCATCTCAATGCACTTATCCTTCGAGGCAACGCGGCGCTTCGCATCGATTCACTCGATGCATTCTTTGGGACAAGGTGACTTTTTGTATCGACTTAGTTCGATGCATTGCTCGGGACAACTTAACACTTGTATCGTTATTACTCGATACGTTCCTCGGGTCGATACGTTTCTCGGGACAACGTAACTCTTGTATCAATTCGCATCGATACGTAATCGGGTCAACACAACTTTTCGAGTCAACGACTCAGCATAATGCACCGTGCGGAGCGGGGCATTACAGTGGTAAGTAAAAATCTTCAACGTCCAAGTCATCTATTTGTTGATTACGTTATTATAATTTAACGAGTATATCCCGATATTTATTGGTTTTCAGCAAATTTAATGATGAGGTGAGGTCAAGTAGACCATACATTGCAGATGAAGAAGTAGAAGAAGAAATGAGACTTCATTTCCCGTCTTGGTTGACTGCATATGTACGTAAGAAGCTAGTTAGAATCTTCCTCCATTCACAACTGCACAAGAAATAACTTAACATTAAACTTAATTTTGTATCTTCTCGTGTTTAGGTCGATCGTCCGGACGTCATCCTTGAGAATGAATCTATTAGAACTCTTGCCAAGGGACCAATTTATGCCGTCAAAATATGGCCAAGTTATTGCGTGAATGGATTTAAGTTCAAGTCAACAAATGCTCTCATCAGAGATAGCTTCTTGGATCTTGATTCCACAAAAAATAGTTGCTTGTGTATCAAATCTACAAACTACAAAGATGTCACTCCAGGCAATGATTTCTATGGCGTCTTACGGGAAATCGTGGAATTGACGTACAACTATGGCATAGAGCCTGCCAAGATCGTATTGTTCAAAGTTGATTGGTTCGATCCCATACAAGATCAAGGATAGAAAATTGACAAGCATGGTCTTGTGGATATTAACTACCGTCGTCGATACCAAGGATACGAACCATTTATCCTAGCAAGTCAAGCTCAACTCGTATATTTTATAACATATCCTAGACGGGGAACAACGAGGTACGACTGGTGGACAGTATGCAAGACTAAAGCCAAAAATACCTATGACGTCGACGAAGTGGCTTATCAGGAGGAAGAGCTGCCTCTTGTACCAAATACAGTTGATGTCGACTCAGTAGAAGTTCCCCATTCAATATCTACTTGTGTAGAAGAGGTACAAGTATTCGAAGGGGAAGACAAAGGAGATGCTAGTGACGATGAGGAGGAAGAGGAAGAGGAAGAGGATGAGGAGGAGGAGGAGGAGGCAAACGAAGAAGATGAATTTTTAGAGGATGATTGAGAAACTGTGATTTTGATGTATTCATATTTCTGTAATCTTAAATTATGAACTATGATCATTAATATTAGTATTCAGAGTTTTGAAAACTTAAATTATGAACTCCAATGTATGCAGATATTTCTAAACTGTCATTGTATTTATTTATATTTTCAATCATAAACTGTGATTTTGATGTATTCATATTTCTGTAATCTTAAATTATGAACTCCAATGTTATTATCAGCATGGAAGTATGACGCGGAGGCACCTCAGGACGACGTGGAGATAGGCCAAGACGAGTCGTGTCCTTAGGTGGGCAGAGAGCTCCGTTACCAAAGGATAGCTCCGGACCATCGTCTGACCCGAGCACTCCATTGTACCATACGGTCGCAGGTCCGGGTGGCAGTACACCTGCGACGAGCAGTTCCAGGCTTGCTGATCTTACTCCTTCCCCTAGCCTTCCTACCGCTGACAGCAGCATGGTGGGTGGGGAGCAGGTGGAGGAGGTAGTCCCTACTCCCGCCCGGGCGGATCCATACCAGAGCGACCCTCCATGCGCACCTCAGGACGAGACGAGGATGGAGATTTGGGCCGACGGTCCTACGAAGTAAGTTAAATGAATATATATATATATATATATATATATATATATATATATATATATATATATATATATATATATATATATATATTATGCATGTCTGTATATCTATATATATTCATTAATACGTCGATTATCGTTGTATACAGATATCGTCCCTCGTCGGTACAGAGAGCGTTGGGCTCCTTTCTAAGGTCCAACTATGGGGGTCCGTGAATCAACTACTCGGATGCCTTGGAAGAGAGGAAGGCATTCTGGTTTGCCCACTTCAAGGTAACTAAAGATAGTTAATTTAGTATGATTAATATAATTTTAAGAATTTTTTAGAACTTATTATTTTAATTTGTAATTCTTGTAGAGGACTTACTTTTATCCACCACAACGGGCCGAGCAGATTGAGAGGCAGTTTCCTGCCGTCGCTGCCAAGTTGATCCGTGATGCAATTGACGATCAGAAAGCTCGTCAGCGCTCCGGAAAGCCGATTGCTGGTTGGATCACACCTGACCATTGGACCACGATGAGGGCTCGATTTGAGGAGCCCCGGTACAGAGAGCGGTCGAAGAAGGCGAAGGCGGCTAGAACGAGGGCCGGAAAGTGGTGTGGTGGATCGATTCCTATGACGGAGCATTTCCGTCGTCTGATATGTAATTTATTGCAATATATAAGATTTTATTGATAGTGGGAGTATACAATTTTTTATTTTACTAAAGAATAAAATATAACAAACACACAGGTACAGAGGGTGAGGACGCAAACATGGTGACCGTCTTCCTGGCCACCCATCGGAAGGACGGAAAGCTCATCGACGACTGGGCTACTCAGAGCTATGTAAGTACTAATTTAGATTTCGTTAATTTTTAACACAACTTGAAGAATATACAGATAACCATATAGTTAATAATAATTAAATACTTTAGATGTTTATTAGGCTAATTTAGGTAAGTACTGATGTATAGAGATGCACAATGATTTCTAGGACGAGTTTGTTAGGCTACATGATGAGCGTGCGAGTGCTAGTGCACCGGCAGAGGGAGGGGTTGGTACATCGCAGCCCTCTCCGCCTCAGTCGGAGGACGAGCTCTGGAAGATCGTTGTTGGTGGTCTTCAGAGGGGTACGTACTATGGTACGGGGTCCTACGACGCATTTGTTGCGACGCAGGCATCCAGGGCTCCCTCTGCCAGTGCGCATTCACAGCCGTCGCAGGCCGAGTCGTCCCGAGTCGAGGGTACCATTGCCCGCCAGATTGCTGAGCTGCACGACGATATGCTGAGGAGGATTTCTGAGCAGCCAGTATCTCAGGTGCAAGGGGACGATGCGTCGGTCACCACACGCTTTGACGAGCTCGAGTGCACCGTGCGGCACGTACAAGGGATGCAGGAGTCCATTCACGACACCGTTACTAGGATGGCGGCTTGCATGGAGCAATGCAGCGCCAGACTGCTAGCCCTAGAGGAGACGCGGACGCACCCATCTCCAGCGGTTACACTGCCTCCTTCTCCAGCGGTTACACTGCCTCCTTCTCCAGCGGTTACACTGCCTCCTTCTCCAGCGGTTGCATTGCCTCCTCCTTCATCGTCGTCGGTGGTTCTTACACCGGATCAGTATACTTACCTTCTTTTCAGGAGCGGTGATGCTCCTCCTAATCAGCCGTAGTCGACATATATGTATATTGCTGTGTGATGGCCTATTGTTGGGTCTTTTATGTGGTTATATATACATTATTCTTATGTGGACCATTATGTTTGACATTGTTGTTACAATTTTTCATATATCTGTATTGATTGATGAGATTGTGTTTCAAACGTGTTCGTGATTGTGTGTATCTGTGTTGTTTGATACTATGTTCGTGATACATACTGTCGCTGTTTGATACTTTGTGTTCGTGATACACACCGTCGCTGTTTGATACGCATTTGTGTTCGTGATTGTGTATCTGTGTTGTTTGATACTTTGTGTATCTGCTGCAAATGCTGTAAGGGATGCTGCAAATGCTGTATTTTTTTAATTTTTTTTTCAAAATTAGCGACGTTCAGCGACGTCCAGCGACGAAAGTTAACGTCGCTAAGTAAGTATCGGAACGTTGCTAACTGTGATGAATACCATCGCTGATCGTCACTAAACGTCGCTAGGTACCACGTCGCTATATGTCGGTACTATAGCGACGTAATAACGTCACAGAACGTCGCCATTTGGCTCTCAATCCAGGTCAGCATCGATGCATGTCAAGTCGCTCAACGTCGCTAGGTGACGTCGGTAACTGCTGTCATTTTACGTCGCTGGTAGTCGCTGAATTAGCGACGTGTATGCGTCGCTAAGTGTTGTCGCAATAGCGACGTATTGTGACGTTGTGTTGTTTAGCGACTAGGTTAATCGCGACAACGTCCAAATGTCGCTAAATACGTCGCTAATTGAAATTAGCGACGTATTTTTCCTGTTTAGCGACGTCATGCGGCGTCGCAGATTTGACAGATTTTAGTAGTAGCCATGTTTCGGACGCTTTGACGCGTGATTGTTGCCTCCCGTATAGCTAGGACGTTTGTGATTGGAGTGGCGCACAACATTGTCAGCACCGGAAGGATGCAGGTTCTCAAGGCGGAGAGCGTGATTCAGAGCCTCGCCTACGGTCTTGTACTTCGGGACCCCGACATGCGCACCGATAGAGTGTCGCCGACCCACTTCGAACCGTCGCACACGGCACTCTTCTGTAGGCAGAAACTGATCAGCAAACTTGGACAACTTGTTAAATTCTGCGGCATACTATTCTACTGTCCGATTCCCTTGCTTCAATTGCATGAATTTATTTTCCTTTGCTTGACGAACGGCTGACGGAAGGTACTGGACTTCAAAAGCTTTGCGGAATGTGACCCAAGAGATCGGCGCGGTGGTGTTGTCCGGTCGGATCGCTCACTTGCGCATGGCCCACCAATCGTGCGCGTTCAACCGTAGTTGAAGTTGTGCGCAGGCGACTTGCTTTGATTCTTCAATGCCGAGAAGCTGGAAGTGATCTTCCAACTCTTCTAACCAGTCGATCGCCATGGAAGGGCCTTCGGTATCGCTGAAGGAAGTACGGCACGCCTTCTTGAATTCTGACACTTCAAAGTTGTACTTTTTCGGTGCCGCTGGTTGACGCTCGGGCTCCTCCGTATCGACTTCAATGGGTTGGATCATCGGCACAGTGATAGTAGGTGCGGTGACGGTAGGTGCAGTCGCAGAATTTCTGTTGGCCGCCATTGTCTGTACAATCTGTTGCAGGGTATCCAGCTGCTTTTGTTGAAGTTTGGCATATGCGTCGAAACGAGCTTCGAAGCGAGCTTCGAATTGGGCCTGTCGTTCCTCTGTCTGTTGATGTCGGTTCTCGGACTGGTTACGCTGTGCCTCTATCATGCGTAACATCCTTTCGATGGTATCGTTAGAAGGTCCGGCCCGCGAACGATGCGAACTACTAAAGCCGCTAGAAGCGCTATGCTCTCGCTCGGCCGTGGGTTCCGTCACTTCTGCGATACGAAGGCAAACGCATCAGTCACAAATTATTACGGACTCATTGTATGGAACAACTTATCTTATCGATGCGAGGTCAAAGGATGTAAAGCCGTGCTCTGATACCATTATGTCACGCCCCGATTCCGTAGAATCAATAGTCGTCCCCCGGGCGTGATGTCGTGCGAACCTAAATTGCGATCGCACAAGGCACATTCATAAGGCTATCCAAACCACAACATCAAGCTAGAGTACGCAGAAAAATTGATTGACACATTTGAAATAGAAGTAGACTTTTCATTGATAATAAAACTTCATTTACATTGACTTCATTACATTCATTGCCGCACGGGCTACAACATGACTCGACTTACAAAACGAACGCCGATGAGATAGTCGTTCCATACATTACATTCCTTTTTACAAGCAAAATATAACACTTTCCATCTGCTATCGAGGTGAGTCGAGTCATCATCTTCTTTTGGACTGAGTGCGGGGTCTTCTTCAAAAGGAATCCAGAAACAAGCCTTCACAAGCGGACGAGGCTTCAAAAGTGTCCACGACGCCTTGAGATTTTAAGCGGCACGCCCTTCATAGTTTGGGGTACCTGCATGGAGAGCGAGGATCAGTATATTACACTTTGTACAGGTGCGTGGCTATTTAAGTTCCAAGCTCTCATTTGGTTGAAGAGTTTATATGACTTAATGTATGAATGTTTCTAACCATCCTAATGGATTTCAAACGAGCAATGACAAACATAATGAAATTTACGTTGAACTTACCCGCGGCGGACTGCTACGCGCCTTATGAAACTTACCATGTTCTTCCCTGTCAATTGTTAACATTTTTCTTATCAAGTACAAAATGTACATGTGATTGGTCGCTGGCATCACAAGCCATCCTGGACGTATAGCTTTGTTAATCGAGGTCCTTTCAACGCAAGTAGCTAGCTCCGTTGCAAGTTTCCGCTTAACCTGTGCTGAAACCTTATGCAAGACTATACCCTATTTCGTCCTAGGCCGAAACGGTCCCGTGGCCTCGGGTTGCCGCTCGAGGAAACTATCGTCTTGTCGACAAGTTGTCCATAACTGTGCGAAGACATATTTTTCTTTTTAGTTATTAAGACATAGCCTACATTCTCTTTGAAAACTCAATCATTTTCCAGTGTTCGTGCCCTTGCATTTATCCTTTCATTCGCAACAACATTATCGATTTACCTAGGAAAGGGGTCGAGAAGAGAAGGGTCAGCCACTCACCTTGAGTTTACTTCTGGCGAGAGAACTTGTTGGTCGCGCTAGATGTCGCCTACGCGATTACCTGAAATCGTACAAGCAACCGATTAGAATACTGTATTATTCAAGAAGTTCGATAGAAAATGCGAGTTTGAAATGCAAGCCATGAAAATCATCGAAAACATTCACGAAAACGCATTCAGAAAACAAATCCAAAACCAACGCAAGCGGCGTGAAAAGCAGAGCAACGGAAGGTCTCTCCCGACTCAGCCGCAGAGTCAATCCTTGAGGCGCAGCCCGCTGAATATGGGACTTGGTTCCGAAGAAGACATTCCATAACGAGGAATGGATCTTAATTCAACCATTCCTGTTCGATCGATTTGATCGATCCCGACCTATCGGTTCTGACCGAATCGATAGCGACAGTGTTCCTTTCTCGCGCACCCCGTAGACGGAGTACGGGGCACGATGTAGGGACGGGGTACTACACCATAACCAACTAAGGAAAAGTTTTGTCCTCGAAACTTAAAATAGAACCTACCTCTACGAGAACAATGAAGGGAACTTTTCCTTCATTTCTGACTCAAGCTCCCACGTCGACTTTTCAACCGAATAGTTCCTCCAGAGGACGCGGACAAGAGGAATAGCACGGTTGCGAAGAAGTTTATCCTTGCGCTCCAAGATTTACACCGGCTCTTCGACATATGATAAGTCCGCCTTCAGGTCTAGCTTATCCAAATCCACCACATGGCTCGAATCATGCACGTACTTCCGTAATTGTGATACGTGGAAGACATCATGTACCTCTGATAACGCAGGCGGCAAGGCGATTTGGTAAGCTACCAGGACGACTCGCTTCAATATTTCGAACGGGCCAACAAATATTGGGCTCAATTTCCCCTTCGTACCGAACCTGGAAACTCCTCGTATGGGCATGACTTTCAAGAATACATGGTCGCCTTCCGAGAACTCGAGGGGGCGTCGGTGCGTGTCGGCATAGCTCTTCTGTCGGCTTTGTGCTATCTTAAATCTCTCCCGTATTAATTTGACCTTCTGCACGGTCTGCTCCACCAGCTCCGGATCAAGTATCTGTCGTTCCTCGACTTCATCCCAGCAAATGAGTGATCTGCACTTCCGACCGTACAAGGCTTCATACGGCGCCATTTGGATGCTGGACTAATAGCTGTTATTGTATGCAAACTCGGCCAGCGGTAGATAGACGTCCCAACTTGACTTCAAGTCGATCGCACAGAGTCGTAACATGTCTTCGAGAATTTGGTTCACCCGCTCTGTTTGGCCGTCAGTCTGAGGATGATAAGCTGAGCTAAACTTCAACTTAGTCCCCAATGCTGAATATAGACTACTCAAGAAGTGTGCTACGAACCGTCCATCCCGATCAGAGACGATAGAAACTGGGACCCCGTGCAGCCGAACTATTTCATCAAGGTATATCTGAGCAAGGCGGTCGACGCTCCAAGTAACTTTGATGGCGATAAAATGCGCTAACTTGGTTAGTCGATCGACGATGACCCAGACGACGTCGTTTCCCCGCGGCGTCCTCGGCAAGCCAACAACGAAGTCCATAGTGATGTGATCCCATTTCCACTCTGGAATGGCAAGGTTCTGCATCTCCCCGTTCGGTCGCTGGTGTTCGGCTTTGACTTGCTGACAGGCCATACATTTTGACACATAGAGCGCTACGTCCCTCTTCATGCCGTGCCACCAAAAGACAACGCGGAGGTCCTTATATATCTTGGTGCTACCAGGATGCAAAGAATATTTTGCATAATGCGCCTCCGACATTATCTCCGTTCTAAGTTCTGCATCATCCGAAACGCATAGCCGTCCCTTCACTCGCATCACTCCCGACTCGTCCTCTGCAAAGTCGGATGCTTTCCCTATCGATATCAGCATCCGCATCTTCTCCAGGTTTGGGTCGTCCTTCTGTGCAGACTTGATCCTCTCCAGTAGGCTCGGTTCCACCCGCAGTTGTGCTAGTTTAACGTCTCTGAAACGAACTCGGAGTTCAATGCCCATTCCTTCCAAGTCACGCAGCAGTCGATCGTTGATGCATAACGAAGCTAAGTATTTTCGGCTCAGCACATCCGCTACCACATTTCCCTTGTCCGGCTTGTAGTCGATTGACAAGTCATAGTCTTTGATCAGCTCGAGCCATCGCCTCTGCCGCAAATTCAATTCTTTCTGGGTGAAGAGATACTTGAGGCTTTTGTGGTCCGTATAAATCCTGCACGCTACGCCATAGAGATAATGACGCCACAGCTTTAAAGCAAACACAATCGCCGCTAATTCTAGGTCGTGCGTGGGGTAGTTCTTCTCGTGCGGCTTTAACTACCGGGAAGCAAAATATATCACCTTATCCCGCTGCATGAGCACACACCCCAAGCCCTGGCCAGAAGCATCACTGAAGATTTGAAATCCCTCCGTCCCTTCAGAAAGAGCAAGTATCGGGGCCGAAACGAGCCGTTGTTTGAGCTCCTAGAAGGAAGCATCACAGTCGTCTGACCACTTGAATGCGACTCCTTTTTGGGTGAGGCAAGTCAACGGCGATGCAATCTTCACGAAGTCCTTCACGAAGCGTCGGTAGTATCCCACCAAGCCTAGGAAGCTTCGAATTTCGCTAACTGATACGGGCCGTCTCCAATCAGTGACTGCCTCAACTTTCATTGGATCAACTGCGATGCCTGTGGCAGAGATGATGTGCCCAAGGAATGAGACGATGTTCAGCCAGAATTCGCACTTGCTCATCTTCGCATACAACTGACTCTCTTAAAGGATTTGGAGTACCGTCTGCAGATGCTCTGCATGTTGCGCTCGATCCTTCGAGTAGACGAGGATGTCGTCGATGAAGAATACTATGAATTTGTCAACGAACGGACGGAACACCCGATTCATTAGATCCATGAAGACGGCAGGGGCGTTTGTCAGACCGAATGGCATTACCAAGAACTCGTAGTGGCCATAGCGAGTGCAGAAGACAGACTTCGGCACGTCATCTGGCTTGACTTTGAGTTGGTGATAACCCGATCGCAGATCAATCTTCGAAAACACTGTTGCACCTTGGAGCTGGTCGAACAAGTCATCGATACGGGACAGGGGGTATTTGTTCCGGACGGTGGCTTTATTCAATTCTCGATAGTCGATGCAGAGCCGCATCGATCCATCCTTCTTCTTCACACATAGCACGGGCGCACCCCACGGCGAGACACTCGGACGGATAAACCTTCTGTCGAGTAATTCTTGTAGTTATGCCTTTAGTTCCTTCAGTTCTGCAGGGGCCATTCTGTACGGAGCCTTCGAGATCGGTCGAGTGTCGGAGAATGTGTCGATGGTGAACTCTATTTCTCGGTCAGGCGACATGCCGGGTAGCTCGTTCGGGAACACGTCTGGGAATTCTGCTACAACTTCGATCTCACCCGCGTTTGCACCATCCGGTCTCATATCACGAACGGACGCCAAGTAGCCTTCGCATCCGGAATGCAGCAGCTTCCGAGCCGAAATTGCCGAGATCACTATGCAGGTCGGTGATGCTTCACCACACAAATAGCAGAATTTGGGCACTCCAGGTATGCGGAAGGTGACCTTCTTTCTTGCACAGTCGATGTTTGCGTTGCAAAGACCGAGCCAATCCATGCCCAATATGATGTCGAAGTCCTTCATGTCTAGAACTATCGAATCAAGACCGATCTTTTGACCCCCAATACATATGGTTCCTCCCCCGCAGGCTAAGTTTGTGAGTAGTGGCACGCCCGAAGGCATACTTACGCTAAGATCAAGGTCTAACAACATTACAGGAAATTTGTGCTCGACGGCGAAGTCCGCCGATATGAAAGTATGCGAAGCGCCTGAATCAAGTAACACACGAGCAGGTATATTATTGAAACTCAATATACCTGTCACGACAGTGTCGAAAGCGAACGCCTCGTCTCGAGTCAGAGAAAAGACACGCCCCTGAGCATTAGGGTGTCGGTCTTGGTTGTTGGATTGAGTGGGCTGAGGAGGTCGGGGCGCATGTCCTCGATTCTTCTGGCGGTGTTGTTGTGGCGAGGCATTACGATTCCATTTCTGGGGGCAATCTTGTTTATAGTAACCCTTCTGCCCGCAAAAGAAGCATACCCCATCGAGGACAAAGCACTTGCTCGCCTAATGCCCAAGGGAACCGTACTTGGCACATTGCGATGATGGGTTATGTCCCCGGTAACCGCCATGGTTCGGACGCTTAGACGCGTGATTGTTGCCTCCCGTATAGCTAGGACGTTTGTGATTGGAGTGGCGCACAACGTCGTCAACACCGGAAGGATGCAGGCTCTCAAGGCGGAGAGCGTGATTCAGAGCCTCGCCCACGGTCTTGTACTCCGGGACCCCGACATGCGCACCAATAGAGTGTCGCAGACCCACTTCGAACCGTCGCATACGGCACTCTTTTGTAGGTAGAAACTGATCAGCAAACTTGGACAACTTGTTAAATTCTGCGACATACTGTTCTACTGTCCGATTTTCTTGCTTCAATTGTATGAATTCATTTTCCTTCGCTTGACGAATGGCTGACGAAAGGTACTGGACTTCAAAAGCTTTGCGGAACGTAGCCCAAGAGATCGGCATGGTGGTGTTGTCCAGTCGGATCGCTCGCTTGCGCACGGCCCACCAGTCGTGCGCGTTCAACCGTAGTTGAAGTTGTGCACAGGCGACTTGCTTTGATTCTTCAATGCCGAGAAGCTCGAAGTGATCTTCCAGCTCTTCCAACCAGTCGATCGCCATGGAAGGTCCTTCGGTACCGCTGAAGGAAGTACGACACGCCTTCTTGAATTCTGACACTTCAAAGTTGTACTTTTTTGGTGCCGCTGGTTGGATCGTCGGCACGGTGGTAGTAGGTGCGGTGACGGTAGGCACAGTCACAGAATTTCCGTTGGCCGCCATTGTCTGTACAATCTGCTGCAGGGTATCCAGCTGCTTTTGTTGAAGTTTGACATGTGCATCAAAACGAGCTTCGAAGAGAGCTTCGAATTGGGCCTGTCGTTCCTCTGTCTGTTGATGTCGGTTCTCGGACTGGTTCCGCTGCACCTCCATCATGCGCAGCATCCTTTCAATGGTATCGTTAGAAGGTCCGGCCCGCGAACGATGCGAACTACTAGAGCCGCTAGAAGCACTCTGCTCTCGCTCGGCCGTGGGTTCCGTCACTTCTGCGATACGAAGATAAACGCATCAGTCACAAATTATTACGGACTCATTGTATGGAACAACTTATCTCATCGATGCGAGGTCAAAGGATGTAAAGCCGTGCTCTGATACCATTATGTCACGCCCCGATTTCGTAGAATCTATAGTCGTCCCCCGGGCGTGATGCCGTACGAACCTAAATTGCGATCGCACAAGGCACATTCATAAGGCTATCCGAAACACAACATCAAGTTAGAGTAAGCAAAAAAATTGATTGACACATTTGAAATAGAAGTAGACTTTTCATTGTTAATCAAACTTCATTTATATTGACTTCATTACATTCATTACCGCACGGGCTACAACATGACTCGACTTACAAAACGAATGCCGATGAGATAGTCGTTCCATACATTACATCCCTTTTTACAAGCAAAACATAACACTTTCTACCTGCTATCGAGGCGAGTCGAGTCGTCATCTTCTTTTGGACTGAGTGCGGGATCTTCTTCAAAAGGAATCCAGAAACAAGCCTTCACAAGCGGACGAGGCTTCAAAAGTGTCCACGCCGTCTTGAGATTTTAAGCGGCACGCCCTTCGTAGTTTGGGGTACCTGCATGGAGAGCGAGGATCAGTACATTACACTTTGTACAGGTGCGTGGCTATTTAAGTTCCAAGCTCTCATTTGGTTGAAGAGTTTATATGACTTAGTGTATGAATGTTTCTAACCATCCTAATGGATTTCAAACGAGCAATGACAAACATAATGAAATTTACGTTGAACTTACCCGCGGCGGACCGCGCCGCGCCTTGCCTTATGAAACTTACCATGTTCTTCCCTGTCAATTGTTAACATTTTTCATATCAAGTGCAAAATGTATGTGTGATTGGTCACTGGCATCACAAGCCATCCTGGACGTATAGCATTGTTAATCGAGGTCCTTTCAACGCAAGTAGCTAGCTCCGTTGCAAGTCCCCGCTTAACCTGTGCTGAAACCTTATGCACAACTATACCCTGTTTCCTCCTAGGCCGAAACGGTCCGGTGGCCTCGGATTGCCGCTCGAGGAAACTATCGCCTTGTCGACAAGCTGTCCATAACCGTACGAAGACATATTTTCCTTTTTAGTTATTAAGACATAGCCTACATTCTCTTTGAAATCTCAATCCTTTTCCCGTGTTCGTGCCCTTGCATTTATCATTTCATTCGCAACAACATTATCGATTTACCTAGGAAAGGGGTCGAGAAGAGAAGGGTCAGCCACTCACCTTGAGTTTACTTCTGGCAAGAGAACTTGTTGGTCGCGCTAGACGTCGCCTACGCGATTACCTGAAATCGCACAAGCAACCGATTAGAACACTGCATTATTCAAGAAGTTCGATAGAAAATGCGAGATCGAAATGCAAGCCATGAAAATCATCGAAAACATTCACGAAAACGCATTCAGAAAACGAAGCCAAAACCAACGCAAGCGGCGTGAAAAGCAGAGCAATGGGAGTTCTCTCCCGACTCGGCCGCAGAGTCAATCCTTGAGGCGTAGCCCGCTGAATATGGGACTTGGTTCCGAAGAAGACATTCCATAACGAGGAATGGATCTTAATTCAACCGTTCCCGTTCGATCGATCCCGACCTATCGGTCCCGACCGAATCGATAGCGACAGTGTTCCTTTCTCGCACACCCCGTGGACGGAGTACGGTACACGATGTAGGGACGGGGCACTACAATAACAACATCACCGACGGTAATGTGGCGATTAAGCTCGACATGTCTAAAGCTTATGACAGGGTCAGCTGGAGGTTCCTGATCCGGGTCATGCGTCAATTCGGATTTTGCCAAACATGGATAGACCTCGTCTTCAGAAATATATCTAACTGTTGGTATTCTGTCTACATCGACCGTAAAATGGAAGGATTCTTCCACTCTGCTAGGGGTCTGAGACAGGGTGACCCTATTTTCCCGGCTTTATTCATTATAGCTCATGATGCCCTCAGCAGGAAAATTTCTAATCTTTGTCTCCATGGTCACATCAAATACTTCTATGGGCATAGAGATAGCCTTCCCTTATCCTACTTATTCTATGCGGACGACAGCATCATATTCCTCAACGGGGGCATCGATAGTATCGACACTATTATGAAGACGCTCCAGGACTACTCGATCACCTCGGGTCAGGAGATAAATATGAGTAAATCGGCGCTCATTGTCTCCCAGAAGGATCATATGATAGCCCGGGCGGAGGAGATTGCTACGAGGACGGATTTCTTGATCACGCATCTGCCGATCCATTACCTGGGGGTGCCTCTCTTTAAAGGCAGAGCTAAATAGGAATACTTCTTTAACATGATGGAGAAATTCGAGAAAAGGATCTCGGGATGGAGAGGGAGACTATTGTCCTTCGGGGAAAAGATTACCCTGCTCAAAAATGTGCTTACTGTATTACCTATTCACGCCCTATCGGTTATCAAAGCCCCCAACAAACTTCTTAAGAATTTAGAGAAATTGATGGCAGCCTTCCTCTGGAACTCTAAAGATCAACATCGGACCAGATGGATTTCATGGAGCAATGTGTGTCGGCCTATGGATGAGGGAGGGCTTGGCATTAGATCTCTTGACCAGGTAATGACTGCTTTACATGCTAAAAGATGCTGGGCGGTGATTCAAGGCGAGTCGATTTGGGCCCAGTATATGATCAGGAAGTATGGGGATCCGACCGCTCCCGGATACTCCCTACCATATCCCCCCTTCCCACTATGGAGATCTATGATGAAGATTTTTGGAAATGTTTACTCCAAATGCCAATGGATTTTGGGCCGTGGCAACATACCCATCTGGGGTCAGAACTGTTGCGGTACTTCTATCCCCAAACCGCAAGAGTTCATCTACAACACTTTCATCCGTCAGGTGATGACCTCACCTATGGTGCGTATGTCCTTGGAGGAGGAGGTTAATATTCGGGATTTCCTGACTGTTGAAGCCATTGCCTGCCTGGACGGGATTATTCTCAATAATGAGAAGGACATGATGGTTTGGACTCCTGACCGTCACGGAGAGTTCTCTACTAAATCTTACTGGGACCACCACCGCAGGAGAAACCGATCGACGCCTGGAGTAAATTCTGCTGGAACAAGTACATTCAGCCGCGCATAGGAGCCTTCCTTTGGCGTCTTCGCAGAAATGCTATTCCTGTAGAGGCCAGACTTATTTCCATGGGTATCAACCTCGCTTCGAGATGTGTGTGCTGTGCTAACCCGGACACTGAAACGAATGATCACCTGTTCATCTTGGGAGAGACGGCTCAGAGGGTTTGGCTCCACTTCGGTATCAAGTTCAACCTCCCCACCTCGCATTCCTCGATCGACCAACTTGCTCAGGTATGGCTTCTAAACTCTTCTCCCTCTACCCCGGCGGTCATCAACAGGAACATTATCTTCGCATCTGGATTATGGGAGATCTGGAAGCAAAGGAACTCTGTTCTTTTTGGCAATGGGTAGAGAAATTACCGGGACATCATTCGATAGGTTACCATCAGGTTCAACACACCTTCTCGGCACATAATCTGGGAACAGACGGCTTAGGAACGCTTCCTGTCATCCGAGGGATCGACGCGAGATGGGTGGCTCCGAGGACGGGTCAGAAGATGAACATGGCGGCAAAAACCGGAGACCTCCCGGGAATTGCGTGTGGCGGTATCATCAGAGACAACCAAAGACATCTTCTCTATGCCTTCTCCATATTCATGACTGATATCACAAGCCCTCTTCCGGAAATCGACGCTCTTCTCAAGATGATTCACTGGTGTTAATGATCAGAACATCCAGATCAGTAAGATCGAAACATCCTCCGAACTTCTCACCAACATCATTGCAAATAAATCCAAACCTCCATGGGCTCTCAGATACAAGATTCGCAACATACAACAACTGATAGGATCGAACACCGCCATTGCACATATTCCTACTACTGCTAATGGCGTGGCCAAAGCTCTGGCGTCTCTGGCACATGACTCCAGAATCGATCAGATCTTCGTCCACACCTGTGATCTACCACATGAGGCCAGCAACGCCCTGCTTAAGGACCTATCTGGTCATTAGGGGTTTCTTGTTTAGGTCATTTTTTACGTTTTGTTTACCCCTGGGTAAGCCAGGGTGGATAGTTTTATTTTCCTTTGTTACCCCCGGAACCCCCGGGGAGGATAGTTTCTTCTTTTGGCCAGGCCTCTGACCTGGTGCATATACTTTTGTAGGTCGTCGGGCTATCTTCCAACGCCATCGTTGAGCTTAGACTCCTACTATATCAATAGAATTGTTCTGTTCTCTCAAAAAAAAATGTTGGGTATAAAGTTGAAATTTTTGAATAGTTGAAGGCATCAAGTCAGTAATTTAGCCTAAGACTTTTGACAATAACTTGGTGAACCACCTCCATGTCTTTATGGAGGTCCAACATCATCATTTTGCATTGAGAAAACAGAAAAGATTTCAAAAGCTAAGGTGCTAAATAAACATGAATGCTTATATATAAGTACGAGGCTAAACTAGTCAGTCTAAAAATACCTCCTCTTTAATTTGTGGCGATGTTCTAGTCACAGCAACAACTGCCTTCTGAGGTTCATCTTCTCACGTATTCAACACTGTTCAACTCTTAGCAACCACAATTGGTTCCATAGTTCAAAGGTGAAAATAATTACAGGAATGGCCAAAAGATAAATAAAAAAAACATGTAAGTTTAGCCGACCACATATTTCCTGCATCATAATGTCTTGTATATAAACAAAGAAGAGGTTATGAAAGCAAACATCAAAGACCTACTATAACTCTTTAAACCAGAACATTATAGTCTCAGAACCTAACTGTCAGTAAGGTAGAATCACAAGATTGACTGATGTATAAGTTACTGCCTCCCTTTCTTTGAGCTGCAGCTGGGGCACTTGTATTGCTTTATGCTCTCAGCTTTAGCCGGAGTTATCTTCACGCATTTACCATGGAACCACCTCTCGCAAATATCACACCCAATCCAGAACTCGTTTGAGCTGTAATTGCCACCGCAAGTCCCACAGAGCGTCTCGCTGTGTTCGTCTTCCTCGTCGTCATACCCCTCATCGACTGTCGGCTTTGAATTGTGTTTTATATGCCCCTCGCTTGGTCGCTGAAATAAAGGTTGTTTACCACATATGTGCAGAAACCTGAAAGACAAAAAAACATATATAACACTGAATTCACCTTTGTTGACATTTTCGATTTACTTCCACTGTCCATGCCAGACTTCTCTCTTCCCTGCTTCCTTTCTGAAACCACTTCAAAAACAGTGGGAAGCTCATTGATCATGGTGAATAAACGCTTCCTGCCATTTACAATAGATACCCTCCTCCAATTCAGTAATATCATGCAGTTGAAGCCAAACAATGATCAACATTTCTGTGAACCTTAGGTCACATGAACAATCAGTTGCTTAGAAAGACCATGATTAACTTATATGGGGCAGAAGAGAGGGCGGTAAACACTTTCAGATGCATGCAGTCTCAAAATCTTCTCCATGCTAACATTGATGTCCATCTACGTCAATGCATGCCAATTGACTCTCTTTTTGACAGAGAACAATCACATGTTAGGTCTCTGTTCACTATTTCGAATTATCTACAAGATTTTTCCTTACATAAAAAAAGATTAATAATATTTGTACAAACAAACTCATGTCAGATAATTTTCAGAATCTCTAGTTCAATATCCATTTTGGTACCCAAGACAACCCCCATGCTCTGTTATTAAAAAAACATAGATTCTGTGACCTCTAAAAGCTTCATCCAAGTTTAGAAAATATTACAGAGCATGTGGACAAGTGAAGGTGTTGGTAGGCAACCAAGTAATTGTCAATATTTGGATACAAAATGAGTCACAGAAGCAAGAACAAATGTAGAATGGTGAATGGTTTGAAGAAGAGTATGACTACAAGAAGCAAGATTAGAATAATGATACGAATATAATTTCTGGCCGCATAGGATATGTAAATTGGTTATTGCAACTTAACAAGTATCATTAAATACTTGAAAAATCTGATGATATATATATGAAAGGCATTGTGCATTAATGAGGTTTCTAAAAACTATGTATATGGGGGGCCATTCATCTTTGGGAATTAGATAACCCTCGAAAATTAAGAAACTTCAAAAAGGTCATGCAAATGCGGTAAAATCTTTTAGTATAAGAAGGTAGCAATTTCTCAGGCCCACAGCAGCTTTGCATAGGTCTCTTATTAAGGCTGGCAGAAATACACAGATCCAACAGGAAAGCCAGACATAAAAGTTGGAGTCCATGTAGGAGTTCAATAATGACGGAAAAGTCGAAATCTAGAAACAAGAAATGAACTCCAGCATGAATAAAAGTGTATTTTCCTCGTCTAAACCCGAACATAAAATCAATTGAGACTTATCAAACATACACACACTGCAACCTGCAAACTTCCTGATTAGATTGACCTAACCAAAATCCAAAGTTTCCTCATTGGTTCATATACATTTACTGAAGTCACTACAGAGTGGAAGATATCAACTTAACCAAGTCTACGGACTTAACTAGCAGAAATTATCAAATATAGACTAAAAATAATGCAACAACAACAAAGCCTTTTACCAAAATTTTGGCTTCCTCTGTTTGAGTCCTCTTCTTCCATTGGACTTTATTAAGGGATATGTCCTATGTAGCGCTAACAAAAATCAAATCCTTCTTTAAAACTTCAAATCATGTTCGTCTAGGCCCTCTAGTCCTAGGTACTATATTATTACTCCTTACAGGAGCATCATTCACATGTCCAAACCACCTAAGAAGATCTTCAATAATTTGTCCATTAGTGACACCACCACCTTTGTTACCTGTCCTCGGGTACGGGTGTCGGGTATGGGTACATATCCAAGAGTCGGATCCTTCAAACTCATAATTGAAGGACACACGGACTCGGCTAAAAAGGATCCAAATTTTGGGTATGGGTACGGGGATATGACTAAGGTTTCGTAAAAAGAAAACATGTAATTATAAATTACTAGTAAACTTTACTCAACTAGTTGAATAAGTCCCTAAGGACCGTCCCTTCAGCTCCCCTACTACTTAACTACCAGTCTACCATATTAAAATAAACTATCTACATCATTACCACATTAAAATAAACTATCTACATCACTACCACATTAAAATAAACTATGCGCTTCACTACCAGTCTTTCGATTGTCACCATGAAGGATCCGATTGTCACCATGGAGGATCGGATACGGATTCCATACCCATACCCACGTCCTAAAGGGTCAACACGGGTACTTCTCCTTAAAGTGGAGAGTCCGGGTAACATAGACCACCACATACATCCTATGCCAGTCATCCATCATATTATTCTCATTTCGGCTAATGCTAACTTTCTAGATATGTACCATGAACAATAAAGCTTGAGTGATCTTACAATATTCTAAACATGGTTATCAAAGGTGCGGAGCCTCGTGCGCCTCAAAACATGTGAGGCGAGGCACCCTTTGTGAGGCCATGCCTAAGTTAACCTCGTAGTGAGGCTTATGCCCAGTAGAGGCGCCCCTCATGCATATCTTGCTTTATGTTTCCCTTCTATCTGTTTTTTTTTACTAATAAATATTTCTCCTTCTTGTGAGTAGGGACCACCGTTGAACTAGGAAGCACAGACACTCCAAAATGTGGTCGTATAATGTCGGACACTATGAACACTCCAAAATAAATTAGGACAACCAAAATAGGTCTTGTGTCCGTGTTGTTGTGTCATTACCGTGACGTATTCGTATCCGTGCAATAGCCATTGAATTCGACAATTAATATATCTTGGAAGCTGGTTAAGATTAACATAAAAAAAAAGTCCTAAACTCTCAAAAGCCTCCCATGTTTGATATATTGAAAAGAAAAAAAAAAGTCTACATGATTTATAGTCATTCACGATAACCATTCTGGCACGTCCAATTTCAATAGTTATCACATATAGCAATCTATTATTTATAAATACTATTCAAAATATTATTGAATAGATGTGTGTCTCGCCTTAATGAGGTGTGTGCCTTCGTCTTCATGAGGCACATGCCTCGGTCTTTTACACTATTTGTGTTGCGGTGCGCCTTGTGCCTTTATTAAGGGATATTTTAGCAAATGTCCTCATTCTAAATGTTAAAACTAGCATATACCCTTACTATTTTTTAACTAGCAAATACCCCAACTTCTGTGTAAAATAGAAAAAAAAATGAGGGTATATCATAAATTTTTTACTATTCCGTACAAAAAATGGGGACATTTGCTAGTTAAAACAAATAGTAGGGGCAAATGCTACTTTCAAATTTAGAATGTCTAAACTATCCCATTTATTAATTATGCTTTTAAATTTTTCTTTCAACTTTAAAAGTATCTTGAGATCAAAGAGTATTCCAGAAGCACTACATTCCAATCATGTAGTTTTAATTATATGCATGATATCTTTCTCACTCTCCATCATAATAAATAATTAAATACAAAACACAAAAACTACCATTTTTAGGTCTCTCTTGTCCATTTATATGAACTCTCCCGTAATTGCACTTTGACTTATGGTTGAAGACTTGAAGTTGGCATTTCATATACTCTATTTTCATCATGCTAATTTTAAATTTTTTGGATTCCAAAGTTTCTTCACACTTCTCTTTTAACATCTAAGCCTTCTTTACTCTCATCAACCAACACAATATCGTCAACAAACATCATACATCATTGAACCTCCTCTTGATATGACTTAGTAATTTCGTCCACAAGTACCACTAAAAGGTAAGAACTTAATGTTGATCATTGGCTTAAATGGTGATAGAAAATGTTTTACTATCTCCTCCAGTAATTAGTAAGGTCATTGTAACTTTATGATGCATATCCTTAATAGTCTCAATATAACTACTAAAAATTTGTTTTTTCTCTAAAGACCACCATATTATCTCCCTAGGAACATGACCGTAAGCTTCCTCTAAGTCAGAAAAAAAAAGAAAAGTGTATCTATCTTTTTCTCTCAAATCATTCTATTAATCTTTAAAAATAAAAAGCAAATAGCTTCCACACTAGATCTTCCTAGCAGAAAAACCAAACTAATTATTTGACACTCTAATCTTTGCTCAATTACTCTCTCATAGTTTCATAGTATGACACATAAGATTAATTCCTCAATAGTTGTTACAACTCTGTATATCTCCCTTAGATATGGATAGTAAAATACTACTTTATTCCTCGAGCATCCTCTTAGTAGTTAGGATTTGGTTGAATAAACCAGTAAGCCACATCAATCTTTTCTTGTCTAAATATTTCCAAACCACAATAGTACGATTAGGTCCTACCGCTTTTCCATTTTTTTTTTCATTTCCTTTAAAGCATCCTTAACTTCAAAAATTATAATTTTACAACAAAATTATATGACTTATCTTAAACTAATTCTTATTATCTTATATAAACTAAGTTTTTGTAGGTTGCTTTAGTCTAAAAGATGATAAGCTGCAAAATAAATAAAAAACTAATTCCAACTAATTGTGGAGTTTGTGAAACCAAACTAGAACAAGATGATGATGAAGTTATTTATTATCAAAGCATCCTCCATATTCTTTATGACCCAAATGCACAAACCACAGTGAAAGACCTAGTGAAGTGTCAACGGGTGCATGGAGATTCTAAATTCTTAATTATGTGACTCACTTGTAATTTTACGTTGTTTCCTACTCTTAAGAAGGCTGGGGCTTGGACTAAAAATACTAGAAGTCTGGAACACATGTTGGAATATCCATCAATAAAACTAAAAACTCCAGCATTAATACTGTAACTCTGAAGGAGTTTATAGTACTAGGGTACATAACCAAATCGTATAAACCAAAGTTATGGTAAATGAAACATAGCAAAAAATCCTTGGGCTAGATCTCTTAAATCCCTGTGTGCAATATAATAGACACTCGTATAGGACCTAATACTCTCAGTCTAAAAGAGCTTCTTCATTAATTATAATATAGTTCAATATTTTGACTTCAACTTCCATCATCTTCAATCTTCTCCTCTCCACCAATGTTATAGATTTCGCTAGGCGGAGTCGGTGCGTTGAGGGCCCGACTAGCGCCTAGGGCGCCTAGGCGGCGCCTAGGCGGCACCTAGGTGCCGATTTGATTTGATTTTTTTTGCTCATGAGTGTATATATAAATAACATGTATGTTACTTATAGACACAAAAACTATTGAGCCTTTATGGCTAGTGTAGCTATACTTAAGACTTCAATTGGTACATGAGGTTATGGGTTCGAATCCCATGTTTGTTTTTGCTTCAATTTTTTTTTAACTTGAAAAAAAAAAAAAAAAAATACACACACATATAAGGGGGAGGAGAGAGAGTCCACAACAGACTTCTCTCCCCCCTCTCCTCTCCTCCCCTCCGCTCCCCTCTTCCCTCCTCCTCCCCTCCGCTCCCCTCCCCTCTCCCCTCCTCCTCCCCTCCGCTCCCCTCTTCCCTCCTCCTCCCCTACGACGACGACGACGGCAGCAGCAGCAGTCGGCGGCGGCGGCAGCAGGTAAGTATTTAATTTTGTCAAATATGAATTTTTTTTTTTGATTTTTTTCTTGAAAATTTCAAAAAAATTAACCCTAACCCTAGGCCCGACTAGGACTGCCTAGGTCCGACTAGGCCCGCCTAGGCCCGCCCAGCGCCTAGGCCGGCCGCCTAGGACCTTTTCGATGCGGCCGACGGCCGCCTAGCGCCTAGGCGCCGCCTAGGCCGATTTTTAGAACAGTGCTCTCCACTAAAAAAACGTCTGATAACCGTTACATTCAAATCATGTGCTCAACATTCCACAACTAGTGGTATGTTTATGCTTCCATTTCTGCAGATTCTGCACTTCTCCCAATCTTACTCTTGTTTGTTGTGCGTCTAACTACTTATTTATCATCCCCAGTTATGGACGTTATTGAAGTACCATGTTATGAGCACATAATGAGCATCTAGTCTATCACAAGATTATTACCCTCCATGGTGACTTGTCCATGCATGATGAACTACCTTATCTGTGAAAAGGTGGATGCAGCCTTGTACAAGGGTAAACAGGACGACTTCAGGGGCATAGAAAAATGACCAGACTCGCGCGTGAAAATATAGATTACATATAGAGGCCAAGCTGAAAGGATAATTGAAGCCTCTTAAAACTTTCTCCAAAACAAATAATAATGCTTAAACCTTACACCAATAAGAAGCAATTCTATAGATGTGGTCCATGTTCACTAGCATTAATATCTTTAAATCTTTGCTCATTTTGAAGTTCCTTTTGCTCCTTCTGATTGAGATAACAATAGCAATTAGACAACAAAAATCACTTCAGAAGTACTACAAACATTTAATTATAAAAAAAGATGGGTGATGCACAAAGTTGGAAGTTTGTAAAATCATAATTATCAGAAGAGACTGAATCAAAGGAAAGCAAAACTCTGATCATAGTTGTTTGGGTGATCATATAATAGTAACAAGAAAAGATAATAAGTAATTTGATCAGATGATTTTTTATTTAACATGAGAGAACATGATAAAAAAGAGTCGAGATTGTTGAGGAGGATGTGTTTAAAGAGACGAGATGTGTAGGATTTAGTTGAACAGTCGACAATAGTGATGTAATTAGGAAGATTCAAGATTTCACAATTACATACATATATAGACTTAGTTTGGCTGTAGGGGAGAAGAAGAGGACGACTAGGGAGAGAAGTTGTTTTGCTGTAGAAGTAGAAGCTCTAATCTACTGAAATTTTCATCCACATTTTACTGATTTACCAAAATAGCCTACTCAACATTTCATCCACAACTTACTAGTTAACCAAAATACCATAAAATACTGGACCTCCAAATGAAGTTTTCCTATGGAAACCCAACCAAAAACCTCCAAAAAATTTAGAGATCTAGTCAAACCAGGGTTTTCCGTCACCATAACAATAAAGTGGCGTATGCATCCTCAGCTATTAAGTCCAACCTATTTTGCCCGGACATGGATATGAACATTGTCACGGGACCTATTTGGGCATGTCCTAGTGTATTTTGTAACCGTCTATATCGTTTCCGCTATGTATCTGTCATGATGCAACGTGGACACGATAATGTCGTTTCCGCTATGTACCTGTCATAATGCACAAGGACACATATGCCCATTTTTTGTGTGTATGTGCTTCCTAGAGTCCAACTCTCATAGATATAGATCAAAACACAGATTGCATCAAGAATTATCATAAATATTAGACAAACAACCTTAAAAAAACCAAATTCTCATCCGAAACATCAACCAAAGTAAACGGAAACCCTAACCAGTACTAAGCATTACCTCTCGTTCCCATTGAATCTGGCGCCGAGGTAGAACGCGACCGACAACAGCCACGAGTCGCTGTGGACCGCGACGAGCGAGAGCCAGTCCCTTCGGTTCATCCCGTCCCTCGCGAAGTTTATCCCGAGCGCCGGCTCCGGGAGCTCCGGCGGGACCTCCTCCGCCGGCAGCGTCACCTCCCAGGAGCTGTTCGGGTGGCCGTACAGGCACAAATTCTCCTTCTCTACACAGATCCAACCAAACTAAACCACAAAAAAACTAATTCCACCAAAAAAAAACAAAAATCGACGGAAATCGCCGAAACTCACCGGGATCGCAGAGGCCGTAGAATTCTTCCACGTCTGGAACAAGGAAACCCTAGATTTGAGCGAAATTTGAGGAAATTGGATCGAAATTGTTGGGGGAGGGGGTGGCGGGGACTGACCGTGGGTGAGCGCGCGTACGATGCCAGACCGGCGGCAGCTGTAGTCCTTGAAGATCTCCTCAACGGTGCGCGGGGCGGAGGAGATCGACGGCATCTCCATCGGAGCGGCGGAGCTCGGCCGGGATCGGGATCGAGCTTGGATGGGAGTGAGGATCTTCGGAGAAGGAGAGGAGGATTTAATCCAGCGAGTTTATTTAGGCAAATAAGTCCACCTACATCTTGTTTTTCTGTTTGGAGTTTGTCCTAGTTGGAGCATCTCCAAACCATTGTCTTGTTAAATATTGTGAGTTTTAGGTGGCTCGTATGTGGCATGAGCCACAAAACAATGTCTTGTTTATGTTGCAAAACTATATCTCAAAAGACAATGAGATAAAAAAACTATCTCCAATGCAAAAGTATTGAGAAGACAATAAAAAGTGTTTTTTCCAACTTCCGAGGCAACTCCACCACTTCTTCAACTTTTTTATAAATATTTCTATTCATAATTGATGATATGGAGACAAAGTCGTTGTGAAGTTGGTTGTCTAGATCTAGACAACCAACTTCACATTCTCCTTGCCATGTCATTGCCATGTCAACTTCATGTTTTATTCTACATTTGCATTGGAGAAGAATTTTTTGAATGAAAGTTTATCATTCCTATGTGGCAACCATTTTTTCTAAACTCACAATAGGGTTGGAGATGCTCTTATAAAATGTTTGTGAAGGGTGTTTTGCATCTGCCAAATATATAATCGATGTATATAATTACATCGATCCCGTGAACTTTTATTTATTTTATTTATTTTTTTCCAGTACGTACGGGTTCAGTTAAATCGTGTATCTTTTTGTATAATCAAGTCTTTCGAATTCTTCGTGCGGATCTTGTCTGTACTGGCTTTTTCATCATCGTCTCACATGCACGTCTCGCACACTTCGCGCGCTCCAAAGCCTCACAGGAGCTTGATATGTTACACTATGGGCCTGTTTGGATGGTGGAAGCTCTCCAAAAGTGTAAAAGTGGCACTTTTCATATGTAATACATGTCACTTGCAATACATTACACTTTCCAAAATGTGTTTGGTTACGTATGATTTTGTCCCCCCGTAAATAAGTCCATCTAAATCTTGTTTTCTGTTTGGAGTTTGTCCTTAGTTTGCATCTGCCAAATTTAGGCAAATTCTAAATGCACTCCAAGTTTTACTTAGGGCTAGCCCAAAATTTTTCAAAAAAATTACAAGTTGGCCAATCCCATTTGTTTCATGAGGCCAGCCCAATTTCTTTCAGGACTGCCAACGAAGTTGATTGTCCTAACACCAAGTACGACTGCCAACAATGTTGACAGTCCAACTTTAGGACAACTATCCTTGTTGGAGTCCTACTAGGTACAAGGACTGTCAACTTTATTGGCAGTCCTATATCCAAACATAGAGTTTAGATAGGACTGCCAACAAAGTTGGCAGTCCTATTTCATGTTAGGACGGCCAATTCTTATTTCATGTAGGACTGCCAACTTTGTTGGCAATCCTAACTTCTCGTTGTCTGCGCCCCCGCAGTCGTCTGCACCCCCGCGGTCTTGCGGGCGTCCTCGCCCCCGCGCCCCTGCTGGTGTCCGCGCCCTCGCGCCCATGCGCCCCTGTAGTGCCCCGTCCCACAAAGTTAAACGAAGGAATCGAAACGCCGACGACGTTGGGACTTAGCCTTGCAACGGCTGCTCGAAGGCTTGCTCGGTCGAGGCGACTTCTCGCTCAGGTGGGGTAGTTTCGGTGAACTTGCCTAATCTTAGCCTTCACATAATAAATCGTATATTTTCAACTCGCACAAGTAGGCTAGATAATAAAAGAGACGAATCCACATAGCTAAAGAGAATAATCCCGACAGGTCGAATTGAGTTAGAATATGGAAAGGTCCAACGGTCGGCTTAGAGTTGGTGCACGGCGTGCTTTAAAAAATGGCATTCGGTCCTTCGTCCCGTGGCTTGGGAGAAGAAAAAGTTGGTATTCGCCACAAGCTAAGAGTTAGCCAAATTCATAGGCGTCGCCCGTATAAATGCTTCATAAAGCATGTACGGTCTCTTCGTCCAAGGCGTGGCATAGCCTCTGCTTGCCGACAGGTTAAGTTGTGTTGCACGGGTTGTGGCATAAGTCTAGGCACCCCAAATAACTTGGTTGTTCAAAGTCGAATGCGTGCACGACACGTTCCTACGACGCAAGGCTTGACGCAGCCTTTGCTCGTCAAGTTGTTGCAAAGTAAGTTAGGCAAGTTACGTTAAGCTACCAGGAGTAGTAGCAGGCACGGTCCTATGAGTTCTACGGCTGGGTATAACCACATAGTCTCACGATCGTAAGGTCCGTCATATAGAGTATGACTTGGGCGGTGGTGTCACATTGTGTTTCAAGTTGGTTTAAGATATGATGTCACGAACTTAGTGTTTTAAGGCATGGGCCACGGTTGATTCATTGAGTTTGGAAAGTATTTTAATAGTTGTTCTTGAGTTGAGTGAAATGATAGGGCAAGAAAGAAGAATGCTCGCAACTGGGTCGTCGAGGCAAGAAAGAAGAATGCTCGCGACTGGGTCGCCGAGGCAAGGTCTCAGATGTGAGAAGTGTTGAACTTAGTCCTGAAAGAGATGGTAACACTAGAAGTAGATTGACTGTGTGAGACGTCAGTTCGAGTCGAGTCTTGCATGGTCATTGGACAACTTGTACAAGGTGGAAGTCTTCTCGAGTGATCGTCGGGGCACCGGGATCATGTCGGCCCGGGGGAAGCGAGTTGACTCAAAAGAAGGATGCTGGATAACCGCATGGGAGATTCGGCGCTTCCGGGGATAGCTACCCGTGGAAGGGCAGACCGAATCCCCTGAGCCAAGTGCATTATAGCGCTGGGTGCTAGTGACTAGTTCATATAGATGAGTCGGCATGAGCGGCGATCTGCGTAAATAATCTTATTCATCCTTGTCTTCGTCTCTGTCTACCAGATCGGATCCAATCAAAGCAGTTCGTCCCCCTTCTCAAGTTCCGGAGGGTGGCTCTTCACTTGGTGTTCACTATTCTTTTGTATTGGCACTAACAATGGCACCGACTTTCACTTTGACTTAGTCCTCCGCTCATTCATCTGGCTATCTCAAGATATCCGGATTCCATTCCTTTCTGATGCGCCTTATGTTTCCAAAAGGTCAGACTTTCCCCTTCTGGCGCTATCCTAAGGGGGTACCAGAAAGGAGTTGTGCTCCTTCATAAATGTATGAAGGAGGGACGGGGTAGTGGCACTTAGAAAATCCCAAAAAGGATAGAAGATGGACTATAAAATGATGTAAGTCATCTCTATTCAATGCCGTTCTCTAGCTGTATGTTGCATCGGATCGCTGGCCGAGAACCTCTCATAGCTGGAGTTGTCCATGGTAGCAACACAAGATACGAGAATGATACCTTTGGATCGAGTCGAGTATAGAGTGTAGTATATCAAGGAAGTCGAGTTGAATGTGTGAGTATAGTTGGAACACAAAATGTTGGGCCTAAGATTTGGTTACAACGTAGGTGACATGCTTCGGCATGAGATGTGGTGTCGAGTCTTATGTTGTCGGCATATAAGTGAAGAACAAATAGGCAATTCTAAGGGGGTGAATAGAGTTTCTGACAATAATGTCCAATTAAAAATTAAACTCTTTCACCAACAGTAAATAATCAGAGTAAATGCGGAAATAGTAAAGGACAAGAAAGCAAACGCAAACACAGCCGATTTTAACCTGGTTTCCCTCGTGGAGGACTAGTCCAGGCCTGAGAACTCTAGCTCAGGATTAAATTCACTATTTATGAAATAGTAGTTACACCCCGTGCCTTTTCTTCAGAAGAGCACGTCAACTTCTTACAGAGATCGCAGTGGCGATGCTTGGAATTTTTCAAGCGACTTCTTGAACTCTTGCACAAACTCCTAACTGAAAAGTACTGAGCACTTTGAGGCTTAGGGAGCTTGTGGCTAGTATATGAGAAGGGTATGGCTTGTATAAGGCTTTAGAGAGAAGAGAAGAGAAGATTGGATGAATGAAAATGAGAGAATTCATGGCCTATTTATAGGATACCATACAGGCAGAATTCGGCCAGAATTTTGGTTGGAATATTCAAAAATTTGGCCGTTGGACAACTTGCATCCAGCCAACCCTAAAAATTAGGGTCCTGGATTTTAGCAGGCAGAGTTCAGCCCGAACTCTGTGTGGAGGTAGAGTTCGGCCCGAACTCTGTCTCCAGAGCACAGAATAGGCCTAATGGGTAGATGGGCTTATTTGGATTTTTGTGGAGCTTTTGATTTGAGGTATGGGTATAGGTTAAGTCTTAGATGCTCAGCACAGCTCAGTTTACATGTCTAGACTCAATAAAATTGTAAAATACAGACTCAAAAAATGAAGCATTGTTGGTGCAAGCTGTCATCTGGCTTATACTGAATTCAGTCTTCATGTATCGTGTTGAAATATTACAAGTATCATGTTTGTCAATTGTATCAATATTTGGTTGACTGTGATTTTGTGTCAACAATCTCCCCCATATTGATAATTGACAAAATGATATTTGTATATTCAATATTCATACCTGGACACATTAAAGCAGTAGCGTAGCTCCCCCGTAATTAGTGCAGAGCTAGCAATAGCTCCCCCGTAAACATTGCTTTGAACCTGTTATCCTGATAAAAACATTCTTTCCCAAAGCATAGATACACAAAGCCAGAAAATGATATGATGATGTAATTTGAATATAGCAAAATATTTCTCCCCCTTTTGGCATTTATCAAACAACCAGAAATAATGATTGGCAAGCACACCAAAAATAATAATGACAAACTGCATAAACTGATAAACGACATAATAAAATGTCTCCAAAAGTCACATAATGAGTTCAAATACAACCAAAGTGCAGAAATAAAAACAACTACATCAACTAAAAATGCATAAAAGCATAAACTACGATCCTCAGCAGCAGCAAATAGAAATCCATATCCATCATCGAGCTCATGAAGGCCTAGCGTCGTCAGATGGATCAGTAAAGGAACGATGAGGGTCCATGAAAGCTGCATCCAGATCCAGGTAACGGACAACCCAAGGGTCATCGATACGGTGTCCTTCGCGACTAGGGTCCCGCTCCATAGGAATAGGCATGGAAGGATGCCGATACATAGAGTACCGAATATCGTACAGTGAGTTGCTGATGGCACTCATCTGCAGGGTGGTTTGGTAGTCAAGCTGATTCCAGCGATCATCCTCTAAATTGAATCGATCGCGAAGCATAGTCTGTAGTGACTCAAGAGTAGCAGGAGGAGGAGGCGCATCCTGTCTTAGAGGAGGTGCATCGGGCTCATCATCAGAGTGCTCAGACACAACAGATGAGCCAACTGCTGCCTGAAGCCGCCGTACCTTAGAGAGGAAGGCAGGGGCAGATAGGAACTGACACTCATCAAGAGGTACTCGAAAAGCACGAAAGAGCATAGGAAGATAAAGAGCATAAACCAAGGATCTTGGTTTCTTTCTGGAATTAATCATCTAGTCCATCATGGTACGTGGAAGATTAAAAGAAACATGAAAATGGAGGTGATACAAAGCAGAGATTTTAAAGTATGTAACCTCATCAGTCGATCCCGCTTTGGGCAGAATCGTGTTAAAAACAATACGATAAATTTCATAAAAGTAAGAATTGAGAAACTTGGCGAGAAGCTTGCGAGGACGTGTGTTAGGGGTACACAAGTCGTCCTTAAAGCTTTCTAGGGATGACCCATCGAAAAATTGAAACTTGCGAGCTTCAACAAGTTTCTCCCATGAGTTTGGCTCCGGAAGTTCAAGGTGTTCGGCCAAGTCAAAATCATCAAAAGAAATATCAATACCCGCAACCCGTGAAAATATATGAGTATCATTGTGAGTAAGGTTGCAATAAAATATTTGGATGGCATTGAGATAGATAACCGAATTGGTGGTGACAAGTTCAACAAGACATAGATCATGAAAGAGTGAATCATATTGTGAAAAGATAGTAAAATTTATAGGGTGACCCGCATACACCATACATGATCGAAAATCACTAAACCACTCATTAGAAGCGTCAAGTGATACAAATATCCGGTCATCGTACGTATTGGGGTCGAGTGGACGAGGTGGGTTGAACAACGGGTGAATAGGTTGTTGATTGGATTGTTCAACGGGTGGTTCAATACGAGGAGGAGCATTCTAAGAGGATGCACCCTCGGTTCGAAGTCTCTTCCCTCTATTGAACAACTTGGGAGCCATAAAATAATGAAGAAAATTGAGGAAATTTAGATGGAGAGAAGTGTAGAAATATACCTCAATTTGATGATGAAAGATGAAGGAGAATGGTGAGAGAATCCTTCTCCTTGAATTTTGAGAAGAAATATGCTCTAGGATGGAAGAACTAGGGTTAGGGTTTGGAGAAAAATAGTTTGGAAAAGTTTAGAAGGTGGCAATAGAGGAGAGAGAAGAGGGGAACCCGATTTTTAGTGTAAGGCTTCGAATGGTCGGAGCAAATGTGGACCATTGGATCATATTCTGATCAGCGGTTGAGGCTGCTTTCGGTTCTGGAACAGCCAGACCGAATTCGGCCCGAACTCTGGGTAAGGCAGAGTTCGGCCCGAATTCTGGTTTCTGTAGCCAGAACAGAAATCAGGCTAAAAAAAGTTTGATAAAAAAAGATAGACTAAAAGGAATATGATAATAAGTAGATGCATATACAAAAATGAGAAAACCAAGTAGAGAATAGCAAAAAGTCAACGCTGAATCAAAGTAAAGTTTAAAAATTTGAATTTTAGCATGTGATAAATAAAAGTAAACCATGTAATAAACAAGGAAATATGCCACAATTCAATATTTTAAACCTGCCATGGGGTAGCTACAGGGGCCGGATCCCAGCTAGCGGTAGTCCTGAGGACTAGTGCACCGTGTCGCTTAGGCTTTACGCTTTGTTGTCAGAAGGACTCTTTCGGCTTGTACCCATAGCAATTTCATCATAAAGAATCAAGACATAATCGATATTTACGCAGGTTACTTTAATGAATAACGGCTTCATCCAAAATTCCTAGTTCACGACAGAGAAAGTTAAAACGCTCTTCGGATAGTGGTTTGGTAAAGAAATTTGCTAGTTGATGATCAGTGTCAATAAATTCTAAGTTAATAGTGCCATTTTGCTGGTGATCACGCAAAAAGTGGTGACGTATTTCAATATGCTTCGTGCGTGAGTGACATGTGGGGTTCTTAGTGATATTTATAGCACTAGTGTTGTCATATAATATAGGAATGTGCATAAAAGATAAGTTATAGTCTTCAAGGGTTTGCTTCATCCACATAATTTGTGCACAACAATGACCAGCTGCGATATATTTAGCTTCTGTTGTGGATAGTGCGACAGAATTCTGTTTTTTGCTAAACCAAGAGACTAAAGCCTTTTCTAATAAATGACACGTACCGCTCGTACTTTTACGATCGACCTTGCATCCGACGAAATCAGCAACAGAGTAACCAATGAGGTCAAATGATGTTGATTTGGGATACCATATGTCACGCCCCGGTTCCAAGATATGTGGGACCAGGAACACGTGGCGTGCCAGCTGTACGATCAAGTATAGAAAAACCCCAATTTAATGGACTATACTCGATCGTAGTACGCTGAAGTAACAACTAAATAACAATACAGGTAGGTAAATACTAATCTCATCCACAGGAAAAATCACAGAATAAAGCTGGAAGGAATGAAAATAACTCTGAATCAAACTACAAGTCATGACTAGTGGAAAATAATCCACCAATAAATGTATGAATGAACTACTAAAAGAGTACAACTGAACCAGAAAAGAAATAGATAGCCACTAGCAGAAATCACCTAAGAACTCAAGAAACTCACGAGGCTCAACATTGAAGTCCTCGTCAGCAAAAGTCTCCAATCTCCGTAGTCCGTCGGTACCTGTGCTCGTCCCAATCTGGAAAAGGTGCCAGGTCCTCAGAGGGATGTAACAAGTACACAAAAAATCGACATGCATGATAGTACAGGGCAGTATATAAATAACTAGAACAAAATGTAACATAACATCTCCCCAACCAAACAAGGACAGGATATATCATGCAACATACGACAGGTAAACTAACCATCTATGTGTAAAATGCACTCGAGACATCTCTAGTGGCACATGAGAGGGGGAGAAGAAGAAGAAACGGCCACCAAGCGTTCTACGGTTTGAGAAACGAGGGGCTACGAGCATCCAGCGTCCATTGGAAACAGAAATTCTCATACACCACTAGTAGACTCTCCCCACCCAATGTATATCCGTACCGTATACGCGGTACAAATAATATGCAAGACGTCATAGTATATATAAGTAGACCTGTACCAACCACTAGACCAGACGCGAACTCACGTGCCAATGATCAGTCGACACACAAATCCATGCTCTCAACTCACTCATATAGTGATCGTATATGATACGGTGTCCGGCTAGAAGGTACCACATACCTTCACAATACACGGGATAAGTCCACTACTACTAGACGCGTGCACACAACTGAGAAGTAACTAGGTAACATAAACTAACTGCAAAAATATACAATCAAGCAAGGTGTACTTGCCTGTGTCCAGCAACTGAGTATCTGGGTCCAAAGTAGAGTCCGAGTCCCGAGAAGCAAATAATCCTAACAAAATTTATCTCTAATTAATTACTAATTAAACAATTTAAACAATATATTGAATTGCTAATTAATCAATATCAAACCATCATTACTAGCTAATCAATACCAATAATTATGAATAATAATAATATACAATAATAAGTATGAAATACTTATTACTATAATTTTATATTCTGAAATTATTAATAAAATTAATATATATCTAATAATTAATTAATTACTTATAAATAATTAATTAATCATTTAAATAACACAAGTGTTCACAATTTCCTAATAATACCAACAAAATTTGTAAGAATCCAGGAAAATCATTTTTATTCTAATAAGCTAAATAATGACAGAAATAATAGATATATATATTATTTGCAAAGAAACCATAAATAGGATTTTCTTTATTTAATATAAAAATCTATCTAATAACTAGATTAGTGCTAATAATTATAAATACTAGTTAATAAATAGTAAAAAGATCTAAATTGGGTTATAAAATACTTTTCCATGATAAACCTACTGTAAATAATATTTTTAATATTATTTACCTAATTATAAGTAATTAAAAATATTTAACTACTACATATATAAAATTACTATTTTAGCTATTAAAATTAGAATTAAATATTAAAAATTCACTAATAAATTGTGAAATTTCATATTTCACAGAAAATAACATTTTTCCAACAGTGACTATACTTTTATGAACATTACCATAATAATTTATATTTAATATAAATTAAAACTAGTAATGAACTAATTACATAATCAATAATATTTAACACTGATTTAATATAAAATAAATAACAAACATAATTATTTTATTCTGAAAATTTTACAGTAAATATACATAAGTATTATTTACAAGTTTTGTATAAAGCTCATTAATTAATTCTTAGTGAATTAATTAATAAAAATCCGAAACAGTGTAAATAAATAGTCATTTAGATTCAGTAATTCACAGTTTAAAATATAATTAAAATATCTAAACTATTTATTAAATCCTGAAAATTTAACAGTAAATAGATTACATAATTACCTACAAATTATGTATAGATCATAACAAGTAATTCCCGATGAATTAAATTCTAAAAATCAAAAACAGAATATATAATACTGTGGAAATTGCACAAAAACTGCAGTAATACATTCCCTTTAAATATTTAATAAATACTAATAAATTGTGTAAAAATCTGTCATAATTAATATAGGATCTACACTAATGACTCTAATCATTAGGATAATAATTTAGATACTTTTTACTATCAATTAATCATTAATTAATTGATTAACACAGCCATAATCACACAAATTAATTCATCAATGCAATTAACCTAATTGTTTCAACCTAATCACACGTGTAAGAGGACACGTGGGGGGTCGGGGCAGTACCTCGCCGAGGCAGGGCTCGACGGCGAACCCTCCGGTCGCGGTGGCGCCGGTGGTGGCCGCCCGGTTCGCTGCAGTCGCGGCAGTCCCGATCTCGCGGCCTCGAGCTCCTCCGGGGGGTCGTCGGGATCCTTTGGCCGACGGGGGGGGGGGGGGGGGGGGGGGTTGACTAGGGGATGGCTGGCTATGCTCCAATGGTGGTGGCGACGGCTCAAATGAGTGAATCTGAGATTAGGGTTCGGTTTAGCCTACACAAGGAATAACTATATGTATATATACTAAGTTGAGGGTGATCCTTTATACAAGGAACCCTAACGGGTTTGGGGTTCGGTTTGGCCTATCGGGTTTGGGCCTAAGTTAGGGTTAAACTTAAGGAATGGTTTGGTTGCTAGGAATTTTAACACCACATCTATATAAGTATAGATATATATATAATCTAAAAATAAAACCAATTGAATGATAACACTATATATATATATATATATATAATTATTGATATAAATATAATCTAATAATAAATCTATATGAAACTTGGTTAGAGTTTATAAATAATTTAATAATTAATGTAACAGCATTTATTTAACAAATAACAATATTTAGTAATCTTGCATCTATATATATATATATATATATATATATATACAATATAAATTAAACCCTGATTAGAAATAATTAATTAATTATTTAATTAAAATAAATTAACAAGCTATTCTTCAAATAAAAAAATAATTTTAAAAATTCCCTGAAAATTCTGGGGGGTTACACCATAGGCCCACTGTAACCGTACTCTTAAGGTATCGAAAGATACGCTTAACAGCAGACATGTGTGATTCTTTAGGATTAGCTTGATATCTAGCACACAGGCAAACGCTAAACATAATATCAGGACGACTAGCAGTTAAATAAAGTAGACTGCCTATCATACCTCGATACTTACGTTGATCCACAGGTTTGCCGCTTTCATCTGGTTCTAGTTTAGTTGTAATAGCCATTGGAGTGCTGATTGGTTTGACGTTGTCAAGGTCAAATATCTTCAGTATGTCCTTTGTATACTTTGACTGACAGATAAAAGTTCCATTTGATGTTTGTTTAACTTGCAGTCCAAGAAAGTAATTGAGCTTCCCCATCATGCTCATCTCAAACTCGATCTGCATACACTTGTCAAAATCTTCACAGAGAGTTTCATCAGTAGAACCAAATATAATATCATCAACGTTAATTTGCACTAAGAGAGTAGTGTCTTTGAAAGATTTTATGAAAAGTGTAGTGTCAATTTTCCCTTTTGAAAAACTTTTTTCAAGCAAGAAATTGTTTAGTCGTTCATACCAAGCTCTAGGGGCTTGTTTGAGGCCATATAACGCTTTCTTGAGCTTGAAAACATGGTCGAGAAATTTATAATTTTTAAAACCAGGGGGTTATTTTACATAAACTTTCTCCTTAATAAATCCATTCAAGAAAGCACTTTTAACATCCATTTGAAACAATTTGAAATTTTAAAAATTAACAAATATGCAAAGCATCCGAATGGATTCCAATCTCACAACAGGAGCATACGTCTCATCGTAGTCGATACCTTCCTCTTGGTTGTATTCTTGAGCTACTAGACGAGCTTTGTTGCGTGTAACTGAACCATCTTCATTTACTTTGTTTCGAAAAACCTATTTAGTACCAATAATCGAGTGATTTACCGGCCTAGGAACAAGTTCCCAAACTTGGCTCCTCTCGAATTGGTTGAGTTCTTCTTGCATGGCAGAAATCCAAAATTCATCATTAAAAGCTTCTACAATTTTTTTGGCTCAATTTATGAAATGAAGGCAGTACTTGCAATGGAGTCTCTTATTGATGATCTAGTACTTACTCTACGTGAAACCTCACCTATAACCAAATTTTCTGGATGTGACGGCTTGAAAGAGAATTTCTTTGGCAAGCCCTCCAGAGAATTGGTTTCAGTGGTGGTATTCATTGGAGTAGAAGTTGATGGATCAACATCATCATCAAGAGTAGCTGCTGCACTGTTATCCTCATCGAAAGTCACATTTGTAGACTCTTCCACAATTAATGAGCGTTTGTTGAACACTCTATATCCCTTACTCTTGGCCGCATAGCCAAGGAATATACTATCGTCAGCTTTGGCATCAAATTTGCCTAAGTTATCTTTGGTGTTAAGGATAAAACATCGACAATCAAAAACTCAAAAATATAAAACGTTTGGAGTTCTTCCAAACCAAAGCTCATAGGGTGTTTTTTCGTAATAGGACGAATAAGCACCCTATTTAAAATATGGCACGCTGTACTGACAGCTTCAGCCCAAAAATATTTCGGAAGAGAGAATTTATTTAACATGACTCTAGCCATATCGCCAAGAGTCGTATTCTTCCGCTCTACAACACCATTTTGTTGAGGAGTTCTTGGACAAGAAAACTCATGATTAAAACCATTTAAATCACAAAACTTTTTAAAATAAGTATTTTTGAATTCGCCTCCATGATCACTTCGGATTTGAGTAATCATGTAGCCTTTTTCATTTTGAATCTTTTTAGCAAATATTTTGAAAACTGAAATGACATCACTTTTATTTGTAAGAAAGAAAACCCAAGTAAATCTAGAAAAGTCATCTACTATAACAAAAGCGTAGAGTTTTCCACCAAGACTGGTTATTCTACTAGGGCCAAATAAATCCATATGAAGTAATTGCAAGGGTCTAGTAATACTTACAGAGTTTATGGAATGAAATGAGGACTTGATTGCCTTATTCAATTCACATTTGGTACATACCGTATCCTTTTTGAATGTGATGTCGGGCAAGCCTCTAACTAGCTTCTTAGTCGATAGCCTGGATATAGTATCTATATTGGCATGACCAAGACGCTAGTGCCACAGTAATCTTTCATCCTTGTGAGCATAGAGACATCTTCCTACACTGTTAGTATCTCTAGATAGATAAAAAATATAAATATTATCCTCTCTTATCCTTTCAAAAGCGATGTCTCCCGTTGACCTATCATAAATAAAGCATTTATTTTGTCCAAAGTTAATATCATATCCATGATCAGCAAGATGTCTTATGCTGAGCAGGTTATGCTTTAACTCGATCACTAGGCAGACATCCTTTATTACAGGAGAATGAGGATGACCTATAGTACCATTACCAATAATATACCCTTTTAGGTTGTTGCCGAAGGATACATACCCTTCCCTCTTCATCGATAGTGATGCGAAAAGATTTGCGTCTTCCGTCATATGTCGTGAGCATCCACTATCGAGAATCCACTTACTCTTAGTTGAGGAGGGAAGGTCCACCTACATCAAGAGTAGATGTGACCTTTGGTACCCAAGTTCTTGAGGGTCCTGAAAAGTTAGTTTTCGGCAACCATGCATATATGTTTCTATCTACTAATCTCCTAACTCTACATTGCGGTGAAATGTGTCCATGTAATCCACAATAAGTACAAATAGCATTTCTATTTATGTTAGAAGAATGTTGATGATGTCTATATGTAGAGTGGTGTGGAGTAGCATGGTGATGATGTTTATATGTAGAGTGGTGTGGAGTAGCATGATGATGATGTCTATATGTAGCATGGTAAGAATGATGTGGAGCATGATGATGTTTATATCCATAAGCAGTATGATGGTGATTTTGTTTATGTGCAACATAGTGATGATTGTATCTATGTATAGCATGGTGATTATGTGTCATATGAGAATTATTTCTACGTGCATGTGGTTTATGTGCTTTATGAAAGTGGGTGTACATGTAAGCATGATTACGTGCTACAGGTGGATGACGTGGTTGACTAGTATGAGTAGTGTCATGCTTCGTGTGTGTCTCATGTGATTGGGTTTGAGGTTGAGCAACCTGTTTTCCCTATCTAGTCTCTAGTTTCTTAGAGACAGCCTGCAGTTCACTAATTTTAGTATTCAAACCATAAATCTTAGTGATAGAGATCTTGTGTCTATCCTTTTCTTCAGAAAGCTCAGTGTTTAGTGCTGTGATCTCTTGTGTTTGTTTTTTAAGATGTGATTCGGCATCATGTAAGCTTAATTTAAGCTTAGACACCTTATTTTCGTGGGTGAAGTGTCTTTAAAATTATCAAGCAATGAAGAGAGTCTTTGAATCTCGACTTCATAAATTTTGATCTTCTCCTTGGCATGTTTATATTTACTAATGACTTTCTTGTGGTCATTGAGTAAATCATTGAATGCATCACCAAGTTCATCAAAAGTGAAATCATCGAGAGTTTCGCTAGTTACCTTGTCGGATGTAGCCATTAGGCAAACATTGACGGTGTCTTGAAGAGAGTCCTTTTCTTCCTCGGAGTCACTAGCTTCGCTTTCATGTCAAATACTTGTGTTGGCATATTTCTTTGAGGAAGCCTTCTTGTATGATTTCTTATATCGGTTGCTCTTCTTTATGAATGGACAGTCTTTTCGGACGTGTCCAGTCTTCTTGCAACCGTAGCATGTTGGCTCTTCTTCGTCATCTTCTTGTGGTTCCTTCTTTCTTCGATTGAAGCGAAGGAATTTCTTGAAGTTGCGGACAAGGAGAGCTTGATTTACATCTTTCGAGTTGTCGTCATCCGTTTCTTCAGGATCAGCCCTTCGTCGGTGAGCTTTAAGGGCAATCTCCTTTGCTTTAGGAGCAGGCGATCTTCAAAGTCTCTGAGGCCAAGCTCATGAGTCATCAGCTTTCCCATCAAAGTCTCCATGGACATAGTCGTGAGATCATTTCCTTCCATGATGGCTGTCACCTTAGGGTTCCAAATCTTTGGTAGCCCCCTAAGTATCTTGCAGATCTTCTCGTGATTTGTATATTATTTGTCGAGAGAAGACAAGGGGTTGATGATGTCGAGGAATCTTGTAATCATTTGTGTGATCGTCTCATTTGGCTTCATCTTGAAAGCCTCATATTCTTGAGTGAGACGACTTATTTTTGACTCCTTCACTTGAGTGGTTCCTTCATGCGTCACTTCTAGAAGTCTCCAAACTTCGTGAGTGGTGGTGCATTTTGAGACCCTGTTAAACTCATTCCTGTCTATAGCACAGAATAAAGCATTAATGGCTCTTGCGTCTAGACTCGCCTGTTTCTTCTCCTCGTCAGAATATTTGTCATGGGTTTTCTCAACGAGATCACCATTGACAACTATTCTGGCGGGCTTTTTGTAACCATCGGTGACAATGGTCCATAGGTCAAAGTCTAGCGACTTGAGATAAAAACTCATCCTTGTTTTCCAATAGGTGTAGTTAGTTCCATCAAATAGGGGAGGCCTATGAGTGGACTGCCCTTCACCGTGATTGGAAATCATGGATTGTGTGGTTGCCATGGATCAGCTCTAGGATGTTAGTCCTTGTTGAGAGAACAGAGCTCTGATACCAATTGAAGAACAAATAGGCAACTCTAGAGGGGGTGAATAGAGTTTCTGACAATAATGTCCGATTAAAAATTAAACTCTTTCACCAACAGTAAATAATCAGAGTAAATACGGAAATAGTAAAGATAAAGAAAGCATACACAAACACAACCGATTTTAACCTGGTTTCCCTCGTGGAGGACTAGTCCAGGCCTGAGAACTCTAGCTCAGGATTAAATCCACTATTTGTGAAATAGTAGTTACACCCCGTGCCTTTTCTTCAGAAGAGCACGTCAACTTCTTACAGAGATCGTAGTGGCGATGCTTGGAATTTTCCAAGCGACTTCTTGAACTCTTGCACAAACTCCTAACTAAAAAGTACTGAGCACTTTGAGGCTTAGGGAGCTTGTGGCTAGTAGATGAGAAGGGTATGGCTTGTATAAGGCTTTAGAGAGAAGAGAAGAGAAGATTGGATGAATGAAAATGAGAGAATTTATGGCCTATTTATAGGATACCATACAGGCAGAATTCGGCCAGAATTCTGGTTGGAATATACAAAAATTTGGCCGTTGGACAACTTGCATCCAGCCAACCCTACTCCTGTATTTTAGGAGACAGAGTTCGGCCCGAACTCTGTCTCTAGAGAACATAATAGGCCTAATGGGTAGATGGGCTTATTTGGATTTTTGTGGAGCTTTTGATTTGAGGTATGGGTATAGGTTAAGTCTCAGATTCTTAGCACAGCTCAGTTTACATAAGTCTAGACTCAATAAAATTGTAAAATACAGACTCAAAAAATGAAGCATTGCCGGTGCGAGCTGTCGTCTGGCTTATACTGAATTTAGTCTTCATGTGTCGTATTGAAATATTACAAGTATCATGTTTGTCAATTGTATCAATATTTGGTTGACTGTGATTTTGTGTCAATAATAAGTTGCATAGTTTGGATGTGAGTTGTCTTGAGTCTAAGTCAGAAAAGGCCGCTAGGCAAAGTCGGTCGAGTAACACTTAACCTACAAATCTTGATTGGGTCAGTTGATGATTTAGTAGCAAGGGCCGCGAGGTGGCGATATGATTGAGTCTCATTGAGCTACGAGGCACGGCCTCAACAAGGACTTATAGCACGGTCACAAGGGAATGGAGTCTTATCACGTAGTTGCGTCTCTGATTTTAAGCCGTAAGGCAAGCACGACTTGATAGGTTAACGTTATTAAGTTAATGTTGCATTACAAGCACGAAATGGTCTTGAGACACAAAATAGGCCAAGGCGTCTATCCTAAAATCGATTCTAAGAAAAGATTAGAAAGATAATCATAAAAGGGTCTATGTCACACATAAAGTAAATTAACGTGTTGGTTTTGTATGGGTGGGCGAGGAGCTCACTCCACCAGTACAGTTTAGTACTGACACCCACACAGATTTTATGTGCAGGCGCAGGTAGAAGCTTATGGTGCGGAGCTCGCTTGGATGCGTCGAGGCATGGAGTTCCTTGGCGATTCGAAGCGTACGATCGCGTGAAGTTAAGACTTATACGGGACATAATGTATGGACATCGCCTTCCGAAGCTTCCGCTGGCTCAAGCATTGTATCGAGAGATGAGAGAGAGCAGAGTGACTTGTAAAATGAGAGAAAATTGAGCACAAGAGACTTGTAATCATGGCCCTGCGCCTATTATAATCTAATTGTTTAATATCAATAAAGAGCTCTTTTGAATAACTTGTGTTTGCCTTTAAATTTCTGCTGCATGTTTCAATATTTCTGCTTGGGACTTCTATGCGACGACCCCGTCGCAGCCGATGTAATCGGCCGTTATGAAACTGCCGTGCACGAGCGCATTCTAGCTTCGTGCGGTATCACTCCTTAGTGAGGACAATCGCTCCTACGGGAGTGGGACGTGACATAATGGTATCAGAGCACGGCTTTACGTCCTTGGACTTCACGTCGAATTTCTCATTTTTGAAAGCTTGTTCGTGGATAAAGAAGTGTACTCTCTCTCAAATGTTCCTCAGCATGTCCATACAATAAGTCTAAATATTTTCAAAAGCTCGTACAAGCATTCAATCGAACGCATCGGTAGGCCATCGTCGAACTCATCGATGGGCCTTTGTACCGAACGGTGTCAACTTGACTTGATAAGAAAACACGTACTAAGTTAACATGCCACACATGTGCCCATATAGTCCTACGTCGACATTAGCAAGTGAGCATGCAAACTCGAATATAGTCCACACGTGATAGCTATGCACACGGCCTTTTGGCTAAGTTGTGTCGTGCGTCACGCATCTCGACTTTATGGTGCAAACGAGTCGCGAGCAATATTAAGTATCGCTCGGTCGGGAACGGAGATACACTTAGAGTGTATATCGATAGGAACGCTATCGAACTAACGCTTAGGCGTACACAAAAGACTGGATTTGGATTTCGAGGAATACGGCGAACGACTTAGTAAGTCGACACAACGTGAGCGATTACACTAGGGATTCGTCGAACGAATCTAAAAGATGTCTTAGCGAATGATGCGATTGTGATTGAGGACTAGATCAGATGGCTCAAATCCGAGTGGTGTATGGTTTGTCTTGGAAATAATTCGAGCAAAAATCGAGGATTACGAGTAGCAACGAGTATGTCGGCAAGGCAATGCGATCGCGCAAAGCCTTAGAATATGTCACGCTTAGTTGGTCGTGACTTTGAATGTCTTGAACGAGATGTTGTTCGGATAACTTGTGAATGGGCAATGCGAGTTAGAAAGCGATTCGAATACGATGAATAAAATTGTATATCTTGATCGAGGAAATCTAGTAAATCACACGTGCGATTTCGGATTGAGTCAAATGAAATGTGACTTGAGTTTTGGACAACCATATTGAAACTAGCTTGAGGAATAGCGATCGAACTTGATCTTGAATATCGAGGAATTGTGGTATATCCAGTTCGGACAATAGCATCAGTCGTACGACTCGAAATTGGTTGCAAAGGAAGATCGTCAGGTTACGCATATCGTCGATGGTATTGAGGCGTATCAAAGATCGATATGCGATAACTCGGGAGTACTCTGACTCAGCGAACGACGATCGTGCAAATATTATTGTTCCGATGGATGCTATACTCGGGATATTGAAATGTGTCGAGGAAAAGATAAACTTGGCTCGAGGATTTTCTAGTTGAACGAATGACGGTCAGACTATCGAACCGAGATTTTGGCTTGGATGAAAAAATACAAGTGTTTGGATTTGCTTCATTGACAACCACAACGGTGACGTCTTTGTCTTATACGAGCGCAACTCCAGCCTCGTACATGTATCGTACCGATTAGGGTGATCACTCCGCGTGAGCGCTGGTATGGTGATTCATACAGCGGGGGTGATTAAACTAGCATAGCAATTAGTGTGCTTCGACTTGTAGTTTGATGCGAAGGCGGACTCGAGAATGACTTAGCATGCATGACGGTCGAATTTGAGGATTGCGTAGGTCCAATCCGCGTATCGAGAATGAATTAGTCTAGAAGTAAGCAAGAGTTACGCTCCGATGAGAATAATTATTCCGCAGGAGCGTTGCATGGTGATTCATGAACCACAGTAGATAATCGAACTCGTGTGAGATTGGGGCACGACATATTATCAAAGCTAGACGACCTCGTGATCGAATATATGAATTTGTTAGAATTGGCAATTTGAATGGATTCGAATACGCGCAACGAATGTATTGATGCGAATAGGTGATCGTGCTCGATGTTTAGAAATCTGAGTGACGCGAGCTTGGGTAGAAAATCTTGTACTATCAACTTTGGTTTGACCCTAGAATTGGGGTCAGTGTTGGCATTATTGTTTGGGAACTATGATTCCAATCCTGACATTGACTTAGCCTTGAGAAGTGGCCTAACGGTTAGGCGAGACGCCCTATTTCAAGAAGTTAGCAATCGAAAGATTGATCTTGGGGATTGGCATGGATGGATAGTGTGAATCACGGAAATAGGAATACCTCTCACGAGATTCAGCTGATATGCATATATTTCAGGGACGCCTGAGTATGTACACGATGCGACTCGAGTGAGAATGACGAATTCTTTATCATGCGGCTTGGCTGAATGCATGTATTTTTGGGACGCCTGGAATGCGTGCATGATCCAACCAAGTGATACGTTGAATTGAAATAAGACTTAGGGAATAGAAGAGTGTCGAGGATTTGAGATCGTATAAAAAGAAAAGAATGATAGTAGTACGAGCGTGGCTCCAAATCGAAGAAATGCATAGGCGCAATGTGTACGATAAACTATGGCGTGTCCCGTACGACTGTTATAGTTCCGTGTCTAGGCTCGATTAAGTCTTGGCCATAGAAATGGTAGGATGGCTTGCCTTCAGGAAAGTCTCGATGATGAAACTTGTTCTGAGTGTTGTATATTGTAGTGACCCATCCCACAAAGTTAAACGGAGGAATCGAAATGCCGACGGCGTTCGGACTTAGCCTTGCAACGGCTGCTCAAAGGCTCGTTCGGTCGAGGCAACTTCTCGCTCAGGTGGGGTAGTTTCGGTGAACTTGTCTCATCTTAGCCTTCACATAATAAATTGTATGTTTTCAACTCGCTCAAGTAGGCTTGATAGTAAAAGAGACGAATCCACATAGCTAAAGGAAATAATCCCGACAGGTCAAATTGAGTTAGAATATGGAAAGGTCCGACGGTCGACTTAGAGTTGGTGCACGGCGTGCTTTAAAAAATGGCACTCGTTCCTTCGTCCTGTGGCTTGGGAGAAGGAAAAGTTGGTATTCGCCACAAGCTAAGAGTTAGCCAAATTCATAGGCATCGCCCGCATAAATGCTTCATAAAGCATGCACGGTCTCTTCGCCCAAGGCGTAGCATAGCCTCTGCTCGCCGATGGGTCAAGTTGTGTTGCACGGCTTGTGGCATAAGTCTAGATACCCCAAATAACTTGGTTGTTCAAAGTCGAACGCATGCACGGCACGTTCCTACGACACAAGGCTTGACGTAGCCTTTGCTCGCTAAGTTGTTACAAAGTAAGTTAGACAAGTTACGTTAAGCTATCAGGAGTAGTAGCAGGCACGGTCCTATGAGTTCTACGGCTGGGTATAACCACATAGTCTCATGATCGTAAGGCCCTTCATATAGAGTATGACTTGGGCGGTGGTGTCACATAGTGTTTCAAGTTAGTTTAAGACATGATGTCACGGACTTAGTGTTTTAAGGCACGGGCCACGGTTGATTCATTGAGTTTTGAAAGTGTTTCAATAGTTGTTCTTGAGTTGAGTGAAATGACAGGGTAAGAAAGAAGAATGCTCACGACTGGGTCATCGAGGCAAGAAAGAAGAATGTTCGTGACTGGATCGCCGAGGCAAGGTCTCAGATGTAAGAAGTGTTGAACTTAGCCTTGAAAGAGATGGTAACACTAGAAGTAGATTAACTGTGTGAGACATCAGTTCAGGTCGAGTCTTGCATGGTCATTGGACAACTTGTACAAGGTGGAAGTCTTCTCGAGTGATCGCCGGAGCGTCGGGATTATATCGGCTCGGGGGAAGCGAGTTGGCTCAAAAGAAGGATGTTGGATAACCGTATGGGAGATTCGGCACTTCCGGGGCTAGCTACCCGTGGAAGGGCGGACAGAATCCCCTGAGCCAAGTCCACTTTAGCGCTGGGCGCTAGTGACTAGTTCATATAGATGAGTCAGCATGAACGGCGATCCGCATAAATGCCTTTGGATTGAGTCAAGTATTGAGTGTAGTATATCAAGGAAGTCGAGTTGAATGTGTGAGTATAGTTGGAACACAAAATATTGGGCCTAAGATTTGGTTGCAACGTAGGTGACGTGCTTCGGCACGAAATGTGGCGTCGAGTCTTATGTTGTCGACATATAAGTTGCATAGTTTGGATGTGAGTTGTCTTGAGTCTAAGTCAGGAAAGGCCGCAAGGCAAAGTCAGTCGAGTGACACTTAACCCACAAATCTTGATTGGGTCAGTTGATGATTTAGTAGCAAGGGCCACGAGGTGGCGATATGATTGAGTCTCATTGAGTTACGAGGCACGGCCTCAACAAGGACTTATAGCACGGTCACACGGGAATGGAGTAGTACCACGTAGTTGCATCTCTGATTTTAAGCCGTAAGGCAAGCACGACTTGAAAAGGTTAACGTTGTTGAGTTAATGTTGCGTTGCAAGCACGAAATGGTCTTGAGACACAAAATAGGCCAAAACGTCTGTCCTAAAACCGATCCTAAGGAAAGAGTAGAAAGACAATCATAAAAGGGTCTATGTCACACACAAAGTAAATTAACGTATTGGTTTTGTATGGGTGGGCGAGGAGCTCACTCCACCAGTACAGTTGAGTACTGACACCCACACAGTCATGTGCAGACGCAGGTAGAAGCTCGTGGTGCGGAGCTCGCTTGGATGCGTCGAGGCATAGAGTTCCTTGGCGATTCGAAGCATGCGACCGCATGGAGTCAAGACTTATACGGGACATAATGTATGGACATCGCCTTCCGTAGCTTCCGCTGGCTCAAGCATTGTATCGAGAGATGAGAGAGAGAGCAGAGTAACTTGTAAAATGAGAGAAAAGTGAGCACAAGGGACTTGTAATCATGGCCCTGCGCCTATTGTAATCTAATTGTTCAATATCAATAAAGAGCTCTTTTGAATAACTTGTGTTTGCCTTAAAATTTCTGCTGCATGTTTTAATATTTCTGCTTGGGACTTCTATGCGACAACCCCGTCGCAGCCGATGTAATCGGCCGTTATGAAACTGTATTGTACGAGCGCAATCTGTCACTATCACATTTTTGACTTAAGCGTATTTTGGTCATTTTGACTTTTTGGTGTTTTTGAATTTTTATTAATTAAATATGTGCTAATTGTTGGTTTGAGGATTGACCTAGAAGCTTAGCCTAATCTAAATTAGCCTTGAATGATTAGGTTAACTAGTCATGAGATGATTCCTAACATCCAGATATTATAGGAAGATATTTTACTCAAAGATATTTATGAAAAATTAGCCTATGACATTTGAACCAATAGGAATGCCTAGAATTTGTTGGACAATCCTTAGCCACTCATCAAGACCTAAAAACCTAGCCCTAATAAATCTATGGCAGCCATTAAACACCCCCTCCCCCTTCCTATAAAACAATCCTATTAAAAACTTTAGCCTCTCTTTACACCCCTTTAGAACCCTAATAGTTCTTCACAATTTTTCCTTCCCTAATATCCAAATCAAGCCAAATTGATTCAAATCAATTGCAACATCACCCTCTACAGTAGTAGAGGCTAGTTGGGGCTTGCTAGCTAGGGTTTGAAGTGCTTGGGTGGATTGAAGTTCAAGAAGAACCCTCAACCTCACATCCTTTTCATTGAGATTCAATCTCAATAGGTAAACCCCATGAAACCCTAGTAAATTGTGTTTTATTTTCATAAATACATGCATATAGGTATACCCTAGCTGTAGGAATAGTTTGGTGCTAGGTAGTGTCAATTTCGTGTCCGTATCGGACACGTATCAGTAAAATTAAGAAGGTGTTCGACGAAATGCTTGTGAGAATAAAATGTTTTTAATTTCAAAAACTAATTGATAGGAAAATTAGATCTTTAATTGCTGATCACGAATCACTAACACTGAGCTGGATTCTGTGTCGTGTTCGTGTCTAAATAGGACACGCACGCACTGCACGAGATCTCGTGCACTGTCCTGCTACTGCACACGACACTATTGGACACGAAACTTAGGGTGAAGGTCGGGGCAATGACTTACACCGTGTCCACAAAATTTGGGGTAGTGTCGTGTCATGTCGAGGGAGAGAACACGCGCGTACTGTTCCTGTACAGACTGTGCACAGGCAGAAATCCCCCACTGATACGCGTGTCGTGTCGAGTGTAGACACCACGTGGACTCGTGTCAGGGAGTTGAAACCCTAGCCCTAGTCCCCCTTGACCTCTGTGCATGAGCATGTGGAGCCTAGTGCTTTGTGTCGTGTCCTAAATTGAATGGCATGGCAGCACGATGATTATTTCACACTATTTTACTGATATATTGGTGTTGGTTAAATTGACACAGTTGGACACGTTTTGAGACACGAGTGGACACGAGTGATACCCCTTAGACCCAGGACACATGGGTATCACACTGGTACACTTGTTTGTAAAATTTAAATGGTTAGATTGGGTTTTCGAATGGATAAAAATTCATGTTTCAGTGTTCAATATCAGTTGGATTTTTCTGTTGAACTGTCAGGTTAAGACCTTACCTGAGATTTAATGTTAATTAGTTTAGAAGCTTTATGTATATGTAAGCATGTCTGTTTGTTGAAGTCTATGATTTGATTTTGGTTTAGAATGGGAATACAGTTCATATATCAGTCGAATTCAGTTTATATATACATGTTAGTTCAGTTGAGTTTTTAAAACTGAAATGAGATTCAATATTTTAAATATTAAATGACATGCATATGTGAATGTTGGATTGGTTACTGTAAATCAATAAACTGAGAATTCCTGAGAACACTTTTTCATTTCACTGTTTGAATAAAACTGGAAAACTGAGATTTAGTTGTGGTGTGTAACCTGAGATTTAGTATAGGTTAAATACTTTGTTTCCCTTTTCCCTTCAACTGAGTTCATGAATTTGGTAGATAGGTTTAAATGATTTTACATGACTGATCATAGGAATGAACTGGTTACATAAAACCTGATATTGGTATCTTTCAAATGAAAACATGTTAACTGTTATTGGGATATTGAAATTAGTTTAAGTTTTTCAACTGGTTGTTATATGTACATAAAATCTGAGATTGATACTTGGATTCAAATTGGTTTTGAAATTCTTTTAAACTGTCACATGTTAGTTAACCCTGGAAACCAGTACTGTAATGTGGTATACCTTTCACTAATTCCTATTTCAAATAATTGACAATGGTACCATGCATAAAACCTGAGAATTGGGTTGGAGACTGAAAACTGGGTTTTAAAATGAACTGAAAACCTGAGCTTGGGAGGGGTTTGATTCTTAATTCCAGTTTGTGTATTGGGTTTGAACTTGATTTGGGGTTATATACTTGCGTAATGATTTGGGTCCTTGTCAAATAAAACTGAGAAATTGTAATGAGTTAACAGTCCTACAAATCTAAGTTTTAGTTGTAGTGAAAACTGAGATTAGCAACATATAAAACTGGGATTTCATTGTGGAACAAAACTGAGATAGTAGTTAGGATTTTAACTTGAAATGTAAACAATGGTCATGAATTGATTCCTATTCCTATGTTTAAACAAACCTGAGAACTGAACCTTTACACCCTTGTGTGATGTACACACTAATGCCTCCCTGTACACTCAAATGACACACATCCCTCACTCACTCACACATGGATAACTGGAACCCCTATTTCCTAAGGACACATGACCCTCACACATTGGTTTTTCACACACACCTATAGCTACTTTCCTGTCACAAGACTTCACCCTCACACACCCATCTATGTTACCCTTAACCCCCTCTCTATTTCTCTATGTATAAATATATGTAAATATATATGTATGTATGCATATATGAATATATGTAAATATGTATATATATAGAAATGATATTGATATTGATATGTGATATTGATATATGATATTGATATTGATATATGGTTTGGCATAGGCTTGGTATATGCTTGGCTTGGTGTTGACCTAGATTGGACTAGTAGACCTAGGTTGGCTTCATGTTGACTGAAGTTGACCAGGGTTGACTTTAGTCTAGAATTGACCTAGACATCATGTAGATGCATTGTAGTAGTCTATTTCTCTATTTTAGACATGTTGTAACTTGTGTTGCTCTGATTAGGAGACAAACACCTCTCCTCAGGCAGCACACCCTCTTCGGACATTCAGTTATCAAGCGAGTATATTCTCTGACCGTTTCATACTTGCTAGAACTTATATTCCTGCTCTAGATTTACTTTACTTGCATGATGTCACGTTGGTAACACGGATTGGTACTATATGGATCCCTTCATGAGATGTTATCCCCCTCAAGAGCATCAGGTACTTCATATCTGTGCGTATCACTTGCATCATGTATTATCATGCTTCACTATTCATGCTCGCTCTATATTCATGTACTCTCATGTTCGCAGAGTCCCCCATGAATCAATTTCACGTGTGCTCTCATCACGGAGACAGTGAAATCTTGAACCTTAATATAACATGTCTGGATCCTTGTGTATTGGTTGGGGCTGGGGGAGTAAAAATAGCATGTGAATAATTCCAAATAATATAATCTTGAACCACCTCTCATGAATCACCTCTACCTGTTCACATGTCTAGTTTGTACTCTGATTCACTAGTCACTGATAGTTCTCTACCTATAGTAGATATTTCTATTACAGTTATCTCTTTTACTTCATGTACTTTCCTTCAGTTATTCACATATCGTACTCTATTGCATGTTTACTATCTTCTAACATGATATGAACTGCGTGAGATGTATTGTGCTCGTTCCTGTTCTGACTGGACCTGTTGAAATTATTACAGAGGATGAGGAGGATGCTGGTGTGGACACCTATTACGGTGCTACCTTAGATGAGTGCCTGGACCTGGACCAGCAGCAGGTCCCACTAGCTGTGGATGACACGCCCTTAGACTAGGATGTTTATTTATAGTATTCTATGGATGATTGTACTTATTGGTACTTGGGTTCTGGGATTTTGTATTATCTTAGGCACTTAGACTCTCTGATGTACTTGGGATTTCTATTTTATTTCAGCAGTTCTTTTATCTATCTACCTGCTATCTTATCATCTGTCTTAGTTGTGATTGAGTTACTTCTGCTATGTTACCCCCATTGGGGGAGTATGAACTGTTCAAGTTTTATATTGTTAGATGTTGTGACCTAGGACAGCGTTCTACTGCCGACACTGTGGTGTAGGCTGGACGTACCCACGTCTCGTGCCCGAACTCTAGGGTGCGGGTCGTGACATGTTTTTAGTGGTGGCCCATGCAGGTCTAGAATAGAAGTGTAGTGGTATTCGAGTTAGAGTATCACTACAGCCTGCAGTAGGAAATAGGACATTAATTTTAAGGTACTCGATCACATTAGGAAAAAAATTCTTTTATTGCCATCTAAATCCTTATTTTCAGCTGATCATTTGAATTTTAATTGTCCGTCTTTGTTATATCGCTTCTTTCTCAGAAATTGATACTCTTGTTTGTCTATCTTCAGGATGGTAAAGACTCGATCGCAGCGTACCATTCATGAGGATGCTATGGAGGGGACTGCTACTTCCCGACCAGTACAGCGGGGCCAGGGGACTGCAGCTCCTGCCACCTTTGCTCGTATTGAGACCCCGGCAGCAGCAGCAGGAGGTATGCTTCCACCGGCTGGGAGGCAGTACCCAGTCATTCCAGAGGATCCCTTCCAGCAGCCACCTGCAGGGACAGTAGATGCAGTACAGCTGCTAGCTTTCTTTCGGCAGTACATGGAGGGTCAGCAGACCCAGCAGCAGAGGCACACGGCAGAGCTCAGCAAAGGCATTGAGCTGGCAGTGACGGCAGTAGAGAGAGTCGTGGCTCAGCCAGCAGCAGTCCAGCAGCCGCACCAGCCACGGAAGAAGAGCATCCAGGACTTCCAGAAAATGCATCCGAGAGACTTCCGAGGGACAGAGGGGATCCTGTATGCCGATGAGTGGATCGAGCATATGGAGGAGATCTTCAGGCTGGCTGAGATTTCGACAAAGCTTCAGATAGAGGCAGCGGCCAGTATGATGCAGGATCTGGCCCATACATGGTACCAGACCGACCCGAGGGTTGGCACATCAGGACAGACTTGGGCAGCATTCAAGAAGCTGTTCAAGGAGAAGTTCTTTCCAGATGCAGCACTGGAAGCCCTCGAGACCCAGTTCGAGGCCCTGGTTCAGGGGAGCCAGTCCGTGGAGGAGAACGCAGGAGAGTTCTGCCGCCTGAGCAGATTTATGGAGGACCTGTCGGAGACGACGAAGGCCCGGAGGTTCCGGAAGGGCTTGGTAAAGAAGGTCAAGTCCTACACCAAGAACGCCCGTAGCGCTACATTTGAGAAGATCCTAGTGGACGCACTAGCTGCAGAGGATGATCTTGAGCTTAGGCTCAAGAGGGGGCGAGACTCCCAGGGAGGCAACAGTAGCGGAGGACCGGCCAAGAGGCCGCACTTTCAGCAGCACCACCACCAGCAGCAGAGGTTCCAGCCGCAACAGTTTCAGCAGCCGAGGCATCAGCCAGTACAGTATCAGCAGCAGAGGGTGCAGCAGCAGGCTCAGGGACAGTAGTCCACCAGTTGTCCCTACTGCAAGAAGCTAGGGCATGGGTAGACTGAGTGCAGAAGGAGACTGGGGAAGTGTCTTCTTTGCGGATCGTCAGAGCATCAGATGAAGGACTGTTCCCTCTCTACAGGCAGAGCAGCTCAGGGAGCCGGAGCCAAGGCTCCAGTAGGCCAGCCGAGGGGACCAGCCCTGCAGACACAGCAGCAGAGGTTTGGCCAGCACCAGCAGCAGGCCAGAGGAGGCCAGCTGGGGCGAGCTTTTGCCATGGCAGCTGAGGATGCAGAGGCGATAGAAGAGCTGATTGTAGGTTCGGTTCTTCTTGACTCGAGTCCAGATTTTGCATTATTCGATTCTGGTGCTTCGCATAGTTTTATATCAGTATCTTTTGCGATTAGACACGGTATCATAGCTGAATCATTGCCTAGGACTTACAAGATCACGACTGGGGGTGGCATTATCCTCGTACGTGATGTTTGTAAGAGTCGGAGAGTTGTTTTGGAAGGCCGTGAGTTGGAGGTGAGCTTGCTCGTAATGCCATTGTCGAACTATGATATAGTACTTGGCATGGATTGGTTGAGCAGGCACTACGCCAGCATTGATTACAGAGGGGGTAGAGTTATCTTCAGAGAGCTGGGGGAGCCAGAGTTCGAGTACTCCAGACGTCAGGCGGAGCAGAGCAACGGATTTTTCTGTAGAGTCTCGATTGAGGAGCAGACGATTCCATACCCCTTGATAGCAGAGTATGTGGATGTTTTTCCAGAGGAGTTGCCGGGATTGCCACCAGACAGAGACATAGAGTTCTCGATAGACTTAGTTCCAGGAGCGGAACCCATCTCTCAGCATGTCTATCGGGTAAACAACAGCGAGCTGGTGGAGCTGAAGAAGCAAGTGGATGAGCTGCAGGACAAGGGCTTCATCCTCTCGAGTTCGTCGCCATGGGGTGCACCAGTGTTGTTTGTGTCGAAGAAGGATGGGTCAATACGGATGTGTATTGACTACAGGGCACTCAACAACCTCACGATCAAGAACATATACCCACTGCCGCGGATCGATGATCTCTTTGATCAGTTGAGCGGAGCTCGGGTATTTTCCAAGATTGATCTGAGGTCGAGATATCACCAGGTAAAGGTAAAAGGGGATGATGTTCCCAAGACCACTTTCAGGACGCGGTACGGACAGTTTGAGTTTTTGGTTATGCCGTTTGGGCTAACCAATGTACCAGCAGTGTTTATGAACCTTATGAACAAGGTGTTCCACTAGTATCTGGATCAGTTTGTGGTGGTGTTCATAGACGACATCCTGATATATTCCAAGACTGAGGAGGAGCACGAGGAGCATCTACGGATAGTGCTGGAGATTCTCAAGAGGGAGCAGCTTTATGGAAAATTCCCCAAGTGTGTATTTTTCTTAGACCGGGTGGACTTCTTGGGGCACGTAGTGACTGGAGATGGTATCTCAGTTGACCCCAAGAAGATTGTAGCAGTTGAGGCATGGGCAACGCCGACATCAGTTGCAGAGATCAGGAGCTTCCTGGGGCTGGCAGGATATTATCAGAGATTTGTGCAGGATTTCTCCTGGGTTGCAGAGCCGTTGACGTGGTTGACCCGGAAGGATGTTGAGTATGTTTGGTCAGAGGAGTATCAGGCAGATTTTGATGAGTTGAAGAAGCGGCTTACGACAGCTCCGATTCTGACATTGCCTTCAGGATCAGGTGGTTTCACTATTTATAGTGACGCTTCAGGAAAGGGGCTGGGTTGCGTCTTGCAGCAGCATGGAAAGGTGATTGCCTATGCTTCCAGGCAATTACGTCCCCATGAGAAGAATTATCCTACCCATGACCTGGAGCTGGCAGCGGTGATATTTGCTTTGAAGTTGTGGAAGCATTATCTGTATGGGGAGAGGGTGGAGATCTTTACAGATCACAAGAGCCTAAAGTATGTGTTCACTCAGAAGGAGTTGAACATGAGGCAGCGCAGATGGTTGGAGTTGATGAAGGACTTCGACATTGCACTGCAGTATCATCCAGGGAAGGCCAACGTGGTTGTCGATGCCTTGAGTAGGTATCCGACAGCCATGTGTTTGACCATGGATCGGTATTTTCTTGCAGACTTGGAGAGCCTTGGGATTGAGGTGATCGTGCCCGGAGTGCAGATGCAGATGTGGGGCATGCAGATTCAGTCGAACTTGGTGGAAAGGATCAAGTCGGCACAGTTTGAGAATGTTGCTCTGCGGTGTCTCCAAGAGCAGGTTCGAGCAGGATTGCTGGAGGGCGAGTTTTCTCTTGCAGATGATGGTGCCTTGAGGTACGGTTCCAGATTATGTGTGCCCAGCGGAGAGCTCAGGGAGCAGGTTATGCAGGAGGCCCACAGATCTCAGTACTCTATACACCCTGGTGCCAACAAGATGTACCGAGATCTGAGAGAGCAGGTTTGGTGGTCCGGGATGAAGCGAGAGGTGGCTCGCTTCGTAGCTAGGTGCTTGATCTGTCAGCAGGTCAAGGCGGAGAGGTAGAGGCCCGGTGGATTATTGCAGCCGCTGCCCATTCCCGAGTGGAAATGAGAGCATATCACTATTGACTTCGTATCAGGATTGCCGTGTATGCTAGGAGGAAAAGATGCGATTTGGGTTATCGTTGACAGGTTGACCAAATCGGCCCACTTCTTGCCATTCAAGGTGGGTACGTCTACAGAGAGGCTTACGGAGATGTATATGCGGCAGATAGTCAGGATTCATGGAGTTCCGGTCAGCATTGTCTCAGATTGGAATAGTCGCTTTACTTTCCATTTCTGGAGGAGTCTACAGACTAGTTTGGACACTCAGGTCAAGTTTAGTACCGCATACCACCCCCAGACGGACGGACAGTCAGAGAGGACTATTCAGACACTTGAGGATATGCGGCGGACATACGTCTTGGACTTTGGAGGCTCCTGGGAGGATTATCTTCATTTGGTGGAGTTTGCTTACAACAACAGCTTCCAGGCCAGCATTGAGATGTCACCTTTCGAGGCTCTGTACGGACGTAGGTGCCGTACACCCTTATCTTGGGATGATGTTGGTGAGTGAGCTTTACTGGGGCCAGAGATGGTTGTTGACGCAACCGAGAAGGTAAAGCTCATCCGGGACAGACTTCGCGTGGCGCAGGACAGACATCGGCATTGGGCCGATAGCCACCGGAGGCCCTTGGAGTTTGAGGTACAGATTAGAGTAGGATTAGATTAGGTTTGATTGTTTGTGTTTTATTGATCATGTTTGTTTATCATAGTTAATTTGAGACCTTGCTTGTGTTTAGGTCGGAGACGTGGTTTTTCTACGGATATCTCCGACTCGTGGTACCATACGTTTTGGTGGAGGTGGGAAGCTTAGCCCGCGCTTCATTGGCCCTTTCGTTATCAGCGGGAGAGTCGGCGACGTGGCTTACAGGCTAGACTTGCCACCTGCACTTGTGGGAGTCCACAACGTATTCTACGTATCACAGTTGAGACGGTACGTGGCTGACCCTAGCCATGTGCTTGATCATTCAGAGATTGAGGTCGGACCTACTCTTAGCTATTCAGAGCAGCCTGTGGAGATTCTGGATCGACGAGAGAAGGTGCTGAGGAACCAGATGATACCTTTGGTTCGCGTCGCATGGAGGCATCATTCTCTAGGAGAGTCTACCTGGGAACGGGAGGATGAGATGCGCGAGCGATACCCTTATCTATTTGGACCCTGAGGTATGATTTTCTATCCTTCTCACCAGTTAGTTTTCGCCTTTCAATTTCGAGGACGAAATTCTTTTAAGGAGGGTGGACTTGTTACTACCACATTTTTGACTTAAGGGTATTTTGGTCATTTTGACTTTTTGGTGTTTTTGAATTTTTATTAATTAAATATGTGCTAATTGTTGGTTTGAGGATTGACCTAGAAGCTTAGCCTAATCTAAATTAGCCTTGAATGATTAGGTTAACTAGTCATGAGATGATTCCTAATATCTAGATATTATAGGAAGATATTTTACTCTAAGATATTTATGAAAAATTAGCCTATGACATTTGAACCAATAGGAATGCCTAGAATTTGTTGGACAATCCTTAGCCACTCATCAAGACCTAAAAACCTAGCCCTAATAAATCTATGGCAGCCATTAAACACCCCTCCCCCTTCCTATAAAACAATCCAATTAAAAACTTTAGCCTCTCTTTACACCCCTTTAGAACCCTAATAGTTCTTCACAATTTTTCCTTCCCTAATATCCAAATCAAGCCCAAATTGATTCAAATCAATTGCAATATCATCCTCTACAGTAGTGGAGACTAGTTGGGGCTTGCTAGCTAGGGTTTGAAGTGCTTGGGTGGATTGAAGTTCAAGAAGAACCCTCAACCTCACATCATTTTCATTGAGATTCGATCTCAATAGGTAAACCCCATGAAACCCTAGTAAATTGTGTTTTATTTTCATAAATGCATGCATATAGGTATACCCTAGCTGTAGGAATAGTTTGGTGCTAGGTAGTGTCGATTTCGTGTCCGTATCGGATACGTATCAGTAAAATTAAGAAGGTGTTCGACGAAATGCTTGTGAGAATAAAATGTTTTTAATTTCAAAAACTAATTGACAGAAAAATTAGATCTTTAATTGCTGATCACGAATCACTAACACTGAGCTGGATTCTGTGTCGTGTCCGTGTCTAAATAGGACACGCACGCACTGCACGAGATCTCGTGCACTGTCCTGCTACTGGACACGTCGTGTACGCTGCACACGACACTATTGGACACAAAACTTAGTGTGAAGGTCGGGGCAATGACTTACACCGTGCCCACAAAATTTGGGGTGGTGTCGTGTCGTGTCGAGGAAGAGAACACGCGCGCACTGTTCCTGCACAGACTGTGCACAGGCGGAAATCCCCCACTGATACGCGTGTCGTGTCGAGTGTAGATACCACGTGGACTCGTGTTAGGGAGTTGAAACCCTAGCCCTAGTCCCCCTTGACCTCTGTGCATGAGCACGTGGAGCCTAGTGCTTTATGTCGTGTCCTAAATTGAATGGCATGGCAGCACGATGATTATTTCATACTGTTTTACTGATACATTGGTGTTGGTTAAATTGACACAGTTGGACACGTTTTGAGACACGAGTGGACACGAGTGATACCCCTTAGACCCAGGACACATGGGTATCACACTGGTACACCTGTTTGTAAAATTTAAATGGTTAGATTGGGTTTTCGAATGGATAAAAATTCATGTTTCAGTGTTCAATATCAGTTGGATTTTTCTGTTGAACTGTCAGGTTAAGACCTTACCTGAGATTTAATGTTAATTAGTTTAGAAGCTTTATGTATATGTATGCATGTCTGTTTGTTGAAGTCTATGATTTGATTTTGGTTTAGAATGGGAATACAGTTCATATATCAGTCGAATTCAGTTTATATATACATATTAGTTCAGTTGAGTTTTTAAAACTGAAATGAGATTCAATGTTTTAAATATTAAATGACATGCATATGTGAATGTTGGATTGGTTACTGTTGTAAAACCCCTAAATTTCTACTATTTTTTTATTTAATTATTTGTACAGATTTAAAATTTTTGTATTGTTCGTCGCGTAGTCGTATTGTATGTCGTGCACGGAATTTATTTTTCGTTTTGCTCGACGAGTGCGAATATGTGCGAGCGTACATATTTTTAGAAAAATATTTTTATTTATATAATAATTATTTTAACTATCGTACCAAAGTTTCCAAGTTGGTATTTATTTATGGTATTTATAAAAGTCTTTCGTTTATGGCAGTTATTTAGAATAAATAATATTTTTAGTGCGTGCACACATTTCATAAAAATTTTGCTAGTTGATTGTAAATAAAAATATAATTTTTGAAATTTATTTATAATAATATTTTATTATTCAAAAAGATATTTATAAATATTATTATTTTCAAAATTATTATTATTAATATTATTGGAAAAATATATTTCAAAATTTTTGTAGAGATTTAATTCTTGATTGAATCTATGATTTATTTAAATAAGTATCTATATTTGGAAATTGGTTTATCTTAATTGTTTTTAAAATAAAGGATAGGATTTTGATTAGATTTAATTGGATTTGGATTTGGATTTGATTTGGATTGATTGCTTTTAAATTTAATTTGGAACTATCTGTTATTGGGTTTAAACTATTCCTAATCCTATCCGAAGTGGGAATTCCCACATCCTATAAATATAGGCAGGTACTCCTCCACATTATTCATCCTCAAATCCTACCCACAAATAATTCTCCAACGTGTCGTGTACCGTGTCAGTGTCCATCCAGATTCTTATTCCATTATTACATATACAAATATCAATCCTTGTCCGACAATCCCGGACTCATCTCCCCATCCCTACCGTGTCGGACACTCCTCGACACGGTATCCTAACCTAACCAACCACAGCCCCTATCCTGACTCCGCCCCGTCAACCCCGCTCCCTGTCTCCAACACATCACCACTATTACCGGTCCCTGTCCCAGCCGGCCATCCCCTCAGCCGTCGTCCAACCTATCCCACCGGTTCCCGATCACCTGGTCCCCTCTGTCACCACTGTCCGGCCACCCTCATCTACCACCTCGCAGTCCGACACCGTCCCCTATACAACCCCTCGTAGCCGTCCAGCCCAACTACCACACCACCGTCACCGGCGCAACCCCGCGGCGACCCGAGGAAACCACAGCAAATAGAAAGAAAAGTAAAAAACACTAACCCTAACCTCACCTGAGTCGACCGCCGCCCTGCCGCTGTCCGCGCTCGACCACCGATCCGCCGACCGTCGGCGTCCACCACGCCGATCGCCCCCTCGACCTTTCCCCTTTCCCACTGGGCGCGCCACCCCGAGCCAGCAGTGGCCACCTCCGAGTTCCCCTCCGTCTCGACCGGGTGGCTGCCATGGCCGAGCCGCCGGCACCTCCACACCCCCGCCTCACCGACTCCCAAACCCCTTTCCTCCGCTGCGCCCGCCTGGCCGCCGTCGGAGCGGAGAGCCCCGACCGCCAATCTCCCCGCCACCTCTCCGCCCACGTGGCGGCAGCCTCCAGTCGCACCCAGCGTCCGCCACCGCCGCTCAGCCCTTCCTCCGTTCGAACCCCCATCCCGTCGACTCCTCTTTTTCTCCAGCCTCTCGACCGCCGCCGACCGACTTCCCGACCCAAACCCCGTCTTCTCCCACTCCTGCTCTTCTCCTCACCTCCTCCGCCTCTTCTTCCCCTTCCCAACCAGCTTCTCCG